>JAUNZM010001457.1:0-27822 GCA_033459285.1 Clamator glandarius
GTCTGGGGGCTTTTAGAAGGGTCCTGGGTCCTCTAGAAAAGTCTGGGGTCTTTTAGAATTGTCCTGGGAGGATCTAGAAGGGTCTGGGGGCTTTTAGAAGGATCCAAGGATTGTCTAGAAGGGTCTGGGGGCTTTTAGAAGGGTCCTGGGGGGCTCTAGAAGGGTCTGGGAGCTTTTAGTAGGGTCCTGGGGGGCTCTAGAAGGGTCTGGGGTCTTCTAGAATGGTCCTGGAGGGCTCTAGAAGGGTCTGGGGTCTTTTAGAAGGGTCCTGGGGGGCTCTAGAAGGGTCTGGGGGCTTTTAGAATGGTCCTGGGAGGCTCTAGAAGGGTCTGGGGGCTTTTAAAAGGGTCCTGGGTGGCTCTAGAAGGGTCTAGAGGCTTTTAGAAGGGTCCTCGGAGCCTCTAGAAGGGTCTGGGGGCGTTTAGAAGGGACCTGTGAGGCTCTGGAAGGGTCTGGGTTCTTTTATAAGGGTCCTGGGGGCCTCTAGAAGGGTCTGGGGGCTTTTACAAGGGTCCGGGGGGGCTCTAGAAGGGTCTGGGGACTTTTAGAAGGGTCCTGGGGGGGTCTAGAACGGTCTGGGGGCTTTTAGAAGGGTTCTGGGGGTCTTTAGAAGGGTCTGGGTGCTTTTAGATGGGTCCTAGGGGGCTCTAGAAGGGTCTGGGGACTTTTAGAATGATCCTGGGGGGCTCTAGAAGGGTCTGGGGGCTTTTAGAATGATCCGGGGACGGTCTAGAAGGGTCTGGGTGCTTTTTGAAGGATCCTAAGGGGCTCTAGAATGGTCTGGGTGTTTTTAGAAGGATCCGGGGAGGGTCTAGAAGGGTCTGGGTGCTTTTAGAAGGGTCCTGGGGGTCTCTAGAAGGGTCTGGTGGCTTTTAGAAGGGTCCTGGGAGGCTCTGGTAGGGTCTGGGTGCTTTTATAAGGGTCCGGGGAGCCTCTAGAAGGGTCTGGGTGCTTTTGGAAAGGTCCTGGAGTGCTCTAGAAGGGTCTAGAGGCTTTTAGACGGGTCCTGGTGTGCTGTAGAAGGGACGGGGGTGCTTAAGAAGGGCCCTGGGGCCTCTAGAAGGGTCTGGGGGCTTTTATAAGGGTCCTGGGGGGCTCTAGAAGGGTTTGGAAGTTTTTAGAAGCGTACTGGGGGCTCTAGAAGGGTCTGGGGGCTTTTAGAAGGGTCCTGGGGGGCTCTAGAAGGGTCTGGGGTCTTTTATAGTGTCCTGGGGGTCTGTAGAAGGGTCTGGGTGCTTTTAGAAGGGTCCTGTGGGGCTCTAGGAGGATCTGGGTCTTTCAGAAGGGTCGTGGGGGCCTCTAGAAGGGTCTAGGGGCTTTTAGAAGTGTCCGGGTGAGCTCTAGAAGGGTCTGGAGGATTTTAGAAGGGTCCGGGGGGCCTCTAGAAGGGTCTGGGGGCTTTTAGAAGGGTCCTGGGGTGCTCTAGAAGAGTCTGGGGGCTTTTATAGGGTCCTGGGGATCTGTAGAAGGGTCTGTGGGCTTTCAGAAGGGTCCTGGGGGACTCTAGAAGGGTCTGGGTGCTTTTAGAAGGGTACAGGGGGGCTCTAGAAGGGTCTGGGTGCTTTTAGAATGGTCCTGGGATGCTATAGAAGTGTCTGGGTGTTTTTAGAAGAATCCGGAGAGGGTCTAGAATGGTCTGGGGGCTTTCAGAAGGGCCCTGGGGCCTCTAGAAGTGTCTGGGTTCTTTTAGAAAGGTCCTGGGGTGCTCTAGAAGGGTCTGGGGGCTTTTAGAAGGATCCGGGGAGGGTCTAGAATGGTCTGGGGACTTTTAGAGTGGTCCTGGGGGGCTCTAGAAAGGTCTGGGTGCTTTTAGAATGGTCCTGTGGGGCTCTAGAAGGGTCTGGGGGCTTTTAGAAGTGTCCTGGGGGTCTCTAGAAGTGTCTGAGGGCTTTTATATGGTCCTCGGGTCTGTAGAAGTGTCTGGGTGCTTTTAGAAGGGTCCTGTGGGGCTCTAGAAGGTTCTGGGGGCTTTCAGAAGGGTCCTGGGTGCCTCTAGAATGGTCTAGGGGCTTTTAGAAGGGTCCGGGGGGTCTCTAGAAGGGTCTGGGGGCTTTTAGATGGGTCCTGGGGTGATCTGGAAGGGACGGGGTGCCTTAAGAGGGGCCCTGGGCGGCTCTAGAATGGTCTGTGGTCTTTTAGAAGGGTCCTGGGGTGCTATAGAAGGGTCTGGGGCCTATAGAATGGTCCTGGGGATCTCTAGAAGTGTCTGGGGGCTTTTAGAATTATCCGGAGAGGGTCTAGATGTTTCTGCGGCCTTTTAGAAGGGTCCTGGGGGGGGTCTAGAAGGGTCTGGGGGCCTTAAGATGGGCCCTGGGTACATCTAGAAGGGTCTGGGGGCATTTACAAGGGTCCTGGTGGTCTCTAGAAGGGTCTGGGGGCTTTTAGAAGGGACCTGGGTGGCTCTAGAAGGGTCTGCGGGCTTTTAGAAGGGTCCTGGGAGGATCTAGAAGGGTCTCGGGGCTTTTAGAAGGATCCGGGGAGGGTCTAGAAGGGTCTGGGGGCTTTTAGAAGGGTTCTGGTTGGCTCTAGAAGGGTCTCGGGACTTTTAGAAGGGTCCTGGGGGCCTCTAGAAGGGTCTGGGGGCTTTTAGAATGGTCCTGGGGGGCTCTAGAAGGGTCTGAGGTCTTTTAGATGTGTCCTGGGGGGCTCTAGAATGGTCTGGGGGCTTTTAGATGGGTCCTGGGTGTCTCTAGAAGGGTCTGGGGGCTTTTAGAGGGGTCCTGGGAGGCTCTAGAAGGGTCTGGGTACTTTTAGAAGGGACCTGGGGGGCTCTAGAAGGGTCTAGATGCTTTTAGAAGGGTCCTGGGTGCCTCTAGAAGGGTCTGGGGGCGTTCAGAAGGGTCCTGGGAGGCTCTGGAAGGGTCTGGGTGCTTTTATAAGGGTCCTGGGGGCCTCTCGAAGTGTCTGGGGGCTTTTACAAGGGTCCGGGGGGGCTCTAGAAGGGTCTGGGGACTTTTAGAAGGGTCCTCGTGGCCTCTAGACAAGTCTGGGGGCTTGTAGAAGGGTCCTGGGGGGGGCTAGAAGGGTCTGGGGTCTTTTAGAAGGGTCCTGGGTGGCTCTAGGAGGTTCTGGGGGCTTTCAGAATGGTCCTGGGGGTCTCTAGAAGGGTCTGGGTGCTTTTAGAAGCGTCCTGGGGGGCTCTAGAAGGGTCTGGGGTCTTTCAGAAGGGTCCTGGGGGCGTCTAGAAGGGTCTAGGGGCTCTTAGAAGGGTCCGGGGGGGCTCTAGAAGGGTCTGGGAGCTTTTAGAAGGGTCCTCGGGGGCTCTAGAAGGGTCTGGAAGTTTTTAGAAAGGTCCTGGTGGGCTCTAGAAGGGTCTGGGGGCTTTTAGATGTGTCCTGGGGTGCTCTAGAATGGTCTGGGGGCTTTTAGAAGGGTCCTGTGGGGCTCTAGAAGGGTCTGGGGGCTTTTAGAATGGTCCTGGGATCCTCTAGAAGGGTCTCGGGGCTTTTAGAAGGGTCTTGGGAGGCTCTAGAAGGGTCTGGGGCCTTTTCTCAGGAACCTGAACGTCTCCAGAAGAGTCTGGGGGCTTTTGGAAGGGTCCTTGGGGGCTCTAGAATGGTCTGGGTCCTTTGTACTTAGCTGGCAGGGGACACACCCTGATCAAGCAGGTGCTTTTCCCAGGCCAGGCTCATCCTTTGCACTCCGGGTGTGCTGAGCCCTGCGAATTCCCCAAATGTGCAAAATGAAAATTTTTGCTCTAGAAGCACCCAGACCCTTCTAGAGCCCCCCAGGAACCTTCTAAAAGCACCCAGACACGTCTAGAGCCCCCAGGAACATTCTAAAATCCCCCAGACACTTTTAGAGCCCCCAGTGTGCTTCTCCAAGCCCCCGGACTTTCTAGAGCCCCCCAAAACCTTATAAAGGCCCCCAAAATCTTATACAGCAACCCAGGCCCTAATAAACCCCCTTAGGACCCTTCTACAATACCCTAGACCCTTCTAGAGCCACCGAGGACCCTTCTAAAAGACCCCAGACCCTTCCGTAGCCACTTAGGAACCTTTTTAGAGACCCTAGACCCTCCTAGATCCTTCAAGGAGTCTTCTAAAAGCCCCCAGATACTTCTAGGGGTTAGAGGCAGGGTTAGGGTTAGGGTTAGGGTTAGGGTTAGGGTTAGGGTTAGGGTTAGGGTTAGGGTTAGGGTTAGGGTTAGGGTTAGGGTTAGAGTTAGGGTTAGGGATAGGGTTAGGGTTAGGGTTAGGGTTAGAGTTAGGGTTAGGGTTAGGGTTAGGGTTAGGGTTAGGGTTAGGGTAAGTGTTAGGGTTAGAGTTAGGGTTAGAGTTAGGGTTAGGGTTAGGGTTAGGGTTAGGGTTAGGGTTAGGGTTAGGTTTAGGGTAAGTGTTAGGGTTAGGTTTAGGGTTAGAGTTAGGGTTAGGGATAGGGTTAGGGTTAGGGTTAGGGTTAGGGTTAGGGTTAGAGTTAGGGTTAGGGTTAGGGTTAGGGTTAGAGTTAGGGTTAGGGTTAGGGTTAGGGTTAGGGTTAGGGTTAGGGTTAGGGTTAGGGTTAGGGTTAGGGTTAGAGTTAGGGTTAGGGTTAGGGTTAGGGTTAGGGTTAGGGTTAGAGTTAGGGTTAGGGTTAGGGTTAGGGTTAGGGTTAGGGTTAGGGTTAGAGTTAGGGTTAGGGTTAGGGTTAGGGTTAGGGTTAGTGTTAGGGTAAGGGTTAGGGTTAGAGTTAGGGTTAGGGTTAGAGTTAGAGTTAGGTTTAGGGTTAGGGTTAGGGTTAGAGTTAGGGTTAGGGTAGGGTTAGTGTTAGGGTTAGGGTTAGGGTTAGGGTTAGGGTTAGGGTTAGGGTTTGGGTTTGTGTTAGAGTTAGGGTTAGAGTAAGAGTTAGGGTTAGGGATAGGGTTAGGAACCTTTTTTAGCCCTACAGGACCCATCTAAAAGCACTCAGACCATTCAACATCCCCTCAGGACCCTCCTAACTCTCCCCAGATCCTTCTAGAGCCCACCAGGACCCTTCTAAAAGACCCAGACCCCTCTAGAGCCCCCCAAGACCATTCTAAAAGCCCCCAGACCCTTCTAGAGCCCCCCAGGAACCTTCTAATAGCCCCCAGAGCCTTCTAGATGCCCCAAGGACGCTTCTAAAAGCCCTAACACCCTTCTAGAGCCCCCCAGGACCCTTCTAAAAGCCTCCAGACACTTCTAGAGCTCCCCAGGACCCTTCTAAAATCCCCCAGACCCTTCTAGAGGCCCCCAGGGCCCCTCTAATGGTCCCCAGACCCTTCTAGAGCCCCCCAGGACCCATCTAAAAGCACCCAGACCCTTCTACATCCCCACAGAACCCTTCTAAAAGCCCCCAGACCCTTCTAGAGCCACCCAGGTCCCTTCTAAAAGCACCCAGACCCTTCTAGATGCACCCAGGACCCTTCTGAAAGCACCCAGACCCTTCTAGAGCCTCGCAGGACCCTTCTAAAAGCACCCAGACCCCCTTCTAGAGCCTCCCCGTATCCTTCTAAAATCCTCCAGACATTTGTAGAGCCCCCCAGGACCCTTCTAAAAGCACCCAGACCCATCTAGAGCCCCCCAGGACTCTTCTAAAACCCTCCAGACCCTTCTAGAGGCCCCCAGGACCCTTCTGAATGCCCCCAGACCCTTCTAGACCCCCCAGGACCCTTCTAAAAGTACCCAGACCCTTCTAGAGCTCCCCAGGACCCTTCTAAATGCACCCAGACATTTCTAGCGCCCCCCAGGACCCTTCTAAAAGCCCCCAGACCCATCTAGAGCTCCCCAGGACCCTTCTAAAAGCCCCCAGACCCTTCTAGAGCCCCCCAGGACCCTTCTAAAAGCACCCAGACCCTTCTAGAGCCCCACAGGACCCTTCTAAAAGCCACCAGACCCTTCTAGACCCTCCCCGAATCCTTCTAAAAGCACTCAGACCCTTCTAGAGACACGCAGGACCCTTCTAAAAGCCCCCAGACCCTTCTAGAGCCTCCCAGGACCATTCTAAAAGCCCCCAGACAATTCTAGAGCTCCCCAGGATCCTTCTAAAATCCCCCAGACCTTTCTAGAGGACACCAGTGCCCCTCTAATGTTCCCCAGACCCTTCTAGAGCCCCCCAGGACCCTTCTGAAAGCCCCCAGAGCCTTCTAGACCCTCCCCGGATCCTTCTAATAGCACCCAGACCGTTCTAGAGCCCCCCAGGACCCTTCTAAAAGCCCCCAGACCCTTCTAGAGCCTCCCAGGACCCTTCTGAAAGCCCTCGGACCATTCTAGAGCCCCCCAGGACCCATCTAAAATCCCCCAGACCCTTCTACAGACCCACAGGACCCTTCTAAAAGCCCCCAGACCTTTCTAGAGGCCCCCTGGACCATTCAAAAAGCCGCCAGACTCTTCTAGAGCCTCCCAGGACCATTCTAAAAGCACCCAGACACTTCTAGAGCCTCCCAGGACCCTTCTAAAAGCACCCAGACCCTTCTTGAGCCCCCGAGGACCTATCTAAATGCCCCCAGACCCTTCTAGAGCCCCACAGGACCCTTCTAAAAGCCCCCAGACCCTTCTAGAGCCCCCCAGGACCCTTCTAAAAGCACCCAGACCCTTCTAGAGCCCCACAGGACCCTTCTAAAAGCCACCAGACCCTTCTAGACCCTCCCCGAATCCTTCTAAAAGCACTCAGACCCTTCTAGAGACACGCAGGTCCCTTCTAAAAGAACCCAGACCCTTCTAGAGCCTCCCAGGACCATTCTAAAAGCCCCCAGACAATTCTAGAGCTCCCCAGGACCCTTGTAAAATCCCCCAGACCCTTCTAGAGGACCCCAGTGCCCCTCTAATGTTCCCCAGACCCTTCTAGAGCCCCCAAGGACCCTTCTGAAAGCCCCCAGAGCCTTCTAGACCGTCCCCGGATCATTCTAATAGCACCCAGACCGTTCTAGAGCCACCCAGGACCCTTCTAAAAGCCCCCAGACCCTTCTAGAGCCTCCCAGGACCCTTCTGAAAGCCCACGGACCCTTCTAGAGCCCCCCAGGACCCATCTAAAATCCCCCAGACCCTTCTACAGACCCACAGGACCCTTCTAAAAGCCCCCAGACCTTTCTAGAGGCCCCCTGGACCCTTCAAAAAGCCGCCAGACCCTTCTAAAGCCTCATAGGACCATTCTAAAAGCACCCAGACACTTCTAGAGCCTCCCAGGACAATTCTAAAAGCACCCAGACCCTTCTTGAGCCCCCGAGGACCTTTCTAAATGCCCCCAGACCCTTCTAGAGCCCCACAGGACCCTTCTAAAAGCCCCCAGACCCTTCTTGAGCCCCCGAGGACCTTTCTAAAAGCCCTCAGACCCTTCTAGAGTCTCCCAGGACCCTTCTAAAAGACCCCAGACCATTCTAGAGCCCCTCAGGACCCTTCTAAAAGCACCCAGACCCTTCTAGAGCCCCCTAGGACCGTTCTGAAAGACCCCAGAGCCTTCTAGAGTCCTCCAGGACCCTTCTAAAAGCCTCCAGACCCTTCTAGATACCCGCAGGACCCTTCTAAAAGCCCCCAGACCCCTCTAGAGCTCCTTAGGACCCTTCTAAAATCCCCCAGACCATTCTAGAGGTCCCCATGGCTCCTCTAATGGTCCCCAGGCCCTTCTAGAACCCCCAAGGACCTATCTAAAAGCCCCCAGAGCATTCTAGACCCTCCCCGGATCCTTCTAATAGCACCCAGACATTTCTAGAGCCACCCAGGACCCTTCTACAAGCCCCCAGACCCTTCTAGAGCCTCTACGGACCGTTCTAAAAGCCCCCGGACCCTTCTAGAGCCCCCCAGGACCCCTCTAAAAGCCCCCAGACCCTTCTACAGCCCCACAGGACCCTTCTGAAAGCACCCAGACCCTTCTAGAGCCACCCAGGACCATTCTAAAAGAAAACAGACCCTTCTACACCCTCCCCGGATCATTCTAAAAGCACCCAGACCATTCTACAGCCTCCCAGGACCCTTCTAAAATCCTTCAGACCCTTCTAGAAGCCCCCAGGACCCTTCTGAAAGCCCCCAGAGCCTTCTAGATGCCCCCAGGACCCTTCTAAAAGCAACCACACCCTTCTAGAGCCCCCCAGGACGCTTCTAAAAGCCCCCAGACCATTCTAGAGCCACGCAGAACCCTTCTAAAAGCCCCCAGACCCTTCTAGAGCATCCCAGGACCCTACTAAAAGCCCCCAGACCCTTCTAGAGCCCCCCGGGACCCTTCTAAATGCCCCCAGACGATTCTAGAGCCACCCAGGACATTTCTAAAAGCACCCAGACCCTTCTAGAGCCCACCAGGACCCTTCTAAAAGCATCCAGACCATTCTAGAGCCACCCAGGGCCCTTCTAAAATCACCCAGACACTTCTAGAGCCTCCCAGGACCCTTCTAAAAATCCTCAGACCCATCTAGATGCCCCCAGGACCCTTCTAAAAGTCCCCAGAGCCATCTAGATGCCCCCAGGACCCTTCTAAAAGCACTCACACTCTTCTAAAGCCACCCAGGACCCTTCTAAATGCCCCCAGACCATTCTAGAGCTCCCCATAACCCTTCTAAAAGCCCCCAGACCCTTCTAAAGTACCCCAGGACCCTTCTAAAAGCACCCAGACCCTTCTACAGCCTCCCAGGACCCTTCTAAAAGAACCCAGACCCTTCTAGATCACCACATAACCCTTCTAAAAGCCCCCAGACCCTTCTAGACCCTCCCCGAATCCTTCTAAAACACCCAGACCCTTCTAGAGCTTCCCAGGACCCTTCTAATATCCCGCAGACACTTCTAGAGGCCCCCAGGACCCTTCTAAGAGCACCCAGACCATTCTAGATCACCCCAGGACCCTTCTAAAAGCCCCCAGACCCTTCTAGAGACCCGCAGGACCCTTCTAAAAGCCCCCAGACCCTTCTAGATTCTCCCAGGACCCTTCTAAAAGCCCCCAGACACTTCTAGAGCTCCCCAGGACCCTTCTAAAATCCCCCAGACCCTTCTAGAGGCCACCAGGGCTTCTCTAATGGTCCCCAGACCCTTCTAGAGCCCCCAAGGACCCTTCTAAAAGCCCCCAGAACCTTCTAGACCCTCCCCGGATCCTTCTAATAGACCCCAGACCCTTCTAGAGCCACGCAGGACCCTTCAAAAAGCCCCCAGACCCTTCTAGAGCCTCCCAGGGCCATTCTAAAAGCACCCAGACCCTTCTAGAGCCCCCCAGGACCTTTCTAAATGCCCCCAGACCCTTCTAGAGCCCCACAGGACCCTTCTAAAAGCAACCAGAACCTTCTAGAGACCCTACAGGACCCTTCTAGAAGCACTCAGACCTTTCCAGAGTCTCCCAGGACTCTTCTAAAAGCCCCCAGACCCTTCTAGAGCCCCCCAGGACACTTCTAAAAGCCTCCAGTCCCTTCTAGAGGCCCCCAGGACACTTCTGAATGCCCCCAGACCCTTCTAGAGCCCCCCAGGACTCTTCTAAAAGCCCCCAGACCATTCTAGATCCACCCCGAATCCTTCTAAAAGCACCCAGACCATTCTAGACCCTCCCAGGACCCTTCTAAAAGGCCGCAGACACTTCTAGAGGACCCCAGGACCCTTCTAAAAGCCCCCAGAGCCTTCTAGCTGCCCCCAGGACCCTTCTAAAAGCCCTCACACCCTTCTAGAGCCCCCCAGGACCCTTCTAAAACCCCCCAGACCCTTCTAGAGACCCGACCCGCAGGACCCTTTTAAATGCACCCAGACACTTCTAGAGACTCCCAGGACCGATCTAAAAGCCCCCAGACCCTTCTAGAGCCCCCCAGGACCCTTCTAAAAGTACCCAGACCATTCTAGAGCCCCCTAGAACTCTTCTTAAAGACCCCAGACCCTTCTAGTGAATCCCAAGTCCACTCTAAAAGCACCCAGACCCTTCTTGAGCCTACCAGGACCCTTCTAAAATCCCCCAGACTCTTCTAGAGCCCCCCAGGACCCTTCTAAAAGACCCCAGACCATTCTAGACCTTACCCGGATCCTTCTAAAAGCACCCAGACCCTTCTAGAGCCTCCCAGGACCCTTCTAAAATCCCTCAGACCTTTATAGAGCCCCCCAGGACCCTTATAAAAGCACCCAGAGCCTTCTAGCTGCCCACAGGTCCCTTCTAAAAGCCCCCACACCCTTCTAGAGCCCCCCAGGACCCTTCTAAAAGCCTCCAGACCATTCTAGAACCCCCCAGGACCCTTCTAAAAGCCCCCAGACCATTCTAGATCCTCCCCGTATCCTTCTAAAAGACCCCAGACCTTTCTAGAGGCCACCAGGACCCTTCTAAAAGCCGCCAGACCCTTCTAGATCCTCCCCGGATCCTTCTAAAATCCTCCAGACCTTTGTAGAGCCTCCCAGGACCCTTTTAAAAGTCCCCAGACCCTTCTAGACCCTCCCCGGATCCTTCTAAAAGCCCCTAAACCCTTCTAGAGCCCCCCAGGACCCTTCTAAAAGCACCCAGACGCTTCTAGACCCTCCCCGAATCCTTCTTAAAGCACCCAGACCCTTCTAGAGCCTCCCAGGTCCCTTCTAATATCCCGCAGACACTTCTAGAGGCCCCCAGGACCCTTCTAAGAGACCCCAGACCCTACTAGATCCCCTCAGGACCCTTCTAAAAGCTCCCAGACCCTTCTAGAGCCCCCCAGGACCCTTCTAAAAGCCCCCAGACCATTCTAGAGACCCGCAGGACCCTTCTAAAAGCCCCCAGACATTTCTAGAGCCCCCCAGGACCCTTCTAAAATCCCTCATACCCTTCTAGAGTCCCCCAGGGCTCCTCTAATGGTCCCCAGACCCTTCTAGAGCAACCAAGGACCATTCTAAAAGCCCCCAGACCCTTCTAGAGGCACCCAGGACCCTTCCAAAAGCACCCAGACCCTTCTAGAGGCCCCCAGTACCCTTCAGAAAGCACCCAGACCCTTCTAGAGCCCCGCAGGACCCTACGAAAAGCCGCCAGACCCTCCTAGAGCCTCCCCGGATCCTTCTAAAATCCTCCAGACATTTTTAGAGCCCCCCAGGACCCTTCTAAAAGCCCCCAGACCCTTCTAGACCATCCCCGGATCCTTCTAAAAGCTCCCAGACCCATCTAGAGCACCCCAGGACTCTTCTAAAAGCCTCCAGACCCTTCTAGAGGCACCCAGGACCCTTCTGAATGCCCCCAGACCTTTCTAGACCCCCCGGGACCCATCTAAAAGCCTCCAGACCCTTCTAGAGGCCATCAGGACCCTTCTGAAAGCAACCAAACCCTTCTAGAGCTCCCCAGGACCCTTCTAAATACACCCAGACACTTCTAGCGCCTCCCAGGACCCTTCTAAATGCCCCCAGACCCTTCTAGAGCTCCCCAGGACCCTTCTAAAAGCCCCCAGGACCCTTCTAAAAGCACCCAGACCCTTCTAGAGCCACACAGGACCCTTCTAAAAGCCACCAGACCCTTCTAGACCCTCCCCGAATCATTCTAAAAGAACCCAGACCCTTCTAGAGACTCCCAGGTCCCTTCTAACATCCCTCAGACATCTCTAGAGGCCCCCAGGACCCTTCTAAAAGCCCTCACACCCTTCTAGAGCACCCCAGGACCCTTCTAAAAGGCCCCAGACCCTTCTAGAGGCCCCCAGGGCTCCTCTAATGGTCCCCAGACCATTCTAGAGCCCCCAAGGACACTTCTAAAAGCCTCCAGACCCTTCTAGAGACACGCAGGACCCTTCTAAAAGACCCCAGACCCTTCTAGAGCCTCCCAGGACCCTTCTAAAAGCCGCCAGACCCTCCTAGAGCCTCCCCGGATCCTTCTAAAATCCTCCAGACATTTGTAGAGCCCGCCAGGACCCTTCTAAAAGCTCCCAGACCTTTCTAGACCATCCCCGGATACTTCTAAAATCCTCAGACATTTTTAGAGCCCCCCAGGACCCTTCTAAAAGCCCCCAGACCCTTCTAGACCATCCCCGATCCTTCTAAAAGCTCCCAGACCCATCTAGAGCACCCCAGGACTCTTCTAAAAGCCTCCAGACCCTTCTAGAGGCAACCAGGACCCTTCTGAAAGCAACCAAACCCTTCTAGAGCTCCCCAGGACCCTTCTAAATACACCCAGACACTTCTAGCGCCTCCCAGGACCCTTCTAAAAGCCCCCAGACACTTCTAGAGCTCCCCAGGACCCTTCTAAAAGCCCCCAGACCCTTCTAGATCCCCCCAGGACCCTTCTAAAATCCCTCAGACCTTACTAGAGCCACCCACGACCCTTATAAAAGCACCCAGAGCCTTCTAGCTGCCCACAGGACCCTTCTAAAAGCCCCCACACCCTTCTAGAGCCCCCCAGGACCCTTCTAAAAGCCTCCAGACCATTCTAGAACCCCCCAGGACCCTTCTAAAAGCCCCCAGACCATTCTAGATCCTCCCCGTATCCTTCTAAAAGACCCCAGACCATTCTAGAGGCCACCAGGACCCTTCTAAAAGCCGCCAGACCCTTCTAGATCCTCCCCGGATCCTTCTAAAATCCTCCAGACCTTTGTAGAGCCTCCCAGGACCCTTTTAAAAGTCCTCAGACCCTTCTATACCCTCCCCGGATCCTTCTAAAAGCCCCTAAACCCTTCTAGAGCCCCCCAGGACCCTTCTAAAAGCACCCAGACGCTTCTAGACCTTCCCCGAATCCTTCTTAAAGCACCCAGACCCTTCTAGAGCCTCCCAGGTCCCTTCTAATATCCCGCAGACACTTCTAGAGGCCCCCAGGACCCTTCTAAAAGCCCCCAGAGCATTCTAGATGACCCAGGACCCTTCTAAAAGACCTAACACCCTTCTAGAGCCCCCCAGGACCCTTCTAAGAGCCCCCAGACCCTTCTAGATCCCCTCAGGACCCTTCTAAAAGCTCCCAGACCCTTCTAGAGCCCCCCAGGACCCTTCTAAAAGCCCCCAGACATTTCTAGAGGACACCAGGACCCTTCTAAAAGCCCCCAGACCTTTCTAGAGCTCCCCAGGACCCTTCTAAAATCCCTCATACCCTTCTAGAGTCCCCCAGGGCTCCTCTAATGGTCCCCAGACCCTTCTAGAGCAACCAAGGACCATTCTAAAAGCCCCCAGACCCTTCTAGAGGCACCCAGGACCCTTCTAAAAGCACCCAGACCCTTCTAGAGGCCCCCAGTACCCTTCAGAAAGCACCCAGACCCTTCTAGAGCCCCGCAGGACCCTTCGAAAAGCCGCCAGACCCTCCTAGAGCCTCCCCGGATCCTTCTAAAATCCTCCAGACATTTGTAGAGCCCGCCAGGACCCTTCTAAAAGCTCCCAGACCTTTCTAGACCATCCCCGGATCCTTCTAAAATCCTCCAGACATTTTTAGAGCCCCCCAGGACCCTTCTAAAAGCCCCCAGACCCTTCTAGACCATCCCCGGATCCTTCTAAAAGCTCCCAGACCCATCTAGAGCACCCCAGGACTCTTCTAAAAGCCTCCAGACCCTTCTAGAGGCACCCAGGACCCTTCTGAATGCCCCCAGACCTTTCTAGACCCCCCAGGACCCATCTAAAAGCCTCCAGACCCTTCTAGAGGCCATCAGGACCCTTCTGAAAGCAACCAAACCCTTCTAGAGCTCCCCAGGACCCTTCTAAATACACCCAGACACTTCTAGCGCCTCCCAGGACCCTTCTAAATGCCCCCAGACCCTTCTAGAGCTCCCCAGGACCCTTCTAAAAGCCCCCAGACCCTTCTAGATCCCCCCAGGACCCTTCTAAAATCCCTCAGACCTTACTAGAGCCACCCACGACCCTTATAAAAGCACCCAGAGCCTTCTAGCTGCCCACAGGACCCTTCTAAAAGCCCCCACACCCTTCTAGAGCCCCCCAGTACCCTTCTAAAAGCCCCCAGACCATTCTAGATCCTCCCCGTATCCTTCTAAAAGACCCCAGACCATTCTAGAGGCCACCAGGACCCTTCTAAAAGCCGCCAGACCCTTCTAGATCCTCCCCGGATCCTTCTAAAATCCTCCAGACCTTTGTAGAGCCTCCCAGGACCCTTTTAAAAGTCCCCAGACCCTTCTAGACCCTCCCCGGATCCTTCTAAAAGCCCCTAAACCCTTCTAGAGCCCCCCAGGACCCTTCTAAAAGCACCCAGACGCTTCTAGACCTTCCCCGAATCCTTCTTAAAGCACCCAGACCCTTCTAGAGCCTCCCAGGTCCCTTCTAATATCCCGCAGACACTTCTAGAGGCCCCCAGGACCCTTCTAAAAGCCCCCAGAGCATTCTAGATGACCCAGGACCCTTCTAAAAGACCTAACACCCTTCTAGAGCCCCCCAGGACCCTTCTAAGAGCCCCCAGACCCTTCTAGATCCCCTCAGGACCCTTCTAAAAGCCCCCAGACCCTTCTAGAGACCCGCAGGACCCTTCTAAAAGCCCCCAGAGATTTCTAGAGGACACCAGGACCCTTCTAAAATCCCTCATACCCTTCTAGAGTCCCCCAGGGCTCCTCTAATGGTCCCCAGAGCCTTCTAGAGCAACCAAGGACCATTCTAAAAGCCCCCAGACCCTTCTAGAGGCACCCAGGACCCTTCTAAAAGCACCCAGACCCTTCTAGAGGCCCCCAGTACCCTTCAGAAAGCACCCAGACCCTTCTAGAGCCCCGCAGGACACTTCGAAAAGCCGCCAGACCCTCCTAGAGCCTTCCCGGATCCTTCTAAAATCCTCCAGACATTTTTAGAGCTCCCCAGGACCCTTCTAAAAGCCCCCAGACACTTCTAGACCATCCCCGGATCCTTCTAAAAGCTCCCAGACCCATCTAGAGCACCCCAGGACCCTTCTAAAATTATCCAGACCCTTCTAGAGGCACCCAGGACCCTTCTGAATGCCCCCAGACCTTTCTAGACCCCCCAGGACCCATCTAAAAGCCTCCAGACCCTTCTAGAGGCCCCCAGGACCCTTCTGAAAGCAACCAAACCCTTCTAGAGCTCCCCAGGACCCTTCTAAAAGCCCCCAGACCCTTCTAGATCCCCCCAGGACCCTTCTAAAAGCACCCAGACCCTTCTAGAGCCACACAGGACCCTTCTAAAAGCCACCAGACCCTTCTAGACCCTCCCCGAATCATTCTAAAAGCACCCAGACCCTTCTAGAGCCTCCCAGGTCCCTTCTAACATCCCTCAGACATCTCTAGAGGCCCCCAGGACCATTCTAAAAGCCCTCACACCCTTCTAGAGCACCCCAGGACCCTTCTAAAAGGCCCCAGACCCTTCTAGAGGCCCCCAGGGCTCCTCTAATGGTCCCCAGACCATTCTAGAGCCCCCAAGGACCCTTCTAAAAGCCTCCAGACCCTTCTAGAGACACGCAGGACCCTTCTAAAAGCCCCCAGACAATTCTAGAGCTCTCCAGGACCCTTATAAACTCTCCCAGACCCTTCTAGAGGACCCCAGTGCCCCTCTAATGGTCCCCAGACCCTTCTATAGCCCCCAAGGACCCTTCTAAAAGCCCCCAGACACTCTAGACCCTCCCAGGATCCTTCTAATAGCCCCCAGACCCTTCTAGAGCCCCCCAGGACCCTTCCAAAAGCCCCCAGACCCTTCTAGAGCCTCCACGGACCCTTCTGAAAGCCCCCGGACCCTTCCAGAGCCCCCCAGGACCCATCTAAAGCCCCCAGACCCTTCTACAGCCCCACAGGACCATTCTAAAAGCCCCCAGACCCTTCTAGAGCCACCCAGGACCCTTCTAAAAGCACCCAGACACTTCTAGAGCCTCCCAGGACCCTTCTAAAAGCCCCCAGACCCTTCTAGAGACCCTACAGGACCCTTCTAAAAGCCCTCAGAGCCTTCTAGCGTCTCCCAGGACCCTTCTAAAAGCACCCAGACCCTTCTAGAGCAACCCAGGACCCTTCTAAAAAAACCCAGACCCTTCTAGAGCCCCACAGGACCATTCTCAAAGACCCCAGAGCCTTCTAGAGTCCTCCAGGGCCCTTCTAAAAGCCCCCAGACCCTTCTAGATTCTCCCAGGACCCTTGTAAAAGCCCCCAGACCCTTCTAGAGCTCCTCAGGACCCTTCTAAAATCCCCCAGACCTTTCTAGAGGACCCCAGGGCTCCTCTAATTGTCCCCAGACCCTCCTAGAGCCACCAAGGACCCTTCTAAAAGCCCCCAGAGCCTTCTAGACCCTTCCCGGATCCTTCTAATAGCCCCCAGACCCTTCTAGAGCCCCCCAGGACCCTTCTAAAACACCCAGACCCTTCTAGAGCCTCCACGGACCATTCTAAAAGCCCCCGGACCTTTCTAGAGCCCCCCAGGACCCATCTAAAAGACCCCAGACCCTTCTACAGCCCCACAGGACCCTTCTAAAAGACCCCAGACCCTTCTAGAGCCACCCAGGACCCTTCTGAAAGCACCCAGACCCTCCTAGAGGCCCCCTGGACCCTTCAAAAAGCCCCCAGACCCTTCTAGAGCTCCCAAGGACCCTTCTAAAAGACCCCAGACCCTTCTAGAGCCACCCAGGACCCTTCTAAAAGCACCCAGACCCTTCTAGACCATCCCCGGATCCTTCTAAAACCACCCAGACCCATCTGGATCCTCCCAGGACCTTTCTAAAAGCCCCCAGATCCTTCTAGATGACCCAGGACCCTTCTAAAAGCCCCCAGACCCTTCTAGAGCCCCCCAGGACACTTCTGAAAGCCCCCAGACCCTTCTAGAGCCCCCCAGGACCCTTCTAAATGATCCCAGACCCATCTAGAGCCCCCCAGGACTCTTCTAAAAGCCTCCAGACCCTTCTAGATGCACCCAGGACCCTTCTGAATGCCCCCAGACCTTTCTAGACCCCCCAGGACCCATCTAAAAGCCCCCAGACCCTTCTAGAGGCCATCAGGACCCTTCTGAAAGCAACCAAACCCTTCTAGAGCTCCCCAGGACCCTTCTAAATACACCCAGACACTTCTAGCGCCTCCCAGGACCCTTCTAAAAGCCCCCAGACCCTTCTAGAGCCACCCAGGACCCTTCTAAAAGCACCTAGACCCTTCTAGAGGCCCCCAGGACCCTTCTAAAAGCCCCCAGACCTTTCTAGAGGCCCCCTGGCGCCTTCAAAAAGCCCCCAGACCCTTCTAGAGCCTCCCAGGACCATTCTAAAAGCACCCAGACACTTCTAGAGCCTCCCAGGACCCTTCTAAAAGCACCCAGACCCTTCTAGAGCCCCCCAGGACCATTCTAAAAGCCCCCAGACCCTTCTAGAGCCTCGCAGGACCCTTCTAAAAGCCCCCAGACCCTTCTAGAGACCCTACAAGACCCTTCTAAAAGAACCCAGACCCTTCTAGAGCAACCCAGGACCCTTCTAAAAAAACCCAGACCCTTCTAGAGCCCTACAGGACCATTCTCAAAGACCCCAGAGCCTTCTAGAGTCCTCCAGGGCCGTTCTAAAAGCCCCCAGACCCTTCTAGATTCTCCCAGGACCCTTGTAAAAGCCCCCAGACCCTTCTAGAGCTCCTCAGGACCCTTCTAAAATCCCCCAGACCTTTCTAGAGGACCCCAGGGCTCCTCTAATTGTCCCCAGACCCTCCTAGAGCCACCAAGGACCCTTCTAAAAGCCCCCAGAGCCTTCTAGACCCTCCCCTGATCCTTCTAATAGCCCCCAGACCCTTCTAGAGCCCTCCAGGACCCTTCTAAAACACCCAGACCCTTCTAGAGCCTCCACGGACCATTCTAAAAGCCCCCGGACCTTTCTAGAGCCCCCCAGGACCCATCTAAAAGCCCCCAGACCCTTCTACAGCCCCACAGGACCCTTCTAAAAGACCCCAGACCCTTCTAGAGCAACCCAGGACTCTTCGAAAAGCCCCCAGACCCTTCTAGAGGCCCCCTGGACCCTTCTAAAAGCCTCCAGTGCCTTCTAGAGGCCACCAGGACCGTTCTGAATGCCCCCAGACCCTTCTAGAGCGCTCCAGGACCATTCTAAAAGCCTCCAGACCCTTCTACATGCCCCCAAGACCCTTCTGAAAGCCCCCAGACCCTTCTAGAGCTCCCCAAGACACTTCCAAATACACCCAGACACTTCTAGCGACCCCCAGGATCATTCTGAAAGCCCCAGACCATTCTAGAGCTCCCCAGGACTCTTCTACAAGGCCCCAGAGCCTTCTAGAGCCCCCCAGGACCCGTCTAAAAGACCCCAGACCCTTCTAGAGCTCCACAGTACCCTTCTAAAAGCCCCAGACCCTTCTAGACCCTAACCGGATCCTTCTAAAAGCACCCAGACCCTTCTAGAGCCTCCCCGGACCCTTCTACAACTACTCAGACACTTCTAGAGGCCCCCAGGAGCCTTCTAAAAGCCCCCAGAGACTTCTAGATGCCCCCAGGACCATTCTAAAAGCCCTCACACCCTTACAGAGCCCCCCAGGACCCTTTTAAAAGCCGCCAGACCCTTCTAGAGCCCCACTGGACCCTTCTAAAAGCCCCCAGACCCTTCTAGAGTCTCCCAGGACCCTTCTAAAAGCCCCCAGACCGTTCTAGATCTCCCCAGGACCCTTCTAAAAAACCCCAGACCTTTCTAGAGGCCCCCAGGGCCCGTCTAGTGGTCCCCAGACCCTTCTAGAGCCCCCAAGGACCATTCTAAAAGCCCATAGACCCTTCTAGAGACCCGCAGGACCCTTCTAAATGCACCCAGACCCTTCTACAGCCTACCAGGACCCTTCTAAAAGCCCCCAGACCCTTCTAGAGGCCCCTTGGGCCCCTCTAATGGTCCCGAGACCCTTCTAGAGCCCACAAGGACCCTTCTAAAAGCCCCCAGACCCTTCTAGAGACCAGCAGGACCCTTCTAAAAGAAACCAGACCCTTGTTAGACCATCCCAGGACCCTTCTAATATCCCACAGACCCTTCTAGAGCCCCCCAGGACCCTTCTAAAAGACTCCAGACCCTTCTAGACCCTCCCCGGATCCTTCTAAAAGCACCCAGACCCTTCTAGAGCCCCCCAGGACCCTTCTAAAAGCACCCACACCCTTCTAGAGCCTCCACGGACCATTCTAAAAGACCCCACACCATTCTAGAGCCACACCGGAACCTTCTAAAAGACTCCAGACCCTTCTAGAGCCCCCCAGGACCCTTCTAAAAGCCCCCAGACCCTTCTAGAGGCCCCCAGGACTCTTCGAAAAGCCCCCAGACCCTTCTAGAGGCCCCCTGGACCCTTCTAAAAGCCTCCAGACATTTGTAGAGCCCCCCAGGACCCTTCTAAAAGACCTCACACCCTTCTAGACCCTCTCCGGATCCTTCTAAAAGCACCCAGACCCATCTGGATCCTCCCAGGACCCTTCTAAAAGCCCCGAGACCCTTCTAGATGCGCCCAGGACCCTTCTATAAGCCCCCAGACCCTTCTAGAGCCCCCCAGGACCCTTCTGAAAACCCCCAGACCCTTCTAGAGCCCCCCAGGACCCTTCTAAATGCCCCCAGACACTTCTAGAGCCCCCCAGGGCCCTTCTAAAAGCTTCCAGACCCTTCTAGCGGCCCCCAGGACCCTTCTGAATGCCCCCAGACCCTTCTAGAGCCCCCCAGGACCCTTCTAAAAGACTCCAGACCCTTCTACAGCCCCCCAGGACCCTTCTAAAAGCCCCCAGACCCTTCTAGAGCTACCCAGGACCCTTCTAAAATCCCCCAGACCCTTCTAGAGCCACTTAGGACCCTTCTAAAAGCACCCAGACCCTTCTAGAGCCCCCTAGGCCCCTTCTAAAAGCGCCCTGACCCTTCTAGAGCCCCACAGGACCCTTCTAAAAGCCCCCAGACCCTTCTAGAGCCTCCCAGGACCATTCTAAAATCCCTCAGACAATTCTAGAGGCCCCCAGGACCCTTCTAAAAGCCCCCAGAGCCTTCTAGATTTCCCCAGGAACCTTCTAAAAGCCCTCACACCCTTCTAGAGCCCATCAGGACTATCCTAAACCCCCCCCGACCCTTCTAGAGCCCCCCAGGACACTTCTAAAAGCACCCAGACCCTTCTAGAGACCCGCAGGACCCATCTAAAAGCCCCTAGACCCTTCTATAGTTTCCCAGGACCCTTCTAAAAGCCCCAAGACCCTTCTAGAGCTCTACAGGACCCTTCTAATATCCCCCAGACCCTTCTAGATGCCCCCAAGGCCCCTCTAATGATACTCAGACCCTTCTAGAGCCCCCAAGGACCCTTCTAACAGGACCCAGACCCTTCTAGAGACAAGCAGGACAATTCTAAAAGCCCCCAGACCATTCTAGAGCCTCCCGGAACCCTTCTAAAAGACCCCAGACCCTTTTAGAGCTCCCCAGGACCCTTCTAAAAGCACCCAGACCCTTCTAGAGCCCCCCAGGACCCTATAAAAGCCCCCAGACCCTTCTTGAGGCATCCAGGACCCTTCCAAAAGACCCCAGACCCTTCTAGAGCCACCCAAATAGCCTTCTCAAAGAACCCAGACCCTTCGAGAGCCCGCCAGGACACTTCTATAAGCCCCCAGACCCTTCTAGGAGAACCCAAGGCCCCTCTTAAGGACCCCCGTCTCTCCTAGAAGGGTCTCGGGGCTTTTAGAAGGGCCCTGGGGGGCTCTAGAATGGTCTGGGGGCTTTTAGAAGGGTCCTGGGGTTCTCTAGAAGGGTCTGGGGGCTTTTGAAAGTATCCTGGTGGCCTCTAGAATGGTGTGGGATATATCAGAGGGGTCCGGGGGTGATCTAGAAGGGTCTGGGGGCTTTTAGAAGGGTCCTGGGAGGCTCTAGAAAGGTCTGGGGACTTTTAGAAGGGTCATGGGGGCCTCTAGAAGGGTCTGGAGTCTTTTAGAGGGGTCCTGCGAGGCTCTAGAAGGGTCTGGGGGCTTTTGGAGGGGTCCTGCGAGGCTCTAGAAGGGTCTGTGGGCTTTTAGAATGATCCGGGGAGGGTCTAGAAGGGTCTGGGGGCCTTTAGAAGGGTCCTGGGGGTCTCTAGAAGGGTCTGGGGGCTTTTAGAGTGATCCAGGGAGGGTCTAGAAGAGTCTGGGGGCCTTTAGAATGGTCCTGGGGCTCTCTAGAAGGGTCTGGGTGCTTTTAGAAGGGCCCTAGAGGCTCTAGAAGGGTCTGGGTGCTTTTAGAATGGTCCTGGGTGGCTCTAGGAGGTTCTGGTTGCTTTTAGAAGGGTCCTGGCTTATCTAGAAGGGTCTGGGGGCATTTAGAAGGGTCCTGGGTGTCTCTAGAAGGGTCTGGGGTCTTTTAGAAGGGTCCTGGGCGGATCTAGAAGGTTCTGGAGGCTTTCAGAAGGGTCACGACGGTCTCTATAATGGTCTGGGGGGTTTTAGAAGGGTCCTGGGGAGCTCTAGAAGGGTCTGTAGGCTTTTAGAAGGGTCCTGGGGGGCTCTAGAATTGTCTGGGGGCTTTCAGAAGGGTCCTGGTAGCCTCTAGAAGGGTCTGAGGGCTTTAGAATGGTCCTGGGAGTCTCTAGAATGGTCTGGGGTTTTTTAGAAGGATCCGGGGAGGGTCTAGAAGGGTCTGGGGGCTTTTAGAAGGGTCCTGGGGGCCTCTAGAATAGTCTTGGGGCTTTTAGATGGGTCATAGAAGGCACTAGAAGGGTCAGGGTACTTTTAGAAGGGTCCTGGGGGGCTCTAGAAGGGTCTGGGGGCTTTTAGAATGACCCGGGGACAGTCTAGAAGGGTCTGGGTGCTTTTAGAAGGGTCCTGAGGGTCTCTAGAAGGGTCTGGGGGCTTTTAGAAGGGTCCTGGGTGTCTCTAGAAATGTCTGGGGTCTTTTAGAAGGATCCGGGGAGTGTCTAGAAGTGTCTGCGGCCTTTCAGAAGGGTCCTGGGGGGCTCTAGAAGGGTCTGGGGGCTTTTAGAAGGGTCCTGGTGGGGTCTAGAAGGGTCTGGGGGCTTTTAGAATGGTCCTGGGAGGCTCTAGAAGGGCCTGGGTGCTTTTAGAAGGGTCCTGGGGGCCTCTAGAAGGGTCTGAGTGCTTTTAGAAGGGTCCTGGGGGGCTCTAGAAGGGTCTGGGGGCTTTTAGAATGATCCGGGGAGGGTCTAGAAGGTTCTGGGGGGGGCTTTTAGAAGGGTCCGGGGGGCTCTAGAATGTTCTAGGAGCTTTTAGAAGGGTCCCGGGGTTCTCTAGAAGGGTCTGGGGGCATTTAGAAGTATCCTGGGGGCCTCTAGAAGGGTCTGGGATCTATTAGATGGGTCCGGGGGGGTCTAGAAGGGTCTGGGGGCTTTTAGAAGGCTCCTGGGAGGGTCTAGAAGGGTCTGGGCGCTTTTAGACGGGTCCTGGGGGGCTCTACAAGGGTCTGGAGGCTTTTAGAGGGGTTCTGGGGGGCCCTAGAAGGGTCTGGGTTCATTTAGAAGGATCCTGGGAGGGTCTAGAAAGGTCTGGGGTCTTTTAGAAGGGTCCTGGGAGGCTCTAGAAGGGTCTGGGGGCTTTTAGAATCATCCGGGGAGGGTGTAGAAGGGTCTGGGGGCCTTTAGAATGGTCCTGGGGGGCTCTAGATTGGTCTGGGTGCTTTTAGAAGGGTCCTGGGAGGATGTAGAAGGGTCTGAGTTCTTTTAGATGGGTCCTGGGATGCTCTAGAAGGGTCTGGGTCTTTTAGAAGGGCCCTGGGGGACTCTATAATGTTCTGGGGAATGTCAGAAAAATCCTGTGGGTCTCTAGAAGGGTCTGGGGGCTTTTAGAAGGGTCCTGGGGGTCTCTAGAAGGGTCTGGGTGCATTTAGAAGGGTACTGGGGGGCTCTAGAAGGGTCTGGGGGCTTTTAGAAAGGTCCTGGGGGCCTCTAGAAGGGTCTGAGGGCTTTTAGAAGGGTCCTGGGGTGCTCTAGAAGGGACGGGGTGCCTTAAGAGGAGGCCTGGGGGGCTCTAGAAGGGTCTTTGGGCTTTTAGAAGGGTCCTGGGGTGCTCTAGAAGGGTCTGGTTGCTTTTAGAAGGGTCCTGGGGTGCTCTAGAAGGGACGGGGTGCCTTAAGAGGAGGCCTGGGGTGCTCTAGAAGCGTCTGGGGGCTTTTAGAATGGTCCTGGGGGGCTCTAGAAGGGTCTGGGTGCTTTTAGAAGGGTCCTGGGAGGCTCTAGAAGGGTCTGGGGGCTTTTAGAAGGGTCCTGGTGTGCTCTGGAATGGTCTGGGGGCTTGTAGATGGGTCCTGGGGGGCTCTAGAATGGTCTGGGTGCTTTTAGAAGGGTCCTTGTGGGCTCTAGAAGGGTCTGGGTGCTTGTAGAAAGGTCCTGGGAGGCTCTAGAAAAGTCTGGGTGCTTTTATAAGGGTCCTGGGGGGCTCTAGAAGGGTCTGGGGGCTTTTAGAAGGGTCCTGGGAGGATCTAGAAGGGTCTGGGGGCTTTTAGAAGCGTCCTGGGTGGCTCTAGAAGGGTCTGGGGTCTTTTACAAGGGTCCTGGGAGGCTCTAGAAGGGTCTGGGGGCTTTTAGAACTGTCCTGGGATGCTCTAGAAGGGTCTGGGGGCTTTCAGAAGGGTCCAGGGGTCCTCTAGAAGGGTCTGGAGGCTTTTAGAATGGTCCGGGGGGGGCTCTAGAAGGGTCTGGGGGCTTTTAGAAGGGTCCTGGGGTGCTCTAGAAGGGTCTGGGGACTTTAAGAAGGGTCCTGGGGTGTCCTAGAATTGACGGGGTACCTTAAGAGGGGCCCTGGGGGGCTCTAGAATGGTCTGGGGGCTTTTAGAAGGGTCCTGGAGTGCTCTAGAAGGGTCTGGGGGCTTTTAGAATGCTCCTGGGGATCTCTAGAATTGTCTGGGGTCTTTTAGAAAGATCCGGGGAGTGTCTAGATGTGTCTGCGGCCTTTCAGAAGGGTCCTGGGGGGCTCTAGAAGGGTCTGGGGGCTTTTAGAAGGGTCCTGGGGGGGTCTAGAAGGGTCTGGGGGCTTTTAGAATGGTCCTGGGAGGCTCTAGAAGGGTCTGGGTGCTTTTAGAAGGGTCCTGGGGCCCTCTAGAAGGGTCTGAGTGCTTTCAGAAGGGTCCAGGGGTCCTCTAGAAGGGTCTGGGGGCTTTTAGAATGATCCGGGGAGGGTCTAGAAGGTTCTGGGGGCTTTTACAAGGGTCCCGGGGTTCTCTAGAAGGGTCTGGGCGCATTTAGAAGTATCCTGGGGGCCTCTAGAAGGGTCTGGGATCTATTAGAGTTGTCCTGGGTGGCTCTAGAAGGGTCTGGGGGCTTTTAGAAGGCTCCTGGGAGGCTCTAGAAGGGAAGGGGGGTTTTAGAAGGTTCCTGGGGTTCTCTAGAAGGGTCTGGGGACTTATAGAAGGGTCCTGGGGGCCTCTAGAAGGGTCTGAGAACTATTAGAGTGGTCCTGGGGGGCTCTAGAAGGGTCTGGAGGCTTTTAGAAGGGTCTTGGGGTCTCTAGAAGGGTCTGGGGTCTTTTAGAATGATCAGGGGAGGGTCTAGAAGGGTCTGGGCGATTGTAGACGGGTCCTGGGGGGCTCTACAAGGGTCTGGAGGCTTTTAGAGGGGTTCTGGGGGGCCCTAGAAAGGTCTGGGTTCATTTAGAAGGATCCGCGGAGGGTCTAGAAAGGTCGGGGGTCTATTAGAAGGGTCCTGGGAGGCTCTAGAAGAATCTGGGGGCTTTTAGAATGATCCGGGGAGGGTCTAGAAGGGTCTGGGGGCCTTTAGAAGGGTCCTGGGGGGCTCTAGGATGGTCTGGGGGCTTTTAGAAGGTTCCTGGGGGCCTCTAGAAGGGTCTGGGGGCTTTTAGAATGATCCTGGGGGGCTCTAGAAGGGACTGGGGTCTTTTCGAAGGATCCGGGGAGGGTCTAGAAGGGTCTGGGGTCTTTTAGAAGGGTCCTAGGGTCCTCTAGAAGGGTCTGGGTGCTTTTAGAAAGGTCCTGGAGGCCTCTAGAAGGGTCTGGGGGCTTTTCGAATGATCCTGGGGGGCTCTAGAAGGGTCTGGGGGCTTTTAGAATGATCCGGGGATGGTCTAGAAAAGTCTGGGTGCTTTTTGAAGGATCCTAGGTGGCTCTAGAAGGGTCTGGGGGCTTTTAGAGGGATCCGGGGAGGGTCTAGAAGGGTCTGGGGGCTTTTAGAAGGGTCCTGTGTTTCTCTAGAAATGTCTGGTTGCTTTTAGAAGGGTACTGGGAGGCTCTAGAAGCGTCGGGGTGCTTTTAAAGGGGTCCGGGGAGCCTCTAGAAGGGTCTGGGTGCTTTTAGAATGGTCCTGGGGGGCTCTAGAAGGGTCTAGAGGCTTTTAGACGGGTCCTGGGGGACTCTAGAAGGGTCTGGGTGCTTTTAGAATGGTCCTGGGGGGCTCTAGAAGGGTCTGGGGTCTTGTAGATGGTTCCTGGGGGGCTCTAGAAGGGTCTGGGGGCTTTTAGAAGGGTCCTGGTGGCATCTAGAAGGGTCTGGGAGCTTTTAGAAGGGTCCTGGGGGGCTCTAGAATGGTCTGGGGGCTTGTAGAAGGGTCCCGGGTTCCGCTAGAAGGGTCTGGGGGCTTTTAGAAGGGTCCTGGGGGGCTCTAGAAGGGTCTGGGGGCTTTTAGAAGGGTCCTGGGTGGCTCTAGAAGGGTCTGTTGGGTTTTAGAAGGGTCCTGGCGTGCTCTAGAATGGTCTGGGGTCTTTTAGAAGGGTCCTGGGAGGCTCTAGAAGGGTCTGGGGGCTTTTAGAAAGGTCCTGGGTGGCTCTAAAAGGGTCTGGGGGCTTTTCGAAGGGTCCTGGGTGTCTCTAGAAGTGTCTGGGGGCTTTTAGAAGGGTCGTGGGAGGCTCTGGAAGGGTCTGGGTGCTTTTAGAATGGTCCTGGGATGCTCTAGAAGGGTCTGGGGGCTTGTAGAAGGGTCCTGGGGGGCTCTAGAAGGTTCTGGGTGCATTTAGAAGGGTCCTGGGTGGCTCTAGAAGGGTCTGGTGGCTTTTAGAATGATCCGGGTGGGCTCTAGAAGGGTCTGGGCGCTTTTAGAATGGTCCTGGGGGGCTCTAGAAGGGTCTGGGTGCCTTTAGAAGGGTTCTGGGTGACTCTAGAATATTCTGCTGGCTTTCAGAAGGTCCAGGGGTCCTCTAGAAGGGTCTGGGGGCTTTTAGAAGGGTCCTAGGGGCCTCTAGAAGGGTTTGGGTGCTTTTAGATGGGTCCTGGGTGGATCTAGAATGGTCTGGGTCTTGTAGAAGGGTCCTGGGGGGCTCTAGAAGGGTCTGGCGGCTTGTAGAATGGTCCTGCGTGTCTCTAGAAGGGTCTGGGGGCTTTTAGAAGGGTCCTTGGGGGCTCTAGAAGGGTCTGGGGAATTTTAGAAAGGTCCTGGTAGGTTCTAGAAGGGTCTGGCTCTTTTAGAAGGGTAATGGGGTGCTCTAGAATGGTCTGGGTGCTTTTAGAAGCGTCCTGGGAGGCTATAGAAGGGTCTGGGGGCTTTTAGAAGGGTCCTGGGGGTCTCTAGAAGGGTCTGGGGGCTTTTAGAAGGGTCCTGGGTGTCTCTAGAAGAGTCTGGGGTCTTTTAGAAGGGTCCTGGGATGCTCTAGAAGGGTCTGGGGGCTTTTAGAATGCTCCTGGGATGCTCTAGAAGGGACTGGGTGCTTTTAGAAGGGTCCTGGGGGGCTCTAGAAATGTCTGGGTGCTTTCAGAAAGGTCCAGGGGGCCTCTAGAAGGGTCTGGAGGCTTTTAGAAGGGTCCGGGGGCTTTTAGACGGGTCCTGGTGTGCTCTAGAAGGGACGTGGTGCCTTAAAACGAGGCCTGGGGGCTCTAGATGGGTCTGGGGGCTTTTAGAAGGGTCCTGGGGTGCTCTAGTAGGGTCTGGGGGCTTTTAGAAGGGTCCTGGGGGGCTCTAGAATGGTCTGGGGGCTTTTAGAAGGGTCCCAGGTTTCTCTAGAAGGGTCTGGGGGCATTAAGAATTATCCTGGGGGCCTCTAGAAGGGTCTGGGATCTATCAGAGTGGTCCGGGGGGGGTCTAGAAGGGTCTGGGGGCTTTTAGAAGGGTCCTGGGGTTCTGTAGAAGGGTCTGGGGACTTATAGAAGGGTCCTGGGGGCCTCTAGAAGGGTCTGGGGTCTATTAGAGTGGTTCGGGGGGGCTCTAGAAGGGTCTGGAGGCTTTTAGAAGGGTCTTGGGGGGCTCTAGAAGGGTCTGGGGGCTTTTAGAATAATCCGGGGAGGGTCTAGAAGGGTCTGGGTTCTTTTAGAATAGTCCTGGGAGGTTTTAGAAGGGTCTGGGGTCTTTTAGAATGATCAGGGGAGGGTCTAGAAGGGTCTGGACGCTTTTAGACGGGTCCTGGGGGTCTCTACAAGTGTCTGGAGGCTTTTAGAGGGGTTCTGGGGGGCCCTAGAAGGGTCTGGGTTCATTTAGAAGGATCCTGGGAGTGTCTAGAAAGGTCTGGGGTCTTTTAGAAAGGTCCTGGGAGGCTCTAGAAGGGTCTGGGGGCTTTTAGAATGATCCGGGGAGGGTCTAGAAGGGTCTGGGGGCCTTTAGAATGGTCCTGGGGGGCTCTAGATTGGTCTGGGTGCTTTTAGAAGGGTCCTGGGAGGACGTAGAATGGTCTGGGTTCTTTTAGATGGGTCCTCGGATGCTCTAGAACGGTCTGGGTCTTTTAGAAGGGCCCTGGGGGACTCTATAATGTTCTGGGGAATGTCAGAAGAATCCTCTGGGTCTCTAGAAGTGTCTGGGGGCTTTTAGAAGGGTCCTGGGGGTATCTAGAAGGGTCTGGGTGCATTTAGAAGGGTACTGGGGGGCTCTAGAAGGGTCTGGGGGCTTTTAGAAAGGTCCTGGGGGCCTCTAGAAGGGTCTGAGGGCTTTTAGAAGGGTCCTGGGGGGCTCTAGAAGGGTCTGGGGGCTTTTAGAATGGTCCTGGGAGGCTCTAGAAGGTTCTGGGGGCTTACAGAAGGGTCCAGGGGTCGTCTAGAAGGGTCTGGAGGCTTTTAGAAGGGTCCGGGGGGGGCTCTAGATGGGTCTGGGGGCTTTTAGAAGGGTCCTGGGGTGCTCAAGAAGGGTCTGGGGACTTTAAGAAGGGTCCTGGGGTGTCCTAGAAGGGACGGGGTACCTTAAGAGGGGCCCTGGGGGCCTCTAAAAGGGTCTGGGGGCTTTTAGAAGGGTCCTGGAGTGCTCTAGAAGGGTCTGGGGATTTTAAAA
>JAUNZM010001458.1:0-391279 GCA_033459285.1 Clamator glandarius
ACTTGTGTCAAGAAAATCAAACATAGAGTCAAGTTCTACTACCCAAACCCAGCCACGGAGAACCTCTGCTCTGCTCTGAAAGCCTGCACTGTATCCTCTGCGTGGGACTGAAAGAGGCATTTCCAGCCTGGTTTCAGTTGTATTTGCTCACAACAAAGCCCAGACCTCTGGCCGTGTAAGAGTGCCATGAGGTTAATAAGAAGAAGCTGAAATAAGCACACCAGCTTCAGATCAGCTTGTTGCTCCACAACAGCCCAGAGGGACGCCTTTCAAATGCTCACAGCAGTGTTGGACTTAAAGGGGAGAGGCAGCTGCCAATTTTCAGCTAAAAAGTATTTTTAAAAATACTTCCGTTTATTTGTTTACAGACATGGGATTGGTGTTTCAACACATGCTGGTGAACTAAGATGAAATAGAAACAAATGCAGCAAGAACTGCTCCTCTGTGGGGTTTGTTATCCTCTTCAAAAACCCATCATGCAAAAGTAGTCTTGAAAACCAAAAGCTGAGTGATACAGTGTGCAAAAGGCAAAAGACCACTCCAAACCATCTGAGCGGCCAGGAAAAAAAGAA
Organism: Clamator glandarius; assembly: GCA_033459285.1. Taxonomy (NCBI): domain Eukaryota; kingdom Metazoa; phylum Chordata; class Aves; order Cuculiformes; family Cuculidae; genus Clamator; species Clamator glandarius. Next base: position 573 of record JAUNZM010001458.1, read on the forward strand.
TAGCAGAAGCTGTACAGACAGACAGATGCAGACAGACAGACGCAGAGCATGGCACTGGCTTCAGCTGTGCAAACCTTGAACCTGCAAGACCTAAACACGATCGCACATTCCCCATGTGACACAGAGCCATACAGGGAATATTTCTGGGTGAAATACAATGCATTGCCAGCCATAAATACCACTATTCACATGAGAACAGTGCAAATGATGGCATTTCTCCATTTCTATAGTGCTGAATCCTATCTATTCTATTTACAACATATTCTATGTTTTACTGGAAAATATAACAAGTTCATGCTTGGAGAATTCCTACAAGGCTTCATTATTTAGAAATCAATGGGGAGAGAAGTGTGAGGCTGTGTTTTTACATACTGCCTTTGGTGTTCCACGTACTGGCTCTGTTCGAAAGAAAGAAAGAAAGAAAGAAAGAAAGAAAGAAAGAAAGAAAGAAAGAAAGAAAGAAAGAAAGAAAGAAAGAAAGAAAGAAAGAAAGAAAGAAAGAAAGAAAGAAAGAAAGAAAGAAAGAAAGAAAGAAAGAAAGAAAGAAAGAAAGAAAGAAAGAAAGAAAGAAAGAAAGGAAGGAAGGAAGGAAGGAAGAAAGGAAGGAAGGAAGGAAGGAAGGAAGGAAGGAAGGAAGGAAGGAAGGAAGGAAGGAAGGAAGGAAGGAGGATCAGATCTTAAAATAAAGTACACGCTTGTACCCAACATAAAGCAGTGAATACCCATTTTGAATCATAGAATCATAGTATAACCAGATTGGAAGAGACCCACCGGATCATCGAGTCCAACCATAAGTCATATATCCTGGAAAGAACTGCACAGATTTCTTGCACTTAGCTGAAGTACGTGCTGAAATCAAGAGGATTCTATATATGATCATCAGGGAGCACTGACTGACATTCCTTTAAAGTTGCAGCCTAAAGCTCTGCTGATGTATCCTATTTTTTATAGCCATTTTGCCAAGAGAGAAGCCTAAATTGTGACCGATATATTTATTATGAAAATTTCTACTAACTGCTATTAAACTAAGACTTCTAAATGGCATATATCAAAGAACTAACCTAAGGTATTCAATTTCAAACGTCTGATTTGCCCTCTTAAAACAACTTACATTTTGAGCAACTTTTAAAAAATCTATGCATCAAGAAACCTGAGCATCAAACATGCTCTGATAATCCAGTGAATGTGGAAATCCATTCATATGCAGAAACTGTTCTCTCTTGGTGCATTCATTGCAACTAAAACCCAAAACAAACCCAAGTGCCATTTCTGGTTTTTCACTAATGGCTCTGAGACTGACAGACTCAGAAGACAACAGTGCAAGAGGAAGCCCTCCAGTGTTTTCTCTAAGCTACATTAATATCGAAACCGTGAAGTCTGTATGACAGCTTGTGTTCTCAAATCATCAACCATTGCAAAGAGGTACCAGGCAGAGCCCGTTAGTTTCTAAGAAAGAGCAGTGGTGGTCTGGACACTTCCAAGTGCAAGTTTGCTATGTGAACAAAGCCACCTTTGATGCCAACAGCGCCTCTTCTCACATTTTAGGGCAGCACTGCAGGACCTGGAGAGAGACCATCCTACCACACCCAGAGGATGCACAGACAGGACAGCGCTGAGTACACGTGTTGAAATGAACCCCAGAGCCAGGCTCTCTTTATAAGCAAAACACTGTGGTGTTGAGATTTCCTCGGGAGTGCCTGAAAGCCTTGCAACAACCACTGCAGTGACAGGCCCCCAGTTTACATCCAGAGACCAGCATCTCTAGCGTTCATTGATTGAGAACCCACATCACTAAGACATGGCAAACCCACAAGCGAAAAATATCTCCCGGCTGTGTTGGAAAGGGGAGATCTGTCAGAAGGCTGAGAAACGGGACCATCCAAACCCTGCTGGTGTCACTGAGGTAGAACAGGGCTGTGTGAATGCATCACTGACAACAATAATCTGGTACTCAGTACTGAATACCTGTAATTGCAATCAATAACACAATTCTCTGTCCTCCATAAATCTCAGGAATAAAGAATTAAAACCTGGAGCACAGATGTCAGCGTGGAGTAAAAAAATTCCAAGGAAGACAACCAGGAGAATTTGTCAAGGTGCTAAACTGCTCAGTGATTTCCAGTTCAGAAAGGATTCCCTATTCCTCCATCGTACTGGCACAAAAGGCAAAAGACTTAAGGACGCTGTTTCTTTTGTCTAAATCATATTGTGTTTAGGGAACTCACTGGAATGCCTTAGGAATGAAACTTTGTGTTTGTGTTGTTCACCAGCTGGCAGCCCTTGGTCTTTCCTCTACTCCCCTGCTTCGGGGTGTAGGAATACCTGCCGTACCCCACCCCCTCTTCCAGGAGCAGAAATAGCCAAACACAACAATCAGACTCTTCCGAGATGGGAACAAATAGCAAGGAGACGCTCAAATGCCCTCCTGTCTGTACTATAAAGGCAAGAAAGCCAAGACACATGATAAGGAACCTCTCCAGGCAGAGGAAATGGGATCTGCCAATTGGGTCTCAGAACAACCAATCCCAAGATCCAACCCAACACACCCATCTTAAAAGTTGGAACTAGATGGTATTTAAGGTCCCTTCCAACCCAAACTATTCTATGAATCTGTGGTTCTACGATTCCTTGGCCTTCTGCCTCTGGCTCTGTGCCCGAACAATGCAGGGTGAGCCTTGGCCTTGATATCTAAGAGAATATTTGCCCTTAGCTTGTAGGAGCAGAAGCAACTGGAGCTTCACAGGACGACCAGGGCGATTTCACAAAGGAGGTTGCTGGAGCTTTAGGCCCAAGTGGCTGCAGGTGAAGAGGACACCTATGGCAGCACCTACTGCCAAATGCATGTGGTATTGAAGATGCAGCTCATGGAGATGAAAATTGCAAACACACACCTGGCTGAAGAAAATACCATAGCCAGATGGATTTGACAGATGAGGTTCAATCTGAAAATGCTGACCTGAAAAGGAAACTCATGCAGGTGGCAGAGGTGCTGGAAGAGGCAGAGCAGGACTTGAAAGAAAGGAATCAACAACTGGAGAAGGATCATGAGGAGACAAAGTTATCGCTCCAAAGGAAATCGAAAGGTGAGTGTTTGCAGAGGGCTCAGACAGTAGAATGCAGGGAACAGAAAAGAAACCTGCCAGTGGTTCAAGCCCAGCTGAGTGAACGGAATGATTGCTTTCTGAAGCCTAATGAGCAATGGCAGCAGCTCTTTCAGGAACTGGAACAGCTGGAAAGACACAACCATGTAACTTCCAGGCTGCCCCAGGCAGTAGACAAGGAGTCCATCCTCCTGGAGGTGATGAGAAAACAGGCAGCAAAGCTTCGAGCGTTCATAGCTCGATACAGCCATGATCCTTTCAATGGTCCAAATGAGCAGCGGGAACTGGAGCCTCCTCTTGTTGCTGGACAATGTGTTTACATCTTTGGAGATGTGGATGATGGTAGTTGGTATGTGGGAGAGCTGACTGATGGCACCAGAGGATTCATCTCCTCTAATCTTGTAGAAGAGGTATCCAATGATGAACCACCTGATGACACAGAAGCCTCTCCAGGAACAAGTGACTGGGAGTAGGACACAGCAAGGAAAACTCTGTGAAATAAAGGAGGTTTTAGACAAAAGCATCATAAAAGCCCAACCCATCAAATACTCTGTATGGTGATTAAGAAAGATACATCGCTAACTGCTTTCTTATCATCAACCGAATCTGCAGACACTGGGGAGCGGGTATTTTCTTTTTCACAGCGAGCATTTGGAGAGGCAATTGGGAAGCCCACACAGTGTGTCAACTTGTGGATGAGGTCTCCCAGCTATTGCTGCAAGGGACCTAGCTTTTATATCATTGAATTAACAAATTACATCATTCCAAAATGCCGAGCCTGGCCCCAGCTGCCTGGCATGAGCTCCTAGAAGGCTGCCCATCACAAACATCTCCTTCTTCAGCTGGTGAGTTTGTCAAACAGTGCCCTCCACCACCACCCCAGGCAAGCCTGTCATATTCTCCTTGCTCAGGAGCAGAGGGGACACAACATGGAGAGAGGACTCAGCCTGGTGGTGGGAGACAGTGGGTCCTGCCCACCCTGAGCCGCATAGAGAACACAGGAGGCTGAGCGCAGCTGGGTCTTTCTTTGCTACAGATCCTCTGCACGGTATTATAAGGCCACAGGGAAAAAAAAATGTTTATAATAAAAAGTTCTGCCACCTCCTTGCCCTCTGGAGAGGCCTCTGCATGGAACAAGCCCACAGCCAGAATAAGCTGAAGGAGAATACTATACAGGAGCATTTACACCTTTGATAAACAGACACAAGGATGCAGTTGCATCCCATCATGTGCGCAGGACCAAGACTTGTGCTTGAGGAGACAATGGACACCCTGGCACAGCCTCCCCTGCCCCTTGCCGAGTGGATCACGCTACTAGGACATGCAGGGGGCAATGCCACGCGGTGCTGCCAGACCAGGGCTATCATCGGGGCTCCGGCCCCCACAGCTGGGCAAGGACACGTCTGTGCCCCATGGGGCAGCACTGCACACCTCGACAGTGACGCCTCCCTGCCCCTCAGCCCTCCCTGAGCCCCATGGAGCCATCCCTGGGGACAACGAGGGCTTGGGTTCACTCTCCAGCCAGGGGAAAGTGTAGAGTTGGCTCTTTCCTTCCTGACAGGGTCTCGGGCAAGCACCTTTGTACCCTTGGAAAAGCCTGTTCTCCCCAGTCCTTGCAGGATGCCCCGGGAAGCACAGACCCCTCAAGCACCGCGTGTCGGTGCCTGCTGTGCTCCTGCCCCTAGAAGCTGCTCCCCTGCACCAGCTCCCCCCTGGGCCTGGATCCTCCTTCACCACGCTGGCTCCCAAAAGCACAGTGACAGCTTGAGACCCTCTCCCCAAAGCACAGTGACAGCTTGAGACCCCCTCCCCAAAGCACAGTGACAGATTCAGACCCTCTGCCCAATGAATGCTGAGAGCTCTTCCCTCCCTCAAGGCCTGTTGGGAGCTGGTTCCCTCCCTCAAGGCCTGTTGGGAGCTGGTTCCTTCCCTCAGGGCATGTTGGGAGCTGGTTCCCTCTCTCAAGGCCTGTTGGGAGCTGGTTCCTTCCCTCAGGGCATGTTGGGAGCTGGTTCCCTCTCTCAAGGCCTGTTGGGAGCTGGTTCCCTCCCTCAAGGCCTGTTGGGAGCTGGTTCCGTCCCTCAAGGCATGTTGGGAGCTGGAGTCCCTCACCCCAGCCCGGATGGGTTTGTGGTCACGCTGCCATTTTCTCCATTGACTGCCACAACAAAGTTCCCCTAAGTGACTCAGATCAGGAGGATGGGGTCCTCTTGTGGAAAACAGATGCTTGGAAGTCCTCCCTTTTTAATTCTATCCCAGACCCTAAGGCTTCTCCTGGCACCTGTGTCGTCTGTGACTGCAGTTTCCCATCTCTGAGGGAAGAGGGGTTTGGCTGCTTTTTTGTAGCGCTGACTGTCAGATTAAAACAGACTCTGGAATCACAGAAGAGAACTGGACAGGGACAAGCAAACACTCAAGGTAACTGCAAAATTGAGGTGGGGCAGTCTGTCATATTCCTGTCAGGATCAGGATCTAAATTTAAAGGATGTTTCCATTTGAAGAGCTGAGTCCTCTGGGAGCTCCAGTCTCCAGAATTCCAAACCCCACCATTTAAACAGAGATCAGCCCTGATGTTTCTTGCTGCTCCTCTCTGTTATAAATTGAGACGAATAATTTGATTCGGCCTTTATGGATCAATTAATCGTTTATTGATAACAGCAAGCAATGACAAGCAAACAGCGCTGGGTGCAGCCGGGGAGCCCGCGCTCCGCCAACGGCTCACACCGATTTCCCCGCCCTTCAGTCTTTTATATGTTTCCATCTCTGTGTTCGTGGGGTTCTCTGCGTCTGCGTTGCCAGTTAGCCAGTTCTTCTTATCTGTGTGTCCAGGCTCGCTGCAACACTTCGGCAACTCCCTCCGAATTCTTCCATATACCCGAGTACCTGGTTTTCTGTAGTTCAATCAGTTTTAGCAAAAGGCAATTTTGACACAACAACCCTTATCTACAAATACATTCTGTATCCATATATGGTTATACAACCTAATTTGCACCCACACAGTTAGCTTAGGCAAACACAAAACTGTCTCTGTTTTCTGTCTTGTGGTTTCTTGTTATCTACACAAGCTTTCCTCCCCATTTCATTTACTAGTTGATGGACAAAGGGTCCTATCTATCACAGTACACAGGCTTTCCTCTTTATTTAATTTTCTACTTGATGAACAAAGGGTCCTATTTATCACACTCTCTAACAGAGTTTCTCTGGTCCCTTTCTATGGTTGGGTTTTAATCTCTGGTAGGTGACCAAGCTCTTTTCCATCAAACCACTCACAAACCTGCCCCTTGCCCGCCTTCTGCTGGGGCCAAGGCAGAGGGATGAAGCCTCGTGCTCCAAGCAAGCCTGAAGCAAAGTTGAAGTGCTGAGAAGCTCCCTGGTGAGCCCTGAGCCAGAGCACACTTATCGAAGCCGTGGTGAGATGCAAGAGCCCTGAACGTTGTTCATTGACAGAAGGTAGTGGAAGAAGGCACAGTGTATGTGGCAGCTGGGATTCAGGGATTTCATAAGTGAAGAATAATGGCCACAGATATTTTTTTTTTTTTGGTCAGCTCCAGCACTGAGCTGGCTGAATAGAGGATGGCAAAAAGCTTAGTGCTCAGACCACATGCCAGAGCAAGCCCCAAATGACATTTTAATATCTGAACTGTGATTAAAATGCTAAGTCTCCTTGCAAATGCTCTTTCTTTCTGCCCTGTGTCCTAGCATGAAGGAGATCCTGTGTAAATCTCAGTTAAAGCAGTAACTACAAATAGGTTTCTGGCACCAGGGTTTTCGTGGCAAAGGCTGAAAATGGACTTCTTAAAGCTTCAGAAATATAAAGGAACTCTTTCTTCCTCCTTGAGGACAAAACATGAGCATCACTGTTTATTGGCTGCTTGGTTAAACTTTCTAAATCAGAGCAATTATAGACTGTGTGTGTTTTAATTATGTACTGCTGTGCAGATCAAAACATGCAGTATTGAAAAATATAGATGAGGAGACGCTGGCAAGGAGTAGATAGAAATCAACTGCAATAGAACTGAAATGTTGGGCGTTGGTGTTTTTGTGTGAATGATCAATAAGAGTGGTAATAGGGAAGTCAAAATATCTCAGAAGATGCACTTTGACATACTTTGACTATAACTGAGTCTTTTTATTCTTTTCCCTTCTCATTACTATCTTTGCTGAAAAGCTTGACTAGGTTCTAGGATTTCAAGGCTGGAAAACACAAGAAGAGTGTAATGTGGTTTGAGTTTTGCATGAGCTCTGTCCTGTCTAAGAAGTCTATTAGGGATGCAGTTTACTTTACACAAAAACATCTGGAATTTGAAGATAATGGAGCTGGTTATATGTTCTTAAGAATTTATATCTAAAGGGTATTTGTAAGGCATAGGGGTTTTGTTTGTTTGTTTGTTTTTCTGAGAGCTCTGCCAATTAGCTTTTGTATCAGATAATGGATGACAAGCTGGAGAATGCTGTATCTGAGGCAGATCTGTCTATGCTTTAAAGAAATGCAGAAAGGCAGTAATTAAGTTCAAACATGAGAGCCTCCTGTTCTGTCTCTCCCCTGAAAATCCCCAAGAGCAGAAAATTGAAATGGCTGACTTGGGAAAGCTCCTTAACGTCAATGCAATCCCTTCCTTGTCCTTCCCCTTGAAAAGTCCCCTCAGAATTGTCCTGGAGTAACTTGGAGCTGTAAACAGTCCCGGTCCATGCAGCAGCCTCTGCAGAGCAAGAACACCCTTTCATGATAGCAGGTGCTTCTTGCACCCACAGCCTCTCCCTGCAGCACAGCAGGGATCTCCCCAGACAGGCTGAGCGCTGACTCCAAACAGTGGCAGAGTCTCTCTTCCAGCACACAGACTCCTATGGTGCAGGGACCCTGCTCTGAACGACAGCCCAGGGCACCCCTGGCTGCACCCTCTGGCTTCACAGCCCTTCCAAACTGCCTCACAAGAGCCCCCTCCTCACAGATCCCAGGAGCTGGGTGCTGGGCCAACTTTAGGAGAGGCCACGAGGATTGACACCTGCATTGCCCTGCACCCAGACTTACTGTGTCCAGGACTGCAAAGATTTCTCCTCCAGTCAGGTGTCAGTCATCCTCCTGACCACCTTTAAGCTCTCTCTGCCTTGCTCATCTCTCTAAGAAACCCCAGGATTTCCCTTCTGCTTGTTGGGCTGTTCCTGGGCAGAGCACGAGCTCCCTCAGTCCCAGGAGCCCAGCCCAGCTCAGCAGCAGAGGAGCAGCCCAGGGCATTTTAATGACCCCTCTGGTGGGTTTGTTGATGAGTTCATGAACATCAGCCCCTTAGAGGAAGTTGAACAAACTTCTCAAGAAGCAAAACTCAAATTCATGATATAAAGTTTCTTGTAGTGTTAATGGGTCCCACTGAGGGCCCTGCTGAGAAAGCATCTCCAGAGCCCAGTTAGAGCAGAAAACGCGAGGCAGTGATGAAAATTTGAGAAAAGCAAAGTAAAGGTGGCTCTGATGCTGAGTCAACCTGGATGTTTTTCATGAATCCAAAGGGCCGAGCCATGACCCTGATAACCAAGTGGCCAAACCTTGACCCCCAGGTCCAGGGATGGGAGATCCTGTCCCTTGCTCATTTCTCAGGGCTCTCCTTTGAACAGTGGGATTTGGAGATGGAAAATGCCAACTGCAGGACAGTGGAAAAAACTGCTCTTGGGTGGGGACGAGGAGGCCATGAGACCCTGGTGCTGTAAGGATGAGGTGTTTCCTCTTTGACATCAGTGTCAGAGACAACAGCCAGAGCCAAGAAGAGGAGGATTTTGGCTTTGTTGGGGAATTTCAGCCTTGCCAGAACCCTTGACCCTCTCCACCACAGGCAGTGGTGTGCCGTACCTTTGCCTCCATCTTTAGGCATCCACCCTGCCACTGCACCTTGCTCTCACCTGAGCATCTTCTTTCCCTTACTGATATCTCTCTGTCCTCCTTGGCTGTTCCTTCAAAGACAAAGCCTTGATTTGGTCCAGACTCCCTAGGTGTGAGCAGTTGTGCAACAGCGCTCGTGCTCTGCAGGGAAGCTCCAGCAATGGGGCATGTGTGTCTGTGTGATCACTTTTACAATAGTTGCAACAGCTGCTCTGTAAACACGTGTCTGCATCTGGGTGCTAGTTTAGCTGTTACCATGTCTTACTGTAGGTAACATTAACTGTCTGTGAAAGGCAAGTACAGCTGGCTTTGTCTTACTGTGACATTGTTCTGCCCCTCTGTGTCTGAAATCCTGGCTCTCTGTGGGCTTTGCCAGTGCACAGTTAACTGTGTGCCGTGCACTTTGCTCCAGGATGCTCAGCATAGAACGGGTTGCCCTAAATCTCTTTAGGGTCCCATGAATGACTTTTCAGTTCTTATTGACATTATGGATTGTGACAGATAACCAGGCTGCAGATGAGCAATTCCTTGTGCAGTAGCTCCTCTCGTCTTCCCCACACTGACAGTCCTACGTGTCTCTTAGAGGGAATCACCCCACAGTGCTTGGATTTGCCCATGGTTGCTCCAACCCACACCGATGCCTCTTCGTAGCCTTTCAGATTTGAGGATCCCGGTGGGAAAAGCCCCACTGTCATGATCCTGGCTTTGTTGGGCACCCTGAAAGGACCGGCTGTAGGTTTCTGGGTTTAAGAGTAGGAAATCAAGGACTGCCTGAGCCTCACCCAAGGGTAGGAAGGCTTGTTTGCATTGGTGGCTATTGACGAAGGCTTCCTTGGTCAGAATCAGTCCTCCAGTATTTTAGGCACGAGGGCTAAACCAGGCTGTGCAAGTGTATGTATCCACAGTGGAGGGATGTGACTCAGTCCTCTCAACCTCCCCATGCTGGAAGGAGGAAATCCACCCAAAAATACTGACAGAGCCAGTGGACACGCTTGCCAAACCCCTTTCCATCATCTTCCAGAAGTCCTGGATGACTGGGGCAGTTCCACTGGACTGGAGGCTGGCTGGTGTTATACCCGTCTTAAAGAAGGATTGGAGGATCCAGGGAACTACAGGCCTGTCAGTCTGACCTCAGTGCCAGGGAAAATCATGGAACAGGTGATCTTGAGTGTTGTCATGAAGCACGTGCAAGAGAACCGGGTGATCAGGCCCAGTCAACATGGGTTCACGAAACGCAGGTCTTGCCAAAATAACTTGATTGCTGTCTATGACAAAGTAAACATCATGAGATTCAGCAAAGCCAAGTGGAAGGTCCTACATGTGGGTCGGGTCAATCAGTGGTTTAATGTGTAGAATCATAGCATATTCTGAGTCTGATGAGACCCACAAAGATCATTGAATCCGGCTCCTCTCTGAGAGCTTTGGTCAAATGCTTCTTGAATATTGTCAGGCCTGGCACTCACTTTTCCATTTGTCTAAGCCACAGATGACCCTACGCTTCCTTCTCCAGGCTCTGTCCCCCCCAGAGCCCCTCCTGGTACAGAGGAGGGTTTTCCTGATAGTGACTGGTGGGAAGAATGAGCCCTTGGCAAAAGGCAGCGGTGCTGTCAGCAGTAGTGCTTAGCTCAGAGGAAATTCAGCCCCTTTGTTCATCCCCACGGGGAAGCGAGCCTTTAGAGAGCAGGAAGGAATCTCCTGGAAAAGCTGCACAACTTGCACGCTCTTCCCAGGGCCCAGGGTATTTCACAATCGCACACACCTTACACTCCAGCTGCTCTGTGAGGAATTACACCTCTGTTTGCTCTGCTGTTTCTGACTCGCTGTGCTCCCTGGATTACCCCAAAGTGGGAAGACAGGCACAGCCCCATTGTTTGAAGACAGACCTTTTCCTAGGCTGTTTCTCCAGTGGGATGTGCCTGAGATCTGAGCTACCAAGACTTGCCAAACTAACCTGATCTCCTTCTGTGACAAAGTGACTCAACTACTGGATGAGGGAAAGGCTGTGGATGTATCTTCTTGGACTTCAGTAAAGCCTTTGACACAGTTTCTCCCAGCCTTCTGCTATGGAAACTGTCACTTCAGGCCTGGACAGGCGCACACTCTCCTGGGTGGAAAACTGGTTGGATGGCCGGGCCCAGAGAGTGGTGGGAAATGGAGTTAAATCCAGCTGGAGGCCAGTTACAAGTGGGGTTCCCCAGGGCTCAGTCCTGGGTCCAGTCCTGTTTAATGTCTTTATCAATGACCTGGATGAAGGCATCGAGTGCTCCCTTAGCAAGTCTGTGGATGACACTAAGCTTGGTGGATCTGCTGGAGGGTGGGGGGATCTGAACAGGCTGGACCGCTGGGCTGAGACCAGCGGCATGAGGTTTAACAAGGCCAAATGCCAGGTCCTGTACTTGGGGCACAACAACCCTGGGCAGCTACAGACTAGGAGAAGTCTGTCTAGAAAGCTGCCTGGAGGAGTGCGACCTGGGGGTGTTGGTTGGTAGCGACTGAACATGAGACAACAGTGGCCCAGGTGGCCAAGAAGGCCAATGGCATCTTGACTTGGATCAGAAATGGTGTGACCAGCAGTTCCAGGGAGGTTATTCTCCCTCCGTACTTGTCTTCCCTGGAGGTGCTTAAGTCACCGTTTACTATTTGACAGGAATGGTGGGAATCGATGATCCGATGGGTCTTTTCCAATCTGGTGATTCTATGATTCTATGATTGCTTCAGAACCAGTGCTGTTTTTTCAGCTGCTGGCAGGGAGATGGCTTTTTTCTACTCCATTTCATCATTCCTTTATATTTAGTCTTCTTTACCTGTACAAAGGCAGGAAAGGACCTGGGGTTAGTGCACAGGGTTTTCTCTCTCCCCACAGCCTGAGGGCTGGACCCCACGCTGCTGTCCAGGGAGGAGGCAACTCTGCATCTCTCCAGCTGAGGCATCACCTCTCCCATTCGCTCAAGGGGACACGCTGCTGTCCAGGGAGGAGGCAACTCTGCATCTCTCCAGCTGAGGCATCGCCTCTCCCATTCGCTCGAGGGGACACGCTGCCCCGAGAAGCCTGGTGAGGCCACCCCACTTCAGGGATGGCACAGATGTAGATTTTGTTCACAGTGTCCTTAAGTAGTTCCTTCGCTATATGGGATGCTGTGTGGCCCCCAGGTGATGTGCTGACCCCACGGTTTGGCTTGGGACTCTGGAGAGCCGTGGAGAGCCTGGCTTCATCGCCAGCCTGGTGTTGCCAGGCACATCTTGCTGCTGCAGAGACAGAACAGACCCTTGCCCCTCACCTGCCAGAGGACTAGCAGAGCCCCCGGAGAGCACTCCTTTGACTCTGTTCTCCTCTTCTTATTTTGTTCTTCCCATGCCCTGCACCCAGCTCCTGGCAGCCTGGCTCCTCCTGGCCACCACTGGGACACTTGGCTGCCTCCTCCCAATCTCAACAAATTCCTTGCTCAATGAAAAACTCTCAGCTGACCCACGGGAACCTGCCTCGGAGAGTTGAGGCACAGCAGTGCCCTCCTGCCCCATCCTGCCCCTCAGCGACAGGAGGGAATGCTCTGCAAACAGAGAGGAGGCAGGAAAGTGGGGAAGCAAACTGCACCCGCATCAGAGAGGGACCTGCAGCCCCCTCACACCCTTGCCCTGCTCGGCTCACCCTGCGAGCAGGCCCTGGGCACAGCCCGGGTGCTCCTGCACCAGGCAGAAGCGCTCATGACCCTGAGAGGTTTGTTCAGCCGACACCATCGACATGAGCCTCCCCTGCAGATCTCTACCAGTGCTCAGAGGCAGCAGCTGAACACAAAGGGGGAGCAGCAGCAGGGCCCAGAGCCTGGCAGCAGTGATGCCACAGGTCTCTGAGTCTGGCAGTCCTGATACTGCGGGAGCTGGTCCCAAAGCCCAGCAGGACCAATGCTGCAGGTCCCCAAGCCCAGCACCACTGATGCCCCAGGCGGCAGTTCCATGACCTGCTAGGAGTGACGCAGCAGGGACAACGCTGCAGTTCCATGACGCGGCAGGAGCGATGCCGCAGGCAGCAGGTCTGTGGCTCCCAGCAGCGCTGGCCCTGAGCCCCAGGGCAGGACAAGCCCAGCTGGGGTGTCCCCCCAGCCCCCGGGCTCTGCTGTCCCCTCACTGACCGCAGCTGCCATCCTCCTCCATCCCTGCCACCCCCGGGGCCGCAGGACAGGGGGAGGGGGAAGAGGGAAGAGGAAGGTAGTGAGGGGAGAGGAGACCTCGAGGGGCAAATGGATGTGGGGAAGGGGGAAAGGACACGGTGAGTGAAAAGGGAGATGGTGAGGGGAAAGGAGATGTCAAGGGGAAGGGACATGGTGAGTGGCAAAAGGACATGGTGAAGGGGGAAAGGAGATGGCGAGGGGCGAAATGACATGGAGAGGGGAAAGGACACCATGAAAGGAAAGGACACGGAGAGGAGAGAGGACGCAGTGAGGGGAGAGGACACACGAGTGGCAGAAAGACATGGTGAAGGGGGAAAGGAGATGTCAAGGGGAAGGGACATGGCAGGTGACAAAAGGAGATGGTGAGGGGTGAAAAGACATGAAGTGGGGGAAGGCCATGGAGAAGGGGAAGGACACACGAGTGGCAAAAGGACATGGTGAGGGGAAAGGACACAGCAAGGGGAAAGGACACGGCAAGGGTTTAAAGGAAACGGCAAGGGGTGAAAGGACATGACAAGAGGAATGGGCAACGTTGAGGAGTGAAAAGACACAGCAAGGAGCGAAAGGAGATTGAGAGGGGGAAAAGACACCACAAGGGGCAAAAGGAGATGGAGAGAGGGAAAGGACACCACAAGGGGCAAAAGGAGATGGGGGGGCGAAGGACACCACAAGGGGCAAAAGGAGATGGAGAGGGGGAAAAGGACAGCACAAGGGGCAAAAGGAGATGGAGAGGGGGAAAGGACACCACAAGGGGCAAAAGGAGATGGAGAGGGGGAAAGGACACCACAAGGGGCAAAAGGAGATGGAGGGGGGAAAAAGACACCACAAGGGGCAAAAGGAGATGGAGAGGGGGAAAAGGACACCTGTGTGTGCACCTCTTCTTTCTGGGCGTGCTGGAGGTGTCACCTTTGCCATTGACAGATGGAGAATGAGATGCTTTGCAGCTCCCAGGTGGTCTGCTGGCCCCACGGTCTGGATTGGGGCTCTGGAGAGCTGTGGAGAGCCTGGCTCCATCGCCAGCCCGGTGTTGCCAATCGCATATTGCTGCTGCAGAGACAGAACAGACCCTCGCCCCTCAGCTGCCCGAGGACAGAGTCCCGGGAGAGCACTCTTTTGACTTTCTTCTCCTCTTGTTGTTCTTTTTCTTCTTGTTGTTCTTTTTCTTCTTCTTGTCCTTTTTCTTTTTCTTCTTCTTCTCCTTCTTTTTCTTCTTCTGCTCTGCACGCAGGTCCGGGCAGCCTGGCTCCTCCTGGCCACCACTGGGGCTCTTCCCTCCTCCCCCGTGAGGGACACCGAGTCCCCCTGTGTGCACCTCTTCTTTCTAGGGGAGCTGGAGGTGTCACCTTTGCCATTGACAGATGGAGAATGAGGGCTGCCATCTGCCCCATGGTGGTGCTTTTTCAGGGGGGAGCTGAGCACCTGAAGGGTTGATAATCTAATGACAATTTTCAAAGGAGGCTTTTCTGTGTTCAGCAGGTTGAGTGCAGATGAAGATGGGCTGAAGGACAGGAAAAGATGCAGATATGGTGTTAAAGCCAGGTCCTGAGTGGGAGCCCCTCTTTTCCTCACGATCCCGAGATGCACGAGCACAGTACCACACATCTGCCAGCTCAGCCACAACATCTGCATTAGAACCTGCTCTAGGGCAGCAGCTGCAAGCACACACGATGACCTGCCCCACGCCCAGAGCACACGCTGTCTTGTGGGGGGCTAGGAAGGAGCGAGTGTTGCTGCAGCGCATGCTGATGGCAAAGGTTACAAAGGAAAACCCAGAGCAAGACCTAAACCAGGCTGGTGCCTCCTGATCCCAGGGGACACCGGTACGTGGTGAGGGCCTGCAAAGCTGCTTCCCACCCTGTGCTAACAAAGACAGCGCCCTTCTTCTGGGATCCAGAGCGAACCCTGCCAGCCCCGGAGAACCAGAGAGCCGGCTGCCGAGATCGCTCCTTGAGCCAGCTGCCGTGCCAGGTAGTTGCTTCATGGAGTATCTGAAGATTGCTGCTGGCCCTGCTGCCTGGGAGCAACTGACATCACTTACCTCAGCTTGCCAGAAGGCTGGGAAGCGGAGTCAGCGTGGGTGGTGTCCATGGGCTGGATCTGCTCGGGAAGCTGTGGGTGAGGTTGTGTAGTGGTCATCTCTGCTCACTGCCTGCCGAGTTCTGCCCTGTAGTTATGGACAGGAATAAAAATTTGGTGGTCTAAAGAAAAGAGGATTCCATGACCCAAGAGGAGAAAATCAAAAAGGGGACCCTAGATAAAGGGACAGACAGATTGGGTGAGGGAAGCAGGTAGAAGAATAGGAAGGTGCCAACTGAAGACCAGGCAGAAAGTCAGACTCACCTCAGACTCACCTGAGTCAGACTCACCTCCCAGCTAGTGGTGTTGATGTGGACCTGCTCCCCTCCACAGCGCTACTGGTCAACAGGGACCTCTTCAATTTAGCCAACCTGGAGCCTTCTGGAGCAGGTGGCTTGACTCCAGGCACTGCAGGGAGGTGCTGTCTGGGCTCCTGCAGCAGCTTGGAGGAGGTGGGAAGCTTTGGCCCTGTGCTGAATCTTCTGTGGGGCACAGAGACCCCAACCTCCTCCAGCCCAGACAGCTTCTTTGTTGGCTGCGTCTGTGGTTTCTAGACAAAGGGAGAGACAGAAGTTCAGTGAGGAAAGAATTCCAGGGGCCTGGCTCACCCAGAAACCCTTTGCTCAGAAGGATCCCCCCTGCAAACAGCCCTCCCTTGCACCCACCTTCCTCCAAAGCTGCAGCCCCTGGCCTGGCTAAGTGGACAGAGGGGCAGTGGGTGCCAGGAAGGGACCTTCAGGACTCACCTGTCCCATCACTGGTTGGCAGGGCAGGACGGACACAGCCTCGGCAACGGGTCCCTCAAAGCTCGTGCTGGTGCTGGGTGTTCTGGTGAAGGCAGAGAAGCGCATGTGTTAATTGCGAGGGGAGCGCCTGCAACACTCTCGTCAGAGATGAAAAAAAGAAACGGGAGCGAAGCTCCAAGGAGGGGAGAGGATCTTGATCTGCAGCTCTTGATCCACAAAAGGCTGGGACTCTCCCTGCCTCCCTCCTCTGAGCCAGCTCCGTCCCACACCCTGGCTCGTGCTACCAGCCCTGTCCCAAATGCCAAGAGCTGTGGGCAGAGGGGCTGGGAGACACAGCCTGCTCTCACCTCAGGTAGAAGAGCAGGTAGGCCTGCTGTTTCAGGACCACCTTGGCGCTGGTGAGGCGGACTATGGAATCGTTCATTTGATACCACTGCCCATCGCTGGCCTGCAGAAGAAGAGAGAACAGGGTTGGGCTGCATCCAAGGACTTTCCTGGCCTAAAGAGCAGCAGGAACAGTGCCCAGTGGATGAGCTCTGCTCCACAAAACCCACAGGCAGCCCAGGGGCCCACAAGACCCCCATGATTCCTGCAACGGAGCAGAGCCTGAGCAACCCATCCAGTGCTCCATATCTGCTGAATGCCCTCCTCCCTGTGCACTACAGGGACCCACAAGGACCCAGCAGCACACAGCCCAGAGCACATGCCAAGAGAACACACTGAGCTCACCTTCACATAGCAGTAGTAGTGCCCTGAGTGGCTGCTGAACCCAGAGTGCACCAGCACGGCGTAGAGCTCATACTCTATATGGTCCCCTTTGTTCTCTGACATGTAAGGTCGGATGTCCAAGAACTCAGGGTACGCCACGTCCTGTGGAGAGATGATGTCTCAGAAGCCCACAGAGCAGACTGCTTTTTTGCTGGAGCAAGAGCTCAGCTGTTCTCTGAGTCTCATGTCTTGAGAGTGATGCCAGGATGAGCTGAACTCCAGCTGCATGGCTGGAGAAGGGCTGCAGCACGGCTCGCACCGTGCACCTCCCACCCTGCTCTGGGCAGCAGGGCCTCGGGCCAGGAGACAGCCCTAGCTCTGGAGTGCCAGGTACTCACCTTTGTGATTTTTGCCTCCAGTGAAGATGGAAAAGCGCTTCAGTGAGAGTATGAGAACATTGGAGGCTCGGTGGATGCTTAAGCATTTGATCGCTGGCACTTTGGTCTTGTACCTGCACAGGAAGAGCTCGAGCTATTCAAGGTCTTCCACCACAGATGGAACTGTGATTGCCAGGTGATTGCCAGCCCTGGCTGAGCGCCTCCATTGCAGCCTTCCACAGCCACGAACCTCCCAGGTTCAGCCACAGAGCAGGTAGAGATCCCTCCCTGCTTCCCCCATCACACCTGCGGGCCCCTTCCTGCCACAGGCCCACACACTCACTTGTCATACAGGTACGCGTTCTCATCGCACAGTGTCTCTGGCCTCACAAACAAGTTCAGCGCCTGCTGGATGCTTCCAACTTCCTGCAAGGACAACGGAGAGGTCAGGGCACAAGTGGCCTGTTCACACGACAGCCTGTCTCCCTTCTGGCCCCACGGGACAACACACAGTATGAGGCAGCACAACAACAGAATCTGCTTCCCTGTCACCTGCACTGGGACTTGACAGCAGATTAAGGAACCTTGAGGCAGTAACCGTGCAGTTGCAGGAACAGCCCCTCCGAGAGCCGAGCTCCTCCCCATCCTGACCCTGCCACAGTACCTCAATCTCCACCGCCAGGGCCAGGAAGGGTTCGTAGGTGTCGGAGGCCGCATTGCATGCTTTGCACTTCACTGCAAAAGGAAAAGCCATGAGCACACCCTGATACAACGCCAGCACCCACCACCATCCCAGCACAGCGCAGGCAGTGCAGGATTCCCCCTCTCTGCCTTTGGGCACCAGGATTCACCACCTGGCAAGGAGGAAGGCTGGCAATTCCATGTGTGTAGGGACAGCAAGAGTTGCCAGATAGCTGGCAACATGGGCTCCTTTGCTGGTGGCAATGAGCTGGGGACCCACAGCCAACAGCTTTTTCCATCTCCACAGCAGGCATCATGGCCCACAGGGATTGAAGGATGGACCAGCTGCAGCTCCAGATAATTTACACATAGTAATTTTCTCAAAAGATTTTTCCTACAAGGCTCTCAGGGAAGCGGCAGCCCCGAGAGCGACAGGCCCTGGCAGTCAGCACTCACCACGGGACCACAGGTAACCACCAAAGATCTGGTGAACCAGCGTTGTGGTCTCGGTCTGGTGATCCAACCTAGAGACAGCAGCACGGGATCTCACATCGCCCCTCCGCAACAGCCACCCCACAGGCCACCGCTGTGTCCTCAGGACACCTCCTCTGTGTGCTCTGGAGCAGGGGAGTCACAGCCTCAGTCACTCTGCTCCCCCGGTGGCAGAGCTCAAGGGGTGGCACCAGGCTGCTCCAAGCAGCAGAAAGCCCTGGCTGGAGCTCTGGGCTGGGCACTGCAGGCAAAGGCAACGCAGCTTCCTGGGACAGAGGGCCCCGGGAAGGCCTCTCACCCGCAGCCACAGAGAGGAGGCTCAGCTTGGAAGCACACTTGGATTCCTCAGCTACTGGGACAGGATCCAAACCCACCGCACCCTTTGGATTTGGGGAGAGGAGCACAGCTATGCTGGGGCAAAGAGAGTAGCCCGCAGCTATGTCACCGTGGTGCAGAGCTGGGCCCTGGCGTCACAGCACCTCCCTCCTGGGAGACACGTTTGCCCCACAGTCCCCTCCCACAGGCACACAGGACCCGTGAGGGGACAACAGAGAAGAGCGGCAAGGGCTGTCAGAGGCCCCACGTACTGGGTACAGCCATTCAGGCAGGCCCTCTACATGGCATCGACGACGAAATGCAGGAACTCATGGGCATCTTCCTGGCGGCCAAAGCTGGGCAATCTCTGCAGGAGAGGGAGGAATCAGTCCCAGCACACGCTGCAACACATGCAGCCCTTCCCTCCCTCGGGGCAGGGAATCTGGGGCTTGAGTCCCTCAACCCAAACCAGATGTCAGACTTAGGCTGGCCACGGGGGAAGCCCCACACAGCCCCTGGCAGGCTCCAAGAGTCAGCTCCAAAGAGCAGTCTGCCAAGATCTGTCCCGATCTCAAAGGTTCTGTTCCTGCATCGGTCGCTGTTGCCCCGCATGGCTATGAAAGGGGAGCACAGCTATCCTTACTCTTGATGTCTCTGATGAAGGACATGGGCTGTATTACACTGCCGCTTCCACTGAAAACCTGGATTACATGGTTCTCCATAGTGCACAGCATGCAGAACTCGCCTCGCTGGCCTGGAGCGGGAGAGAAGGTGTTGGGGACAAAGCCAGGAGAGATGGAGGCAGTTGACGGGACAGGAGATCTCTGGTCCAGTACAGCTCAGCCACGCTCGGTTTTTCCAAGGAGCTTTGTGGTGCAGCGCCACTCTGGGCCACCCTGGCTACGGAGGGAGCAGCACATGCCACCCCCAGCTGACGCAGCCCAAGTCACAGCATCAGCTGCTGCAACATCCCAGGTGGGACAGCATCCATGTGGACAGAGAACAGATCACAGGGTAAATCCCACCAGAGCCCTAAGGACAGGGCTGGAGTCCCGCAGGCTCCCCTTGATCACAGCTCAGAGCAGTGTCCACCGGGACTCCCTTGCAAAGTCCCCCAGAAGCAGCAGCTCCTGCCCGTGCGCAGTCTTCTGCCCTGGCTTCACGCAGTCCCCACAGGCAGAGACTGCTCAGCCCCCGCGAAGCCAGCAGACCCCATTGGACCAGTCTTAGTCCTGGTTATGCCCAGCAGAGTCAGAGCCTTCCCAGAAACAAGGATGCTGAGCTTGGGAATGCTGCTCTTGCTGGGAAAAGCCAGATGGACACAGGAATGACCTCTTGATGGAGAAACAAGGCAGGAGGGAGCAGAGAAGTCACATCCTGACACCTGCACACCCTCGCCAGAGCCAGGCCTCCCCACTCACAGGTTCAGCTGTGCTCTCTGGAGAGCAGGTAGTTGGTGAGCGGAGGCGTGTAGGTGAGGCTCTGCACGGTGGAATTGAGGAAGCAGGTGTTCCCTAGGTTTTGCAGCCTGGCACCTGGCACGGTGGATCTGCTGCCACTTCAGGGACAGGTGCTCCACGGGGAACATAACCTTCTGGGGCACAGGGATCCCATCCCCCTGGGACACGGCTGCTTCCTGCAGTGAGAGAAGGGTGGTGAGCATCGGTTGAGGTGTGGGGTGCAGACAGGGCTCCCCTCACCCTCTCTACATACCTCTCTCGGCAGGCGCTGCCCGCTCACGGCTGTCACCAGCCTCCAGGAAGGGGTCAAGTGGCTCGTCGTTCTTCTGGAGACAGTTCAGCTGCTCAGAGGCACAGTGCTCCGCGGCCTTGGGATCCATCTCCTTCTGCTGGGGCTCCTGGAACTGGGTGGCAGGCATCTGGCACAGCGCTTGCCCATCCTCTCCATCATCCTGCTTGTCCCTGATGGCCACGGTGCTGCCAGGAGGCTGCGATGAACAGAGGGCTCGGTGGAGCAGGTGGGGTGGGCACAAGCATGTTCTGTGGCCCCACACTGCATCCCATTGCCACAGCAACGGCCCCAAACCCTCAACCCCCTGCGGCCTCTGGAGGCCCCAACTGGCCCCCTCCCTAAGCAGTGACCCCCTCCCACCGCTGCCATCATTGAGTTGCTCTTGGCTGGCCCGGCCTGCCCCACTACGCTCACCAATCCTCGTCGCTGCCACTTTGTGCACGTGTCGCCGCGCCCCATGGGAGCCCCACGGCACCGGGTGCGCCCCCGGGCTCTGTGCTCTGCCTCCCGGGGCGGAATGGAGGGAGAAATGAGGGAAGAGCCTCCTCGCTCCTCCTGTCGGGGAAGAACGGGGGTAGGACGAGGAGCAAGAGGGGCCGGCATCGTGCTCCGGCCCTCGGCTACAGTGAGGGCAGAGACTCCTCGCCCCGCCTCCCGGGGCGGAACCGGAGCAGAGCTCTGGTGGCTTCACGCTCCCCCTCCTGGGGCGGAACGAGAAGGGAACACGGGGCTGAAGAGGGAAGGACAAGGGAGGGACGAGGGGTGAATGAGGGAGGAATTGAGGGAGCGACAAAGGAGGAACGAGGGAGGGATGAGGGATGAGTGACGGAGGAACAAGGGCAGAGCCTCCTCGCTCCTCCACTGGGGTCAGAGCAGGGGGCAGAGCCTCTCCACTCCTCGTCTCAGGATGGAGACAGAGGACAGAGCCTCGGCACCTTCACTTTCCTCCTCTCGCGTGGAGCGAGGGTGGAATGGGGGCAGAGCCCCCACCCCTCCTCGCTCCTCCTCTGGGACGGAGCGAAGGCGGGAGCTGCGGGACCTCTGCATTGCTCCTTTCGGAGTGGAATGAAGGTTAAACCAACACTCTTGTGCATGCGCTGCGCAAAACCACAATAGGCTGAGCGAGAGCAGGAGCTCAGCCATCTGGCCGCTCTGAGGCTGAGTGAGAGCCAGGACAGTGACCCCATTGCCAGGACAGGGGGGGTGGGGCGCGACTCCCATTGGCTGCGAGGGCAGAGGGGGCGGGTCTGGGTGCCGAGGCCACTGTTCCCATTGGCTGGGAGGGCAGAGGGGGCGGGTCTGGGTGCCTAGGCCACTGTTCCCATTAGCTGGGAGGGTGGAGGGGGCGGGTCTGGGTGCCTAGGCCACAGTTCCCATTGGCTGGGAAGGCGGAGGAGGTGGGTCTGGGTGCCAAGGCCGCTGTTCCCATTGGCTGGGAAGGCAGAAGAGGCGGGTCTGGGTGCCTAGGCCACTGTTCCCATTGGCTGAACTGCCAATTGGGTGAAGGACTCCAGAAGCAGCTGCAGAATCGTAAGAGCGGTTTGGGTTGCAAGGGTCCTTAAAGATCTTCCAGTTCCAGCCCCCTGCCATTGGCAGGGACACCTCTCACTGGACCAGGCTGCTCAAAGCCCCATCCAACCTAGGTTGAACACCTCCAGGGATGGGGCAGCCAAAACTTCTCTGAGCAACCTGGGTCAGAGCCTCCCCACCCTCACCGTGAAGAATTTCTTCCTAATGTCTAATCTAAATCTTTCCCCTTCCCATTTAAAGCCATTTCCCCTCATCCTGTTACTCCATGGCCTTGGAAAAAGTCCCTCTCCATCTCTGCCATAGCCCCTTCAGGGACTGGAAGGCTGCTCTAAGTTCTCCTCAGTCTCCTCCAGATGGAACAATCCCAACTCTCTCAGTCTCTCCTAATAGGGGAGATGCTCCCTACCTCTGATGATCTTCGAGGACTCTTCTGGACCTCCTCCACGACGTCCATACCCTTCTTCCATTGAAAGCTCCAGAGCTGAACACAGGACTCTTATTGTGTCTCACAAGAGCAGAGTAGAGGAGCAGAATCCCCTCCCTCGCCCTTGCTTTGGATGCAGCCCAGGACACGATTGGCCTTCTGGGCTGTGAGCATGCACTGCCGGCTCATGTCGAGCTTCTCATCAATCAGCACCCCAAGTCTTTCTCCGCAGGGCTGCTCTCAATCACGTCATCCACCAATTCATGGCTATTGACAGAATCATAGAATCGCCAGGTTGAAAGAGACCCACTGGGTCATTGAGTCCAACCATTCCTATCAAACACTAAATCATGAGCCTCAGCACCTCGCCCACCCGTCCCTTGAACCCCTCCAGGGAAGGGGACTCAACCCCCTCCCTGGGCAGCCTCTGCCAGAGACCAATGGCCCTTTCCATGATTTTTTTTTTTCTAATGTCCAGCCTGAACCTCTCCTGGCGGAGCTTGAGGCCATTCCCTCTCGTCATGTCCCCTGTCCCTTGGGAGAAGAGCCCAGCTCCCTCCTCTCCACAACTTCCTTTCAGGGAGTTGTAGAGCAATGAGGTCTCCCCTCAGCTTCCTCCTCTCCCCCATGAACCCCAAAACTCCAATCCTGAACCCATAATCCCCTCCTTGCAGCCCAAAATCCCACCATGAATCCTAAATTACAATCCTGAAGCTCATAATCAACTCCTTGCACCCCTAAATAGACCTCTGCACCCCAAAATCCACCCTTGAACCCCAAAACCTCGATCCCGAAGTCCCAAGTCCACCCCTTGCACACCAAATCCACCCCCTGCACCCCAAAACCCCAACCCTGAACCCCATAATCCACTCCTTGCACCCCTAAATCCCCTTGAACCACAAGCCACAATCATGAAGCCCATAATCCACTTCCTGAACCCCAAAATCCACAACAAAACCCCCAAATCCACCCCTGAACTCTCAACCCCCAATTCTGAACCCTGTAATCCACTCCTTGCACCCCAAAATCCCCCCATGAACCCCAATCTCCAATTCTGAACCCAATAATCCACTCCCTGCACTCCCAAAATCTGCCCCTACACCCCAAAATCCACCTTTGAACCCAAATCCCCTATTCTCAACCCCCAAACCCACCCCCTGCACCCCAAATTTCCCGTGAACCGCCAAACTCCAATCCTGAACCCCATAATCCAATCCTTGCAACCCCAAATCCTCCATGAACCCCTTACTCCAGTCCGGAACCCCATAATCCACTCTTTGCACCCATAAATCTTCTGTGAACCCCAAACTCAAATCCTGAACCTCATAATCTACTCCCTGAACCCCCAAATCGACACATAAACTCCCAAATTCCAATCTTAACCCCCAAATCCCCTCCTTGAACCCCCAAATTACAATCCTGAGGCTCATAATCCACTCCTTGCACCCCTAAATCCACCCCTACACCCAAGAATCAAACATTGAATCCCCAAACCCCAATCCTGAACCCTATAATCTGCCCTTAACCCTTGAGTTTTTGGGGTCCCCTAAGGTCTTGGAGGTCTCCTGAGGGCTTGGGTGGAGCTTTTGGGAGTCCCTTGAGGGTTTGGAGGCCTCACACAGGTGGGTGGATGCCCCCCCACCCTCAGGAAGGAGCCCTCCTCATCCCAAACCCAGCCCTGTGCAACCCCTGGGAGCTGGGCAGCAGCGATTCCCTCGGGAAGAGCCCCCACCACGTTCAGTGTTGGGCCCCTCACTCCAAGGAGGACACTGAAGGGCTGGAGTGTGCCTGGAAAAGGGGCTGGAGCCCCGGGGTTCAAGGAGCAGCTTTGGGACCTGGGGCTGTTTAGCCTGGAGGAGGGCCGGGTGAAGGGAGACCTCATCGCTCTCTGCAGCTCCCGGAAAGGAGGTTGTGGTGAGGTGGGTGCTGGTCTCTTCTCCCAAGTAAGAAGGGACAGGAGGAGAGGAAATGGCCTCAAGTTGCACCAGGGGAGGATTAGGTTGGATATGGGAACAATTTCTTTATTGAAAGAAGGAAGAAGCTCAAGGAGAGGCTGCCCAGGGAGGTGCTGGAGTCCCCGTACCTGGAGGTGTTCAGACAGTGTGTAGATCATGGGATCATGGAATCATTAAAAGAAAAGACCTCTAAGACCATCCCGTCCAACCCTTGACACACCACTGTGCCACGCAGAGGTGGTGCTTCAGGATGTGGTTGAGTTGTCACGGTGGATGGGGCCGATGAGTGTACAAGATAAGCTTAGAGGTCTTCAAGGATTCCAGGATTCTATGATTCCATGACCTCTTTCCCTGCAGGCACTTCCAGCGCCTCTGCCTGGCTCAGAGGCCCCAGAAGCGCAGCGCTTGCAGAATGCGCCTCGCTCTTGGCTGCTGCCTTGGACGGCTCATGATGAGGATGGTCTGTGTAGCCAGGGAACGGATGGCAATGTTGCTGTCTTCTGTCAAGGGCTCAAGGACTGTGGTGGAAACAAACAGCTGAGATGAAGCCCTGTGTCTACAGAGACCCCCGAGCATCCCCTCCCAACCCCACCAGCCCCAGCCAGGAGAGAGCTGCTGTGCGGGAATGCCCCAGCTGCCCCAGACAGGTTTCCTGGAGCAGGACCAGGCAAGGCAGCGCCCTGCTCAGCCACTATCTCCTCAACCACCAGCCTGGCCTTACCCAATCCCGCCCCTCCTCACCACAGCAGATCTTTGACATCTTCTCAGGGCTTTGGTCCCTCAGGCATCGTGCAGCAAGTCCTAGGGACAGAGCTCCGTCAGATCCCCTTGATCCCCAGTGCCATGGTGGGAATGGGAGCCAGGGTGTCCCAACATAGGGACCTGGGGATGGTGGCTCACCGATGAACCTCACGGCTGCCAAGCGCAAGTCTTTCTGAGCATCCTTCAGGTATGGCGCGCTCCGATTGAAGTATTCCTCAGCCTTACTCCTGCCCTGCACCAGCTGGAGAGAGACAAAGGGTATGGGAATGGAATCTTGGAGTGGCTTGGGCTGGAAGGGACCTCAAATCCCATCCAGTTCCACGCTCCTGCCATGGGCATGGATACCTCCCTCTGGATTAGGGGGCTGTGGGCTGCAGGGTGGGGATGTCCTCACCAAGCATTCTGCAATACTCCATATCTGCTGCATCTGGACGAGGTGTTTAAGCTGCGCCCATCTGAGGAACTCTGCTGCAGCAAGGAGCGCTTCCTTGGATGCCTGTGGAGCAGTAGAAACTGGGAGATGGCACCACAACCACTTGTCCCCTTCCTATTGGCTTTGATCTGGTGGCCTTAGGAAGCTGGGACGTGCCCTGGCCCAAATGTCTTGGAATCTCTTCCCTCCATACCTCTGCCACCCTCTCTGTTTGGTTGTTCAAATGAAAGAAGAGCGGGAGTAGGGCCATTTGCACATTTTTCTTCATCTGCTTCTTGTTCCTGCATGCCGCACTCTTCATCTGGTCTCTGAAGAGGATGATGGAGGTCTCTCTCACCTTGCTGGACTTCTGGTAGGGAGAAGAAGAGCAGGACTTCAGCACCAGTATCTCTGCGCACAGTGAAGTATGGAATGAGAGCATGTCCTCAGTTGGAAGGGACCCACAAGGGTCATGGAGCCCAACTCCTGTAACTGCACAGGACAACCCCAAAATCATAAAACCAAAGAATTATTTGGGCTGTCAGGGAATTCAAAGCCCATCCACTGGATCAGGTTGCTCAAAGCCAATGTGACCTTGAACCCCTCCAGGGATGGGACCGCCACAACTCCTCTGGGCAACCTGCACTAGGGCCTCCCCACACTCACAGGAAAACTTTTCTTCCTAAGATCTCATCTCAATTTCCCACAGGAGCCTGGGGGAGGAAGGGCAGTAGAAGCTCCTGCCTCAGGTGTGTCTGGCAGGTTTGAGATGCAGGACCCGGCTCCATCACCATCCTTACATGATTAAAGATAGGCAGGAGCTTCTCTGTCAGCTGCACAGCAAAAGGGCTGGCTTCCTTCTTCTTCAGGTGACCCATCACTCCTAAAATGGCCTGCAGGGCCTTCAACGCGATGTTGCTGTTGCCGTCATTCACGTTTTGTACCTGCATGTAAAAATGATTTTCTAGTAGTGAAAAGGTCACAGAATCACGGAACATTTGGGTTTGAAAGGACCTGTACAGGTCATCCAGTCCAAGCCCCTGCAGGAGCAGGGATGTCTTTAAACCAGATCTGGTTGCTCCAAGCCCCATCCCACCAGGCCTTGAACCCCTCCAGGGATGGGGCAGCCACCACTGCTCTGGCAAACCTGGGCCAGGGCCTCCCCACCCTCACAAGAAAATATTTCTTCTTAAGATTTTATCTCAATCTTCTCTCTTTCAGGTTGAAAACCTGTTCTGCCTCATCATCTCCCTGCCCTCCTTCATCAGGAGCCCCTCTCCAGCTTTCCTGGAGCACATTTCAGGACTGGAAGCTGCTCCAAGTTCTCCCTGGAGCTTTCTCTTTTCCAGGCAAAACAAAGCAAACTCTCTCAGCCAGTTCTCCTGTGGGAGGTGCTCCAGACCTCAGACCATGTCTGTGTCTTCTTCTGGCCTTGCTCCAAAAGATCCATGTCCTTTGTGTGCTGAGGACTCCCAAACTGGGCCCAGGACGCCAGCTGGGCTCTCAGCAGAGCACAGCAGAGGAACAGAATCCCCTCCCTCACCCTCCTGGTCCCACTGCTTTGGATGCAGCAAATAACACATTTGGCTTTTTTGGCTGCAGGCACATATTTGTGGCTTACATGCATCTCCTTATCCCCAAGCACCTCAAGTCCTTCTCCTCAAAGCTGCTCCCAATTCATTCTGCACCAACAGGTGTTGGCGCCTGGGATTCCTCATCCAAAAAAACAGTCCAGCCATCAAACCCCCATCTGGCTCGCTTCCATTCAGAGAGAAGGATGTAGTGAGGGACTGTCTCAGAGGCTTTACACAAGTCCGGGTAGATGACATCCACTGCATTTCCATGTCCAATAACGTGGCCACTCCATCATAGAAAGCCACTGGGTTGGTCAGGCAGGACTTGCCCTTGGTGAAGCTGTGTTGGCTGTTTTAGCAAAGCTAAACTGGTGGACCAGTTCCATGACCTTCCCAGGCACAGTGGTCAGGCTTACAGGCCACTGCCTGGAAATGTCCCAGGCAGCTCCCAGGCCCCACCAGGGAAAGGAGAGTGTTTGGAGTTTCACTCCACCACTTGAATCCCACTGCCCGAACTCTCCCAGCCCCTGCTTGCCAATGGGGCATCGCTTGCCGATGCCCTGCTCACCATCTCAGCTGTCTCCAACAGTGTCAGAAGGGCCCTGAGCACTAGCGAGAGCATCACAGGACTTGAGTGCCTCAGAATCCTCCAGATATTGTACTTTGCCACAATATCCTCATTTTCACATTCCTTGCAGGCCAGCTTCTGGAAGAAAGGCAGCAGTGAGTGATCTGGCACTGTGAAGCTCCTGGTTCCACCAGGAGCTGAGGATAAGGGCACTTGGGCTTTCCTGATAACTCACAGCCAAGAGAAGGATGCAGGAGTCCTCAGGGAGAGTATCACAGTCCTTCTCCTGTTTGTCCTGCAAGAGCAGGGACAACCCCTTCAAAGTCTTCTCTAGTGTCCAGGGCATGGAGAACATGAGGTCCTAGAGTGGCAGGGCAGAGCTGCAAGGCAGAGCACCCAATCAGCAGGGCAGCCTTGGCCACTACAGCCCGGCCTGGGGCAGCCCTGCAGGACATGGACCTTGCCCTCAGCTGGGCTGGCCCGGGCAGCAGGAGAGGAGCAAGGAGGTTTTCATTGTTGGGCTGGATTATGGAATGTCCTGAGTGGGAACGGACCCACGAGGACCATAGAGTCCAACCCCTGTCCTTGCACAGGACAACCCCACCGTTCACACCGTGAGGCTGAGGGTGTTGTCCAAAGGCTTCTTGAATATTATCAGGCTTGGTGCTGTGACTGCTTCCCTGGGGAGCTGTTCCTGTGCTCCACTGATCTCTGGGGGAAGAACTTTATCCCAATAATGTCCAATATATCCCTCTCCTGGCATCTTCCTGCCCTGCTCTCACATCCAGGCTCAGTGCCTGCTCTTCCTTCTCCTCATGTAAAGAAGATGCAGAGTGCAATGAGGTCTCCCCTCAGTCTCTCCAGGCTGATCAGACCAAGGGACTTCAGCTTCTCCTCCTTCCCCTCTAAATCCATCATCAGCTTGGGCGCCCTCAACTCTCAGCTGGCTTTTCCAGCTTTGTCTTCTGCAGGGCTTTTGTGGGGCTGGATAGCGTGGTGGAAAGGAGGGCCCTGCTCCCCAGGGTTGTCCTGCAGTTTTAGAGTCACAGAATCATGGAATGGTTTGGGCTTCAAGGGGTATAAGCCCATCCAGTTCCACCCCCTTCCGTGGGCAGAGACATTTCCCACTGGATCAGGGGGCTCCAAGGCCCATCCGTCCTGGCCTCCAAGGATGGGGCATCCACAACTTCTCTGGACAACCTGGGCCAGGGCGTCTCCACCCTCACAAGAATACATTTCTTCCCAAGATCTCACCTCCATCTGCTCTCTTTCAGCTCAAAATCTTTCCCCTCATCATCTCCCTGCAATCACTGATCCAGAGCCCCTCCCCAGCTTTCCTGGGGCCCATTTCAGGAGAGGAAGCTGCTCTAAGTTTTCCTTGGAGCCTCCTCTTCCCCAGGCTGAACAACGCCAGTTTTCTCTGCCTGTTCATGTATGGGAATTGCTCCAGGCTTCAGATCATCCTCTTGGCCTCCTCTGGACATTCTTGGCTCTGTCATCCAGAGAGATTCTGGGCTCCTCTCCCCGAAGAGATCAGCCCTCAAGGTTGTCAGAGGTGGTACCTGTCAGTTGGAGGAAACATCCTCCACAATGTTGTGGCAACTTCAGTGGGTAGCGCTTGGTCATCCTGAATAGCAGCAACCCCACAATCTCCTGGGCTGACCTCGAGTTGAGTTGTTCCAGGTTTTTATGGATGTACATCATGATATTTGGTATCTGGAAGGGAGACCCAGGTGAGGATGTTGCTTCCCCTGGAGCTTCAGTTGCCCTTTCCGTCCCTCCCTGCCCTATTCAGGTGGCTTCAGGAGCACGAGGGCCCTGGACTTGAGAGGGACAGAGGGAGGAACAGGGTCTTGCAGTGCTCAAGGGCAGAGCAACCTTGCCATGGCCCACTCACCTCTCCCAGCCAGAAGGCAGGTGTTCGCAGAAATGCATCCAGCAGGAGTCTCATCACCTCCTTCTGAAAGATGCTGGAGTTCCTCATTGCCTCAATGGACATGAGGATGCTTTCTGTGTCCTCCGCTGGTTGGAGATACTGTCCAAGTACCTATTGGGGAAGGGAGGGAGGGTAGAGATGTCCCAGCAGAAGCCATGGTCGTGCTGCGCGGCTGGGCAGCCCAAGCAGCCCTAGAGAGAGGCGCCTGTCAGCACCCGCAGAAGAGCCGGCAGCAGGGGCTGCAGTCACTGCCCAGGGGAGGAGAAGTAAAGGGTCCCAAGGGGAGGGAAGAAGCTTGGCCTCATGGGCACCGTGTGTTGGCCCTTGAGTGAACCAGGGCTGTCTGGTGGCCCTGGGGCTGGACCTGCTGCTGCAATCCTGGAGTGCTGCCCTCACATCATCCCTGCTCAAGGACAGCAGGAACCCTCTAAGCAGGGACAGTGAGGCCATGCCAGCCCAATGATCCACAGAATCCTGGAATGGTTTGTGTTGAAAGGGATCTCAAACCTATCCAGTTCCAATCCTCTACCATGGGCAGGGACACCTCCCACTGGATCAGGGTGCTCAAAGATCCATGCAGCCTGGCCATGAACACACCCAGAGATGGGGCAGACATGACTTCTGTGTTCAACCTATGCCAGGGCCTCACCACCCTTACAGGAAAACAGCCCATGGCTCCAGGTTGGGTCTCACCAGAGCACAGCAGAGGTGCAGAATCCCTTCCCTGGCCCTACTAGTCCCCCTGCCCTAGACATGGTGTTACCTTCTAAGCTGTGAGCGCATGTTGCCAGCTCATGTGGAGGTTCTCATTCCCCAGCCTCCCAGGTCCTTTTCCTCAGGACTACTCTCAATCCATTCATTTCCTAGCCTGGATTTGTGATCGGGATTCCCCCGTCCCAGGTGTAGGACCTTGCACTTGTCCTTGTCAGATCTTATGAGGTTCACACCGCCCCTCCTCTCTAGCCTGTCCAGGTCCCACTGCATAATATCCCGTCCCTCAGGGGTGTCATATGTGCCATCCAGCTTGGTGTCATCGGCAAACTCTCTGAGGGTGCCCTTCATCACACAATCATCAAAGAAGATATTAAACAGGGCTGATACCATTATGTATCGCAGAGGGACAGCAAACATCAGTCATCTCCATTTGCACATAGACCTGTTGAATACTACCCTCTGGATGCAACCATCAACAAATTCCTTACCCACTAAAGAGTCCATCCATAAATCCCCCATGTCTCTCTCTCCAATTCAGAGAGAAGGATGTGGTGAGGGACTGTCCCAGAGGCTTTCCACAAGTCCAGGTAGATGACATCCACTGCATTTCCCATGTCCAGTGATGTGGCCACTTCATCATACAAGACAACTGGGTTGGTCATTCAAGACTTGACATTTGAGAAGCTGTGTTGGCTGTCTCCAGTCACCTCCAGGTGCTTTAGCAAAGCTTTAGGTGGACCCGTTCCATGACCTTCCCAGGCACAGTGGTCAGGCTTACGGGCCCATGCCTGGAAATTTCCCAGGCAGCTCCCAGGCCCCACTAGGGCAAGGAGAGTGTTTGCAGCTGTCACTCCACCACTTGACTTGCACTGCTCGCACTGTCCCAGCCCCTGCTTGCTAATGTGAGTCCTCTTGCCTACACCCTGCTCACCATCTGGGCTCTCTCCGACAGCATCAGGAGGGCCCTGAGCACCAGCGAGAGCATCACTGGACTTGCATGCCTCAGACCCCACCAGATAACGTTTGTTGCTGCAGTGTCCTCATTTTCCCAGTCCTTGCAGGCCATCACCTGGAAGAAATGCAGCAGTGAGTGACCTGGTAACACGAAGCTTCTGCTTCCACCAGAATCTGAGGGCAAGAACAGCTGGGCTTTTCGTGATAACTCACAGCCAAGAGAAGGATGCAGGAGTCCTCAGGAAGAACATCACAGTCCTCCTCCTGTTTGTCGTGCAGGAGCATGGGCAGCCCCTTCAAAAGCTCCTCAAGTGTATCAGGCACAGAGAAGATAATCTCCAAGAGTGGCAGGGCAGAGCTGCAAGGCAGAGCACCCAATCAGCAGGGCAGCCTTGGCCACTACAGCCCGGCCTGGGGCAGCCCTGCAGGACATGGACCTTGCCCTCAGCTGGGCTGGCCTGGGCAGCAGGAGAGGAGCAAGGAGGTTTTTGTTGTTGAGCTGGGAGAAGCGTGCTGAATTTCGTGGAGTTTCCTCTTCCCCAGGCTAAACAACCCCAACTCTCTCAATTTGTCCATGTACGGGAGGTGCTTCAGCCTTCAGGCCATCCTTGTGACCTCCTCTGGACATTTTTGTTTTTTTCCATCCAGAGAGTTTCTGAGTCCCTCTCCCCACAGCAAACAATCCTCAAGACAGTTACAGGTCATACCTGTCAGTTGGTGGAAATGTCTTCAACAACGTTGTGGCCATTTGCCTCAGGTAGTGTTTGGTCATCAGGAAAATAATTGAGTCCACAATCTCCCGGGCCATCGAAGTGTTGAAGCCTTCCATATTTTCACAGATGCAGACCATGATCTTGGGTACCTGGAGGGGACCCAAGTAAGGGTCGTTCTGACCCTGGAGCCTCAGCAACCCGTTCCATCCCTCTCTGCTGGATTCAGGAGGCTTCAGGTACCTGATTTGGTAGGGATGGAGGGAGAAACAGGGTCTGGCAGGGCTCAAGGGCAGGGCAACCTTTCCGTGGGCCACCTACCTCCGCCAGCCAGAAGGCAGGGGCTGTCATGATTGCCTTCTGCATGAGTATTATTGCCTCCATCTGAAAGGGGCTTGAGTCTGTCATTTGCCTCAATGGTCATAAGGACGACATCAGTCTTCTCTGCTGGCATGAGATACTGTGCAAGTACCTATTGGAGAAGGGAGGGAGGGTAGAGATGTCCCAGCAAGAGCCGGGGAGAGGGAGAGGGAGAGGAGAGATCCCTGAGCACCTCATCTCTGAGCAGCCTGGTCTAGTGGGCGGTGTCCCTGCCCATGGCCGGAGAGTGGGACTGGATGGTCTTTAAGTTCCCTTCCAACTTAAACCATTCCATGATTCTACAAAATGCAGAGCACTAGCACAGTGCTGGCACCAAAGCAAATCACCAGTCAGCAAATAGCAGCCCACTCTGCGGAAGGGAACTCCTTCAGCAGTTACCCATCTTCAGCTCGCTAACAGTACCTGCCGCGGTACCGTGCAGTCAGCTGTTGTGGTTTCGAAGCTCTCCTCTCACAGAAACAGCCACACACAGCACTAGAAATGGATAAAGGCTGACAACTCCCCTTTAAGCAAGGGGTGCCTGAGGAGGGGCAGCAATACATCGCGCTCCGCTGCTGCAACCAGCCAGGTGCTGTGACGTTCTGCACGGGGCAGAGTCACATCTGCAGCCACAAACGTCGCTGGCACACTAATGTGTCGAGGGCCATTTTGAACAGTTTTTCAGTACACCAAAATGCTTCCAAAGGCATTTTAGCCAGTAGCTACTCTTGGGGGTGGTGCTGTCCCCCTCTTCCTTTCCCTTTCTTCCCAGAGCCAGCTCATTCCAGTCTAAAAGCTGACAGAAGCTACACCAGCACAAACACGCTGACTGGCACAGATTTCCTTGTGAATAGGCATGGATTAATTGCACACCAGCACCGACAATTCTCTTCAGCACAATCCATACTCTCAAGACATACAGGAATATGCTACTTGGATTTGAAGTCTTCCTACACAGTGGAACAGCTATGAATCATGGTGATACTCACTGGTCTCCCGTGGCACGCTCGGGTAGAGGGCTCCTTCAGGTTTGTGTTCTTCCAGGTGACTCGCTATCAGCACTGGTGGCTTCGCATAGGTTTGACCACTGCGGGGCAGCAGAAACCAGAAAAATCATAATTTTCATTTAATACCTTGACAGAAACACCCTGTCTCATGCACTGCTGCCATGACAAAATGCAAAGGGTATTTCCACAAGGAGGCATTTTCCATTCAGAAGTTGGCTACAGTCAGCTCAGGCAGACCCAAGATACAGGAGTCAAATTTTCTCTCTCCAGAATTTTGGAAGAGACTAATTAATCATGGAATGGTTTGGGTTGGAAGGGACCTTAATGCCCATCCAGTCCCACCCCTGCCATGGGCAGGGACACCTCCCACTGGACCAGGATGCTCCAAGCCCCATCCAACCTGGCCTTGAACACCTCCAGGGATGGGGCAGCCACCCCTGCTCTGGGCAACCTGGGCCAGGGCCTCCCCACCCTCAGAGCAAAACATTTCTCCTTAAGATGTCATTTCCATCTCCCCTCTTTCAGATGAAAGATGGTCCCATTTGTCCTATCCCTGCCCTTCCTGATCAAGGGCCTCTCCCCAGCCTTCCTGTCAGCTAAGACAATGGCTTCTGTTGGGTTTTGGCTTTCACTTGTGCCATTAACTCTGTGCAACCTCCTGACAGATATAAGAGATCAAATTTACCCATCACTGGCAATATGTGAATCAGAATTATACACAAGTCTCCCTTTGCAGGTGGCTTTGAGAACTGGAATTCTACACGAGTGGAAGTTTGTCAACTTAAGTGTACTGGAAAGAGAAAACTTTCTAGAATTCATGCAAAAACAACCAGGAAAGGTGGAAAAAAACAGTGACATTTCTGGCATTCCCTGTGTTTACCTTAAGTTTAACATTCTCAGATAAAACAGGATTCCTAACATCATCAATTACAAAGAAGAGGAAGATAAATCTGGTTAATAACCAGTACTGACGGTCTTTTAAAGATCAGTTTGCCCCAACACCTGCTCTAGGACTTTGTCCAGAATCTCCAGAGTAGGAAAGATGAACCCCCTCCCACTTCCATGTATAACAACCACAAAATTACCACCAAAAGGTTCACGTTTGCTTTTCATATAATTACTTGAAGAAGCCTGTGGCCTGTAGAGGACGAAGACACCTGGGATTCTTCTCCTTCACCAGGTTCAGGAGCTGTTTGCATTTCTCCTTCTCTTCAGGCTTAACACCCTGGCAGAATGGAGAGAAAACACAAAACAGATTAGAACCACCGCATATGAGGCAAATGTTTGTAGGGCGGATACAGCACAGGCTGCACAGCCTGGTACCACATTACTGACGTGTTATTCAGGTTTAGTTTAGCAGGAACTCCCACAAGTTTGTTCTGTGTTAGCCCTGCTCTACGAACTTGTTTCCTGCTAAAAACTCAAAGTCCCTCCTGCAACTCTTTCCTCTGACGGAGGCCTCTTCTCTGAGCAGTGGTGACTGCTGCATCCCTGGAGATGTTCAAGGCCACTCTGGAAGGGGCTTGGAGCAACCTGGTCCAGTGGGAGGTGTCCCTGCCCATGGCAGGGGTGGGACTGGCGGGGCATTAAGGTCCCTTCCAACCCAAGCCATTCTGTGCTTCTGTGAAGTATTATCAGCAACTGACTGGGGATTTGCCTACATTATCCTTTTAAGTTGCTGTGCAAGGATCACATTTCAGCCAGGTTAAGCACAAAAGAATCAAACACCTCTGCAACAAATGCACGGTACTGACAAGGCACAACAGATCCACTTGGAAGAGAAACTGCCTGGAAGATCCTCCGCCAGTGCAACCTTTACAGGAAAATGGGTTGGAACTGAACCTCTGGCAACAGAGCGCTGCTCCCTTCCAAGACTTGGTGCATGTAAGGGCAAATAAAGCACTAGACACTGATTTTCCAGCAGCATTGCTGCAGCTTCTCTAACTACATCCACTGGGCTGTTACCTGGGTGTTTACACACAGCTTGTTGTCTCATTTCAAAAGGCACCTTTACCTCTTCAGCAGTACAGAAGAACCTCCCCGTCCTCCTGGCTTGAGAAGCTGCAGATGCTGGCACATCTAAATGAGCGGCCTCAGAGTCAAGATGCCTGCTAGAGCAGGCTTGATGTGGGTTGTGCCGTTCCTGTTTGCACTGAAAACAGCCACAGCAAAAAGACACCACATCAGAGAAAACTCAAACACTCACCTTTGTCTCAGCTCCACCATCAACTATTTGAAAAACACACGCACTGGTGATGGAGTCGGACAGGAGATGTTTGGGACCCTCAAGGAAAGACGTGCTGTCTTCAACTGGCCAACAGGAAAATACAGAGAAGTAAAAGTGCAAATTGGAGCAACTGCCTCAAGTATGAACTGTTGTTCAACCTGCACATGTTATGTCTGTGGCAGCCAAGCCCCGAGTCAAAGAGAAGCCTAAAGAACCATGCAGGTACGTTATTCACACCACCAGGCGCTTTGAATTCCCTGGTCCAGCGGGAGGTGTCCCTGCCCGAGACTCACAAGCTCTTTTACAATACAGTGTAAAAGCTTAAAAATATGAGACACCTAAGGAGGTAACAAATGGAAGCTCTGTAAGGAAATTTCTGGTTATAATTACTTTTTCCTTAGATGCATTTCCTTTAACCTAGCCACTCCCACACTTTATATTTTTGCTTAATTGCTATTGCAAGTAATTAGAAAACGCAGAACTTCATTTTTACTAATAGTAACAGAAATTTCTGTATAGACATTCTCCCTGTATGGAAATAGGGAACATGGCAAGGTGACAGTTCAAAAATGCCTGGGTTTACACGTTCATTTCACTACTAAGATGACCTGTTTTATTAGCTTCTAAATGTGTTAGAAATTGAGATATTCAATACAGGAAATACAAAAGTGGAAAGTGAGATCAGTAGATTTTGTTTTAGGATGCAAGTACAAAAGTGAATTACCTGTAAAATAGCTCTGATCTTTACAAGGAGGTCAAGCAAACAACTTCGAAAAGAGCACACATGCTACTGGAAATAGGTCTAAAAAAAGCCAAAAGTGAAAAAATAAACAGGGCATCCTTGAAGAAGTTTCTCTTAAAGATGAGAAAATGAATTGAGAGAATTTGTTGCTTCAGGAAAACTACAGTAAAATGTATGAAGAACAGAGAAATAGAACTGAAGATCTTTATCTTGAAGTTTTAAAATTGTAAATAGAAAATAGTTTCACTATAAAGGCTCTTGATGAAAGCTGTTTGCAACTGTTGGAGGTTACTCTGTGTCATTGACACATTGATTTCAAATATAATAGTGGTTTACTACTCTGCGTCTTCTCCCTGCTGCTACGTGGAATTAGAAAGTAACCTGATCATGCAAATGTTTTTGACTCTGTTATAGAGACACCTCATGCTCAAAAGGATTTGGTAACAAAAGAAGCCATTACTACAGGCGCAAACAGGGAAATACTGCTATAGTCTTTCTGATTCTTAAACCTTTTAACAATTTTTAGAAGAAATGAGCCAGATGCTTAAAGCAGAGCTTTAAACCAGGTTTTACATTATCTTTTTCACTTAAAGACAACATAACTTAGAAGCAATGTCAAAAGATGATTCCAGCATTAGAAAATACACACACAGATCCAATATTCCTTAAAGATTTAAAAAATGAGCTGTTTTCCTATTGTACCCCTCCCTACCACGATATGCTTTCAAGTCTTAAGAGTCCCTGTGACGATGCCCAAAATCCTGTTGGAGGGAAACAGCTTGTTGACTAGAAATAGCTCTTATGCACAAATTCAACGGTTGATTAAATTTGAACTACAAAGATCTCGTTTTCAGCAACAAAAACCACAGGAATGTACGTATAGGACTACAGTGATCAGGGGATAATCACTAGTTTGAGGTACAAGATATAAAGGAATGCCTTATAGAAACATGACCACAGTACTGAGATCATGGCAACAAGAAGCATGAAAACACATGTATGGGAACACTTCATCAAGTATGAGGGAGTTTTTTAAAAAAACAACAGTAAAGAAATTTTCTGCCATGATTCTTTAGGAAAGTAACAACATGTCTCTCCTCTCAGGACTAGAACATTTTTAAATAATGGAAACAGTCAGAATTTATTATTAATGCAGCTCTTAGGCATCTCTTTTTGGAAGAATTTAAATTTGTATCTAGAATTCAGTTCAGTTAAATCACCAATGAAGGTAATAAAGAAATTCTGATACAAAAAAACCCAGAGAAAATGTATGATTATGCTAGTATTATTAAATAATATCCTAACTGAAAAGACACTAGCACAAAAATAAAAACCAGAAATACAGGAGATGGTTACTATTAAGTTAATTTTGGTTTGGTCCCACTTCTGCTAATATTTCTGCTTGGTTTCCACTACTGTTCACTCTAACTGAGAGTAGCTTGTGTCTAAAGGAAGGATTTAATTGCTACCAATAACCTGCCCCAGATCATCTTATTTCGCAGCTCTCTTGTCTGTTGTTGTGAAACACAAGTTGTCAGTAAGATTGAGTGAAATGAAAACAATATGCATGATGCCACCTCAAAGTTCAACATTTGCTTTTCTATCAAAAGAAATGGCATTCTTTCATGTAATAATTTTTTCAAGAAATGTTTCAGAATGTAGATGTCACAGGACAAAGAAGATTTATTCTGCTTATATTCCAGTCCATTTATCATGTTTTAAAAGAAAAACACAAGTTTCTTCATGAATTACAGATCTAGATAATACTAAAAAAAATAAATGCATTTTAGACTAGTCTAATGTTATTAATTCTAAATGGGGATCTCTCATGGAATTTCCAAACTATTTTCTTCTCTCTTTATCCCTATCAGTGTCTATCTAGTAGACATTTTTATTAGGTAAATCAAAATACGCTTGTATCACACCTATGTATATACTGAGCTTCCATAAAAAGATTATAGATAAGTTTAGAAAGTTGGATTTATCGTTTCAGTAAAAGGCTTACAATCTCATTATTCCAATATATTCCATATGATCTAGAAGATCATAGTGCAAGCATATATCAATTTTGTTTCTATTACTTCAAATTGTCCATTATTATAAAACACTATTCAGAAGAACTATTATCAAAACATTTGTTGTAGAATTCTCACTTTCTCTCAGTGTTTTTCTGCAGAATAGCACTTCTCCCTTTTTATTAAAAACATTTTTCATTCTGTGATTGTGAAGATTATCTAAAAATGCAAACCAAGGGCAGATATGAATATGTACAAAGACTCAGAAAATGGCTTGGGGCAATTAATTTTGCCCATTATGTCTCACCAGGGACCTCTGGACTGCGATATCAGCATTTACTGACAGCACCAAAAATGCTGTACTTCAGTGAGAGAAATCTATGTTCTGAATGCCAATTGTCTTTTTTCTGTTTCATTTTATCTGATTCAGACCATACCACCCTATAACTGTCAACAGAAGGTAAACTGAAGTAATTACAAGACATGCATAGGCTGATCAGTCTCCTGCCTCAGGTGGAGGTACAGGGATTCTGCTTAAAACCAGGAACTATCATCCACCATCTTCCAACAGTCCTGGCTGACTGGGGCAGTTCCACTGGACTGGAGGCTGATGTTGTGCCCATCTACAAGAAGGGTCGCAGGGAGGATCCACGGAACTACAGGTCTGTCAGTCTGACCTCAGTGGCAGGGAAAGTCATGGTGCAGGTGATCTTGAGTGCTATCAGGAAGCACATGCAAGAGAACCGGGGGATCAGGCCCAGTCAACACAGGTCCACGAAAGGCAGGTCTTGCCAAACTAACCTGATCGCCTTCTATGACAAAGTGACTCGGCTGCTGGATGAGGGAAAGGCTGAGGATGGATCTTCCTGGACTTCAGTAAAGCCTTTGACACAGTTTCTCACAGCATTCTGCTACGGAAACTGTCGGCCTCTGGCCTGGACGGGTGCACACTCTGCTGGGTGGAAAACTGGTTGAATGACCGGGCCCAGAGAGTGGTGGGAAATGGAGTTAAATCCAGCTGGAGGCCAGTGACAAGTGGGGTTCCCCAGGGCTCAGTCCTGGGTCCAGTCCTGTTTAATGTCTTTATCAATGACCTGGATGAAGGCATCGAGTGCTCCCTTAGCAAGTTTGCAGATGACACTAAGCTGGGTGGAAGTGTGGATCTGCTGGACGGTAGGGAGGCTGCAAAGGGATCTGAACAGGCTGGATCCTTGGGCAGAGACCAACGGCATGAGGTTTAACAAGGCCAAATGGCGGGTCCTGCACTTGGGGCACAACAACCCTAAGCAGAGGTACAGACTAGGAGAAGCCTGGCTGGAAAGCTGCCTGGAGGAGAAGGACCTAGGGGTGTTGGTTGACAGTGACTGAATATGAGCTAGCAGTGGCCCAGGTGGCCAAGAATGCCAATGGCATCTTGGCTTGTATCACAAACGGTGTAGCCAGGGAGGTTCTTCTCCCTCTGGACTCGACATTGGTGAGACCGCACCTCCAATCCTGTGTTCAGTTCTGGGCCCCTCACCACAAGAAGGATGCTGAGGCTCTGGAGCGAGTCCAGAGAAGAGCAACAAAGCTGGTGAAGGGACTGGAGAACAAATCTTATGAGGAGCGGCTGAGAGAGCTGGGGTTGTTCAGCCTGGAGAAGAGGAGGCTGAGGGGAGACCTCATTGCTCTCTACAACTACCTGAAAGGAGGTTGTAGAGAGGACGGAGCTGGCCTCTTCTCCCAAGTGACAGGGGACAGGACGAGAGGGAATGGCCTCAAGCTCCGCTAGGGGAGGTTCGGGCTGGACAATACAAAAAAAAATTTCCCAGAAAGGG
The DNA here is from genome assembly GCA_033459285.1 of Clamator glandarius. Classification (NCBI taxonomy): domain Eukaryota; kingdom Metazoa; phylum Chordata; class Aves; order Cuculiformes; family Cuculidae; genus Clamator; species Clamator glandarius. Next base: position 40,563 of record JAUNZM010001458.1, read on the forward strand.
TCATTGGGCACTGGCAGAGGCTGCCCAGGGAGGGGGTTGAGTCACCTTCCCTGGAGAGGTTTAAGGGACGGGTGGATGAGGTGCTAAGGGACACAGTTTAGTGTTTGATAGGAATGGTTGGACTCGATGATCCAGTGCGTCTCTTCCAACCTGGTTATTCTATGATTCTATTAATCTAACTAGGAACTTAAGATTTCCTCAGACTTTTAGAATTTAGAAGATAAATTTGTGAAACTAAGTACAGATTCTCTGAATTCCAATGTATGCACAGCGGTAGGGAATTAAAAATAAAATTGATCTGCATAATTTTTATGGTTTTTAGCTTCTAACACTCACAGAGCTCCATAAATAAACAACAATAACAGTAATACTACCCTAATTTTTTAAAGCTATTTCACATTTACAACTGCAAATTTTCCCCTAAGTTTCTTATTCAAGAAGAATAAGAAGAAAAGTAGTTCTTGAATTAATTGTTTCAAACTCATGTGCAGTTATTTATGATTAAACAATATACTACAACAACACTGTAAGAGTCAAAACATACTGTGCGAGTCTTCGGACCCCATATGAAAAATCTGTCTATGTTGAAGTGAAAATAAAAGTTGAAGACGATAATAAAAAATTTAAATCATATATCTAAATACTATCAAAGCGATCATATAATTTTGAAAAGATCCTGACAATGTAATTCGGTGATTTAAAAAAAAAAATTAGATATTTCTATAAAGGCTACTAGGAAAAAATACTAATTTAAGATCTTAAAGATAGTCTCAATTTTTAAATGTTCATTTCATAACTGTTTGAACAGAGAGATAACCAGGCACATTGAAGTCCAAATTCTAGTGGCAAACTGAGCTTAGTGAGATATTAACAGGTAAGCATTAAAATTCTGCTTAATACCATATTTTTGTTGTAAAACATTTTTTTAAAGTTGCATAAAATACTTTCCCCCCCTTTTTTTGTAAAAATCTGTATAATCAAATACCATTAGAAATAATTATTAGCATTTTGCAGGGCTTATACGAAAAGCTGTAAATTCTTTAATTTGTGATCACACTGCTGTAGTTAAAATGATGTCAACATAAACTTGATAATTCTGATCTTTGTTGGAATGGAAACAGATGTCTAACACAAGAGCAATTTGTGAAATACAAATATGAACAGAGAATATTCTCAGTGTTTATATTAACTTTGCTAAGTAGTGAATCATTTAGTTTGTAAGTGACCCGTGGAAGTCATCTGGCCAAACTATCTCACTCGGAGCAGGTACAACTAGATTACAAAGTCTATCTTAGCTGAAGCGGTTACATTAAACTATCATAAAAGTAGTGCCTAAAGGTAGGATACCACCTCCCTCAATATTTTGTCACATAATCGTAAATTCAGTTCAGGAAATGTATTTTATTGGCCTAATTACAAGAACATAGATTGAAAGCAATTATGCTGAAAACACAGTCTCTTACCAACATAAGATAAATAAATACAAAATATTTCAAAGCTTAAGTGAACATAGAACTTTAGAAGATAATTTTTCAGTGGATGTCTTTGAAACAACAACCAAGAGATACACTTAGTATATCCAGGGGAGTCAAAGTCATAAATGAAAACAAAGAAAGCAAGTAAAAATGACCAAACGTGCTTCTCAATTGTCTGAATACTGCTCAAACTCAAGAGTACTGCACAGAAACACCCAGACCATCTGCATCAAGATTCTTCTACCTCATTTTTATAGAAAAAAAAAAAAGAATAAATATTATAAGTAAAAAGAACCTTGTTTCAGAAATCAGTACTGAGGATGGAATCCAGTACAAATCCAAATACTTGGCTAGTGTTATTTGAAAATAGAAAGTAAACCCTGCACATTGCCTGAAGTTATAGGACCTGCGAGAGGTCCCCAGTTTTCTGAAGCAGCAGCTGGAGGCCAGGAAGGATTACATAGAGAATTTCATACGGTGAAATAGAGGAAATAAGGTCTAAACCACCTATTTGTGTCCAAAGGTGCCTTAGGTATCTAACATCTCACTGCAGTCAATACAGCTGTGGGAGTTATTTGTCTGACCAGCAGCTCGTTGCCTGCTCTGGCTAAGCTGAACTACCCTGCAGGTTCTCCAGGTTATGACCGTAGCTTAGGCATTGATGGCTCCGTAGATGCCCACAATTAAATGACTATTGCTAATTGATATGGTTTAAAGTATCAGAGACATTGATGGGCTGGTGGATAGAACAGTATCTACAGGAACTTACTCCTTTCTGTGTCCACACCTGGAGGGAAAGCAGAACAACTTAATCTCAAAAGGAACTACAGACAGAAACTCTGGTGGGCAACTGAACCTTGAGACTGACTCTAGACATCTAACTGCATGTATTTAGTCTTCTAATTAATCACATTCAGATAATTAATTTTTATATATGGCAACAAGCTGAATGCATTTTTAAACTGTATATTGTATGTCAAGTGCAAAACCACAGCACCAACCTCCAATCTCATATCTTCATTTGCTCTTTATGGAACTGAAGTGTGCAGAATGAACAAGGGAAATCAGGAATGACTTTCTGCAGTAGAAGAGTGTTTTGTGGAGGAGCTGAACGTATACTTCAGAAGCATTAGAGTCTCATTGCTGATGTCAAGTGGAAGTAGTTATTCATTATTTAGTAGATTATTTTTTTCCTAATTACTAAAATGACAGTTATGGAAGACAGATGATTAAAAATAATACCTGAATATACTGATTGATGAAAAAATGAACAAGATGTCTTTTCATTTTAGATAACTAAAAGGAGAAAAAGCCATTGAAACACCAAAAAGTTAATAACTGGCTAACATAGAAAAAAAAATAGTAGGAACTAACTATTCAGTTTAAGGTATAAAGCTCTTTGAAAAAAGAAAAAGCAGCACATTATTTAACTGGCAACCTCCCCTCCTCCTCCCCCGAAGTCTGGGCAAGGAAGAGGAAACAAACCTACAGCAACGTTTCTCCTTTTGCTTTATTTCCAATCATATGATACGATTGTCCTCTCTCCTGAGTTTGTGAATTGCACTTCCAGAGAGTTTGTGATTAAACACTACTTCAGGAACTCTGTTTCATACTGCTCAAGTCCGTCACAGGGGCAATGTGACAGACAAACTGCGAGATTCCTTGCCCTCCAGCCAGCACTCTTCACTGGTCTATTTACAAAAGAACATCTGCATTATGTTGCAACCTCTTTGCTTGTATCCTTTCCAGTGTACCTGGAACAGTGATAACAGTTCTATATTAAATAGATGAAGAGTAAAATGTTGAGATGATTGTGGCATGAAAAAGAGGTGGCCAACCTAACAACCTCTGTCTAAACTGTTCAGAGATGAGACTGGTAACTGAACTCAGCATTTCATTGCATGATCTATTTCATAAAAACACTGGAAAAAATAAAAGGAATGATTTAAAAAACTCTTTAAACAAGTTACTTCCTACTGAAAACTGGAAATTTATAAAAAATCAAATTATGAAAAAACAAGTTCTGCATAAAGAGAAATAAGCAAGTGTGTGATGCTGTTTTTTAGTACAACACATAAGCATTATGCGTGTGTAAAGCTAAAACCTAGCTTTATGGGTGGTATTTTTAGGAGAAAATTTTACCATTTTTTAAAAGAGTAAACTTTTTCCCTACCTACTGTTGCAAGGTTTAATTATGAGGAAATTTAGACATTTAGACTTCTTGAAAAATGGCTTGCACAGAGATGTGGCAGTCTGACTCAAATAGACCCTCAGGTTCATGAGAGCCCTTGAGAGGTCTTAGAGATTGCCTGCTGAATTGAAAGCTGTGTTTAAAACTTCATGTAAAGAGTCTGCTAACTGTACTGTGCATCTTCAGACTGTCAATGTTCACATGCTAGTGGAGGCCAATTTGTGCTGAGGATATGAAGGATCGTGATCTTGGTTGTGACTGTTTGTGGTGGTGCTTCTTAATTCTTTATAAATACATGAATAGTTCACCAGCTGTTGGAACCTCTGTTCTTTTTCTCTAACATACTTCAAATCTACTCACACCCTTCTTGGATCAAGTAGGTGACAAGTCAGCATGCTAATCTATGTTAATACTTTCCAATATATACGGCAGGTGTATTAATATGTACCTAGATTCTTGCTGAGATCACACTTTAGAGACAAAGAATCCAAACCCTTCTTTCTAGAAGTCCCAATTCCTCCTTTTTTTTCCCCCCCGAATTCCATTTCCAACTTGGTATGCCATCGTTAGAGACATCTGAGGCTCATAAAATTCATAACCCACAGCTAAATCTTGGTAGAGTAAACCTAGCTGATACCCTGAAAGCAAATGTGAGATACTGCACACAGACAAGACTCAGCAGTTAGCTTTCATTCAAAAACAGGATGGGAGGAGCAAGGTCAGAGAAAGCAAGCAACAGGGAATATAACTCTCAACCTGTATTTGTGGCATTTACCTTAGAAGGGTGTGCTTCTGCATTTCACATTAGAAATCACCTGAGAAAAATGAATGAAACAAATACCACCAGGAATAACAGCAGAAGCGTTAAGAGTGCTTTTTTCAGTTAGCTTCTCTTAAACCAGGAAATACAGTACTTCCCCATGCTGAAGGGGATTTGTGCTTGCATCCTTTCATAATGAGATGAGCACTTATCCTAAGTGTCCCTCAACCATCACTACCTCCAGCAGTCTTAGAAGTTATCAAGTTAAAACTTCTTGTAGCGAATTAAAAAAATGTGACACCTAAAACCAATATAGAAAGCGGATTTGATTTGGGTATGTGAGTTTCACTAAAAGGCCCATGCTTGGAAATAGATATATTCATGTAAGAGTGGAAAATTCTTCTGACACTTTGTTTTAGTTAAGTCCAGTACACCCCTCCTGCAAAGTTAAGCTTTTTCACCAACACATGGACATTATGGGACTCTTCCCAGTTCCCCTGTGAGGCATGTCCTTCATCTACACCCGCGTGCTTTATTCCACAAAGCTGTGCCCCTTTGGGTTCTGACTCGGCGAGAGTGAATGAAGCCCCAGCAGCGGTGGAGCCGATCAGTCTCTCCTGGGATGCTTTAGGATGACACGAAGCGTATTTAGCCTCTAGGAACCACTGGACAGTTTCTGCATCCCTGCCCCATCCCACACCCCGTCCCCCTCTGCGCCCGGGGCTCAGCCGCCCCCCCCCGCCACAACCCCTGACAAGCTAATTAACCCCCTAAATTAACGTCCCCCCCCGCCCCGAGGAGCAGCTGCCCCGTTAATGTCCCGGGGGGGCTCGAGCTGCGGTCGTTACGACCGTTGGCGAGTCTCTGGCTACCTGGCTGACAGGTCGGGCGCTCGGACTCTCCTGGGTGCAGCTTGTGCTCCTTGTGCGACTTTGTGCTCAGCTCCTACGAAGCTCGTTTCGCAGCTCGTGCTGCCGCTTCTAACAAGCTTCTCGTCAGTGTCTGCTCGGCTCGGGCGGCAGCTCCCCAGCAGCGCTCGAGATGCGGGGCAGCAAGCGCCGAGCGCCGAACAGCGCCGGGTAAGCGCCGCGACAGCCCGGGGAGCGGCTCCCGCTTGTGCCGGAGCCGCGCGGGGCGGGGAGCGGGCCGGGAAAAGGAGGGAGCAGGGCGAGGGGCGGCGCCGGGGCCGCGAGCGGCGCTGGAGCTGCAGGGAGGGGGCGGGCGGGGGCCGCGGCCATAGATGGTGGGAGGAGGGGGCGAAGGGGCGGGAGCTGGAGGGGCCCTGGATGGGGATAGAGGGGAAGGGGATGGGGAGCGGGGGGCGCGGTCTCTGCGGAACGGGCAGGGCTAAGGGGGGGGCGTTTGTACCAATGGTGCGGGGGGAGAGGGGGGGGATCAGGCTTGCCTGGGACAAGCTTCTGGAACTGTTAGTGGGGTAAAGGATGACATTTTGCGTAAAAACACCAAAGGATTCTTCAAAGAATCCGTGCTGTATGTCCTGGAGTTCTTGAACAAATAAATCCAGGAGCAAACTTTGCGCTCTGTACCCAAAGGAGTTTTACTAGGTTTTATCCTTGCTTCCCACTGGTGGAACGCTGGCACCTGCACTTTATAAGTGAAGGTGCAACCAAGAGTGATTTCAAGAGCTCATTCACTTGCACTGGCCCAGCAGGGAGTTATTTCAGTGGGTAGGTGCAGGCAGGAGTCGCTTTCCCACTTTTTAGTTCTGTCCTACTTAGAGTTTTCTTTGCCGCACACCTCTGTGGCGCAGTGATCTCTGGCACGCTGCTCTCCTTGAGGAAAGAGGAAAGCTTCCCGCATTAACCCCACAATAGGCGATAGGAGCAAATACAAAACATTAAGAAGCCTTAAGAGAATGAGAAAAAGAGACCCGATATGCTTTAATGTGATAAGTGTCTCTCTGTGAGCAGAGGGTGTGGGTGGGAGAGCCTCGGTGTGGCAGCAGTGAGTGTGTGTCTGGGATGATCAGGGGCACATGGAGAGGGGAGACCTTGGCGATACGGAACCTGAACCTTGCTTTGGCCGCGGCGCTGGGGAGGGCAGTCAGCCTCTTGGAAGCTGATGTGCAGTGGTGAAACTGTGTCTGTTCTTTCCTCAGCACTGACGAGCCACCAGCGAAGAAAGCAAGAACAGGTACTGCATGTGACACGAGGATTTAATGTGCCTCATTTTCCTTAGGTTCCTGTACTGCAGGGAACTCTGGCTTTTGTACTTCAATGTCATTACTGAAACAGTAGCTTTTTGAGCCCTTCTTTCCTTGTGGCCACCTGCGTAGCCAGTTCCAGTCCCACTGGGTAACCTGGGCCAGGGCCTCCCCACCCTCACAGCAAAACATGTCTCCCTAAGATCTCATCTCAACCTCCCCTCTTTCAACATAAAGCTGTTCCCCCTCATCCTATCCCTGCCTTCCCTGATCAAGAGACCCTCCCCAGCTTATATCACCGCCAACTGCTGTTGCGGGAGGGCGTGTAACTTGCAGCAGGTTACGCTGTGTTAGGTGATATAGGAGATGGGCTCTAACGAAAGTAGAAATCCTAATCCTCTTTAAATCATGTTGTTATGTTGCCTGCTTTTATTTTTTAGATGACGCTGTCTTTGAGCGTGAAGAGGAAGTTGACAAAGGTGTCGCTGCCGAGGGGTTGCCATCCAAGGCAACAACTGAGGGCCAGGAGGCTTCAGTCAGCGATGCCGCTGCCATTGCAGAGCCTGCAGCAGAGGTGAGCAAGGATGTGGGGCGTAGGTAGAATCTGTGCAGGAGGAAAGAGGAGGCAGCTCTCCCTAATGTATCGTGAAGCTGGGCCTGCTCTGAGCCTGTATGGCTGTAGGTTCTTTCCTGTTTGTAGCCGGCAGCTCTTGTGTGCGGGATTTGCTTTACTCAGATTTGCCTGCTCTGCTCTAGCACTTGCAGCTTGTAGTTAGGTAATTAAAATACATTACAGTACAAGAAAAAACTGGATGCTTCCTCTGATTAAACCTCTTTCTACTGGATGGTTATCCACCAGTCTGGGAGAGGAGTCCTGTAGGACTTTGGATCTGTAAAAATGAGTCATGAACTGCTTGGCTCTAGTCTGGTTCAAAGGTGTAGCGTTACTTTTCTTATTGCCCCATAAGAGGAATAAACCTTCACCCTCTAATTGTTTGAGCTCGAGAGAGTCGTTAACCCCTATTTATACAAAATATACTTCAAGGGCTAAACTGCTGCACTTTGGCAGTAAGAACCCTAGAATGGTTTGGGTTGGAAGGGACCTTAAAGCCTGTCCAGCTCCAACCACCTGCCATGGGCAGGGACACCTCCCACTGCATCAAAGCCCCATCCAGCCTGGTCTTGAACACCCCTGGGGAGGGGACAGCCACAAGCTTGTGTTCTTTTATTCACTGCACGTATGGGAGCTGTTATTAAAAAAAAAAAAAAAAGGAACTACCAAAACCCAGAAGTCATATTTGTCAGAGACCCACAGACGTTCGCTGAGTGAGTAATGTGTTTGTGCCGGTTGGTTTGCTCAGGGAAAGCGGGAATGTTGTGCGAGAACTAGTGCTATCAGCAAGGGTTTCCTGCTGCCATTTGTTTGTTTCTGGACTATCACAAGCACACCAAGCTATGCTCTTTCTCTTCTCCCCACTTACAGTGTTGGGCACAGCTTAAAATTTTTGCACTCAGACTTAGTCTTCCTGCAAAGCTGGGCTGCGGTATATTTAGTCCTGGTTTGTTTTGTGAGGTTGGCTGTACACTTCTGACTTTCATCTCTACTTGGGATTGAGATCACACAGTTTTAACTGTGGAAATCAGAGCTGTTAATTTCAATGTCAATTTGGTACCCACATGCAGAGGCTCTACTAGGGTTCTTAATGCCAAACAGAGCTTGTGCCTCTCCTGCCTGTGCTGAGCTTTGAGGGCAGCGCAGCATGGCTGGAACGCGCTCCCCAATAAAAAGTAACTTTGCAGTTTGCTGGCTGGGTGTGCGTACAAAAACCCTTCCAGTTTTATACATCAGCAAGATTTTCTGCACTATCACCTAGCAAAAATGTGTTTCCTGCCTCACTCAATGTCCTTTTGCCCAACAGCAATAGAATGGGGCCCTAAATTAACGCTTGGGGTCCGCCCCCTGAGGCGCAGGTGCCCCGTTCGCACACCTGGGGGGGTCCCGGGCGTGCAGAGTGGGGGTGGCGTGCAGTTTCTGCTAAGCTTCTACTCATTTTCTGTTGCAGCTTGTGCGTCAGCTTCTTCTCAGTTTCTGCTGCGCTTGGGCGGCAGCTCTTTTGTCACTGGTCCCGAGGCGGGGTAGGAAGCGCCGGGTGCCGTGGAGTGCTGGGTAAGTGCTGGGACTGTCCAGGGTGCAGCTCCGCAGCTCCTGCTGGATTGGGGCTGGGCCGGGAGGGGAGTGGGAGGAAGAGGGAGCGGAGTGGGCAGTGCCTGGGGGCAAGGCTGTGCCCGCTTGGGCCGGCCAATAGCTGCGCTCCGGGAGTGTTTGTACCAATGGCTGCTGGGGGAGAGGGAGAGGATCAGGCTTGCCTAGGACAAGCTTCTGGAATTGTTAGTGGTGTAAAACAGACCAAAGGATACTTCAAAGAATCCTTGCTGTATGTCCTGGTGTTCTTGAACAAATAAATCCAGGAGCAAACTTTGCGCTCTGTACCCAAAGGAGTTTTACTAGGTTTTATCCTTGCTTCCCACTGGTGGAACGCTGGCACCTGCACTTTATAAGTGAAGGTGCAGCCAAGAGTGATTTCAAGAGCTCATTCACTTGCACTGGCCCAGCAGGGAGTTATTTCAGTGGGTAGGTGCAGGCAGGAGTCGCTTTCCCACTTTTTAGTTCTGTCCTACTTAGAGTTTTCTTTGCCGCACACCTCTGTGGCGCAGTGATCTCTGGCACGCTGCTCTCCTTGAGGAAAGAGGAAAGCTTCCCGCATTAACCCCACTATAGGCGATAGGAGCAAATACAAAACATTAAGAAGCTTAAGAGAATGAGAAAAAGAGACCCGATACGCTTTAATGTGATAAGTGTCTCTCTGTGAGCAGAGGGTGTGGGTGGGAGAGCCTCGGTGTGGCAACAGTGAGTGTGTGTCTGGGATGATCAGGGGCACATGGAGAGGGGAGACCTTGGCGATACGGAACCTGAACCTTGCTTTGGCCGCGGCGCTGGGGAGGGCAGTCAGCCTCTTGGAAGCTGATGTGCAGCGGTGAAACTGTGTCTGTTCTTTCCTCAGCACTGACGAGCCACCAGCGAAGAAAGCAAGAACAGGTACTGCATGTGACACGAGGATTTAATGTGCCTCATTTTCCTTAGGTTCCTGTACTGCAGGGAACTCTGGCTTTTGTACTTCAATGTCATTACTGAAACAGTAGCTTTTTGAGCCCTTCTTTCCTTGTGGCCACCTGCGTAGCCAGTTCCAGTCCCACTGGGTAACCTGGGCCAGGGCCTCCCCACCCTCACAGCAAAACATGTCTCCCTAAGATCTCATCTCAACCTCCCCTCTTTCAACATAAAGCTGTTCCCCCTCGTCCTATCCCTGCCTTCCCTGACCAAGAGACCCTCCCCAGCTTATATCACCGCCAACTGCTGTTGCGGGGGTACATGTAACTTGCAGCAGGTTACGCTGTGTTAGGTGATATAGGAGATGGGCTCTAACGAAAGTAGAAATCCTAATCCTCTTTTAAATCACGTTGTTATGTTGTCTGGTTTTGGTTTTTAGATTACGCTGTCTGTGAGTGTGAAGAGGAAGTTGTGGAAGCAAACAAATCCCCAGTATCAGGCGAAATAGAAGACGACTTTCCTCCAATCACAGAGGTACCATAGCTGACAGTTTGTTAGACAGAACACAGTGCTAGTGTCAGCAGTAAAGCTGATTTTTAAGGATTTAATATGCTCACGTGCTCCTTCAGTTGAGCTCACCAAAGAGTTTGTGAGGCTTCTACTAGAAGGACCAAAGTTAGGTCAGGCTTAAGAACACAGCAGTGCTGAACTGATTCTCCTGGTTAAGAGGCAGAGCCTCTTTAATGATTTCGTCCTATCCTACTGTGGTGTTGGAACCTGCAATATAAGCTTTGGCTGATCCGTAGTGCATCATTGTTTGAGGGGCAGCTGTGCATCTTGTGTGCATCCTCAGGGTCCCACACAGCTGAGTGTGGACCCTCAGGACCCCGCAGAGCCCTGTGTGTGTGCTGAGTGTTGCAGTGGGTGGAGGAGTTAACTTAGTTACACTGTTCAACGGGGAGTGGGAGTCCAGGTTCCCCTGCTCACCTGAATTATGGCTGCTTTTATTCTTTGGAGTCACGGTCGTGCTGATCTAATTGACCACGTCTGGTTTTGCCTGTTGAGGAGAAAGGCAGAGGCTAACTTGTCCTTTCCAAGGGTTTACAGAGTCCGCTCAGTAGAAGGAAAACCAGGTGTTGTGCTTAATTTTCCAGCCCAGATTCAACCAAGGAGGGGACCTAGTGGTTTATTTGCATTCCTTACACAGACATAGATGGCAACATTGGTCTTGGTGCCAGTTGGATGCACAGTCTGGACTCGTGGTTGCCTGACTCCAATGTAGCTGCCTCAGTTTCCCTTACTTAACCCTCTGTATGGCAAGGGCTGCAGCAATACATGGCAAAGGGGTTTGCTCTATTTCTGTTAATTTTTCAGCTGCGTTAGTGTGTTTGGTGCCCATATGTTGGATATCGGCTTCCTTTTGTGAGAATAAACTGGGGCAAAGCTGGGCTGTGAAGTTGAAATTTGGGGTGCTGAACCGACAATGAAGTGCTGTTACTAACTTAGCAAAAAGCTGGTACCTGAGCTTCTTTGCAGGCTTTCTGCAGCTGAAAGCTTGTTAGCGTGCTCTTTACTCCATTTCATGAGTCCTTCCTCATTTAATTGTTTGGTTTAGGCCATGGAGAGTGAAATCAAGGCTGCATTTTGCCACGGGGACCAAACTGACATCATTAGCAGCGCTTTCAATATAAACATCACTCGTCATGATATCTGCACGCTGCAGGAAGGTCGCTGGCTCAATTCTAAGGTAAAACTGGCCGATCCTTGTTTGTCACGAAGCCTCATGGCCCTTGTTGCTGTATCATTCTTTTGGCAAGCTAGGGTCTTGTTTTACATCTCAAGCTTACTCTTTATGGTACAGATTGTTAATTTTTACATGAATCTATTGGTGGAAAGAAGTAAGAAGCGTGGATATCCAACCATTCATGCCTTGGATATTTTTTTCCATTGGGAACTAAATTCTATGGGCTACGCAGCAGCGAAGAGATGGACCACCGGGGTGGATCTCTTTAAGTATGATATTGTCTTTGTCCCTGTCTACCAGAACTACCATCTTACTCTTGCGGTGAGTCAAACTGGCTTTTTGTTTGGAATTGGATGGGGAGAGAAAACTGGTGAGAAAAGCCGTATTGATTTTGATATGTGTGCAGCAGAAGTTTGTGCTTTGTCTGACAGTCCCCTTGTTATCACAGGTCATCGACATGAGAAACAAGACCATCAAATACTTCAATTCCATGGCATTTAGGAGGGGAATCAACATCTGTGAAACTCTGTTGTAAGTAACCGCTTGGGCGCTGCTCTCACGTTGTGAATTATGAGAAGGCTTTTGGACCTTGTCTGAACTCGTCCCTGGAACACAACTGCAAGTTTCCATGTTTCTTTTAGATAACGAAGCAGGAATGTTTGCCTTGCTGTGAGTCGTGGGACATTGGCTACTTACCTCGTTTCACACAGTCCCGTCCAGTCAGGGCATTGGGTACCTGGGTTCTGCCACCTTCCCACCACACACACACACACGGCCTCGCTGCCAAATACACGGTAGCTGGTGCCTCATGTACTGCCCCCGCTAGGAATGAAACAACTGGGCTTTAAGGAGTGAGCTTACCCTTTTGTGGAAGCCTCTGTTGGAATCGCTGGTCTCATTCCTGACCAGTAAACATTACCTCGCAGCCTGTCATTATGTCTGTAAATTTAAAACTTGGATTTTTCCTCTGAAAGCCTTAAATCAGCTGCTGTAAGGATGCTCTGATGCTTTGCTGGCCTGCCGCTCAGCTCCCCGTGATCCTACAGCAGCTCTGTTTTTGTTGACCTACATTCTAGAGGCAAAGAGTGATTTTGATTTGTTTTCAACAGCAAATACCTGCAAGAAGAAAGCAGGGAAAAAAGGCAACTGGAGCTGGATCCTGCAGAGTGGACACTTCGCAGCATGATGTCACATGTATGTGAGCACTACTGGGATGTGAAATGTGAACTCTCAACTCCTTCTCTTTAGAGGTCTTGACACTCTCTAAGTCCAAGCTTTTAGAAAAGAGCCGTAAGCATCTCATGTTCTTACGGTGCCACCTTAGGCTGCAGCTGACCCAGGAAACCGTGGAATGGCAGAGTGGTTTGGGTCAGGAGGGACCTTAAATCCCATCCAGTTGCAGCCCCCTGCGGTGGGCAGGGACACCTTCCACACCAGCTTACTCAAAGCACCATCCAACCTGGTCTTAACCATGCTGGGATGAAATCTTTCAGCATGACTTCTCCTTGCTGGCTGCATGCTTCATTTTTTTGAATTAGTCTGGCACATTCAGGTGAATCTGACTTTGCCCCCACTTCCCAAGACAAACTTAATCAGTTTAGCTGTTGTTGGAGAACACAGGCTTTGGAAATGGGTTTGGAATTTGTGATAATTATTCTTGTTGGGAGCACAAGTCCTGGTGTGTGACAAAGCAGAGGGTTGAGCGAATGTTTCCCTGAGTTGGGCTCCAGGAAAGCTGGGGAGGGGCTTACCAAGGGCATGGAGGGCAAGGGGGGATGGCTTTAAATTGGAGGGGGAAGATTTTTGTACTAATGCCCAATCCAAATTCCTCACGATGAGGGCAGTGAGACCTACTGGCCCAGGTTGCCCAGAGCAGTGGTGGCTGCCCCATCCCTGGAGATGTTCAAGGCCAGGCTGGATGAGGCTTGGAGCAGCCTGGTCCAGTGGGAGGTGTCCCTGCCCATGGCAGGGGTGGGACTGGATGGGCTTTGAGGCCCCTTCCAACCCAAACCTTTCCATAATTAAATAGTCTCTTCTAAAATTCTGGAGAGAGAGAATTTGACTCCTGTATCTTGGGTCTGCCTGAGCAGGGAGGGCGTCTTTCGTAGGAGGCTGCTCTCCCTTCTCAGCCTAATAAGGACTTTGATTGTAACACCCAGGTGAAGGGAGTGAAGAGATGATGTGTGGTCAATCAGGTCTGTTCCCTGAGCTGTGCAATGGTGAATGGATTGTCCTGAGTGTCTGTTAGGATGGGTAATGTGTGCTGCTTCCAGACTGCCTCTCTCTTACGGTATTGGAAAATTCTGTGTCTTTGCATTCTTTAGGAAATCCCTCAGCAAGAGAACGGAGACGACTGCGGGGTGTTTGTCTGCATGTACGCAGACTATATTGCCAGAGATAAGCCGTTAACATTTACACAGGTGAGTGGGAGTTAAAACCGGCTCCAGACGTCTTTGCTCAGATAAAAGAGCCAGGGAAAGTTACAGAATCCTAGACAGTCCTTAGCTGAAAGGGACCCACAAGGCTTCTTGAGTCCAAGTCCTGTCCCTGCACAGGACACCCCAACATTCCCACCTTGGGGCTGAGGGCATTGGCCAAACCCTTCTGGAACACTGTCAGGCTGTGACTGCTTCCCTGGGAGCTGTTCCAGGGCTCCACCGCCCTCTGCGGGAAGAACCTTCTCCTCGTGTTCAACCTCACACTGCCCTGGCATCTTCCAGCCATTCCATCAGCTCCCGAGTTCCGTGGCAGCTGCTGATTGTGCCTGGAGCAGGGATGGAGGTTCTATCCCTTGCTCTGGAGTTGGTGCATAGCTGGTGGGGTTGGGGATTCACAGTGGACTTGGAAGGGCAGAGCTGTGTCCTTACATCTGGTGTCTGCTTCCTACTTCACTACACGAGATGCCGCAGCCGGTGGGTTTGGGATCCCTGGCCCTTAGGTCTTCTGGAAAAGTGGGTTTCCCCCTGTTAGATGTTTGTGCCTATTTTCTGCCTCGACTTTGTGTTTAAAGAATTTTTCCTTTTTATTCCAGAGTCACATGTCTTATGTCCGCAAGAGAATGGTGTGGGAGATAATCCACCAGCAGCTGCTGTGAGAGGAGATTAGCACTGTGATCACCTCAAGGTGACTGATAAGGCTTTTAGTTATTTTTCGAATACTCTGTTTGGCTAGGTAGTAGGCACACACATTTTCCTCTTTAGGCTGTGCAGTAGTGGTTCAGGAGGGGTGGTGGTTTCCCGGTTATGGAGGCAGTAACTCTCGCTGCCGTTCGCTAAGGCACCTGACAGCACCCAAGCAGAAAGGTGGCTGTGATGGGGAAGAGCCAGCGCTGTCAGCCTCCGACACTGAGATGCAGCACACGTGGCCACATTACCGACAAAGAGGACTCTCACCCGTGGTGGTGGCGACCCCTGCATTAGCTGAGCTCATCTGGGATCCTTGCTTGGCTCCTCGAGGGGACACGGATGAAAAAAAGGCAAGTAATCTTACAACAAAATCAGTTTATTATGATGGGGAACAAAGAATGTCACTAATAATAAATGGAAGCAGAAATGTAAATGTTATTTAGAAAAGCTCTTTTTAAGATACACAGGAACCACATGCTTTTTTTGTAATTCCTCATAAATATTGGTCAACGTTGTTCAGAAAAAAATATTATTAAAAAAAGGTTACAAATCATTTGAAAGAGACACATTTCAAAGTTATCAGTGTAACACTCAATCTCCATTCTAAGAGTAGTTATCATTTAGCATGTGATAATTTAAAAAGGTCAGGAATATTTAATGAATTATTACAATTTACTGAAATTAATATTTCTTAGTTGTACATGTGGGCAAATTACAGTGTCTAACTACTTATTTTCTCAGTTAGGGCTTTAGGGAGGGATTGAAATTATTCATGAAGTAAATTTTGTTGCCTGAAAGAATAGCGGTTACATATTCTCTTAAAAATATATCGCAACATGCATTTCTTGAAGTTGTAGTTTGAAGGATGAAACTTAGTTTTGCTGTTGCTTTATATTCCTGGTTTTACTTCTTTAAAAGGTGCACAAACTAAACGGTAGACCTTTTCTTTATAGTATGAACTGTTTCTTAGGAATATAGTAATGATGAAGCAGAATTTTTCACCCTTAATTTTTTGTTTGGACCTAGAACTATTGTCATTTGGTGACATTTATGTTCATTTTGACAGAGAGATATTTAATATATGTTATAATTCTTTTTTCCTTCCTCTCATTTTTTTTCTGAGCGTGGTGCAAGCGTACAGTTTCTGTGTGAAGATAATTATGTGCTGTAAGGTTGTAAAAGCATCACTCATCAGAGATACGCTGACAGATGTGCTGGCTGCCTGGAGTGACCACAGGCCAATTTGCAGAGGTAGGTGTTATTCTTTGAACTTTTTCCTGAAGGTTAAAAAGGTAATTTATAATTTCTGCTTCAAAATACAATGAAATTCTATTCAAAACATAGCAAAAAATGTATATATCCTATATATGTGTGTGCATATAAATGGTAATGTATATCCAGACATCTTTCTGTTCTTTGAAGCATGCAAGTAAAGATGCAGAAACAGTATCAGTTTAGGAAGCTCATTTCCTTTTAATAGCTTTTCTTCTTTTTGTCATGTTAAGTTTATTTTAATTAGAACTAGTTAGCTAGATTTCAGTTAATTTTTTCTAATTAAATTCCTAAAGAAGAGCTCCTCACAATCATAGTGCATTTCTATCAGTTCCAGATATGTACATATTTCTCATTGTACAGTGAATTCCCTTCTAGTTCTTCTGTTTTGTGCAACCTTACATAGGTTATTACCTAACCTTCTGACTTCTTTTCTAATTGTTTTCTCATTATGTTCTGAACTAATGAATAAGTTCCTCCCCTTGCTTTTAAGGAGGAGAGGGGAAGGTGGCTTTTTACTTGCTTGTTTGGGTTTTTTGCATTACAATCTACAGTCTAAAATAAAAGCAGAGAAAAATATGTAAATCCTGTAAAAGTGGTCCAAAACTGAAGTATATAGGAAAAATAAAGAGTATCTATCTATGTACAGAACTTCTCCTTTTTTTCTAGTAGAAAAATTGAGTTGCAGATTTGGATTGTACATATTAATGGCATTCTTAACTCTAGAAAAGTGCTTGCCTTATGCCCTTCTAGAACCAGATCACCTAGCCAGGACAGGCACTAGAAAATAAGTAAACCCACCACCATTGATTACAACAAACAAACAAACAAACAAACAAACAAACAAACAAACAAACAAACAAAAACATAAACATCCCAAAGCAAAAAAACCCACAAAAAATGATTACAATTTTTTTTATATACTTTATTTTTCATTTTGAGATAGATGAAAGAAGTATTTCTTATACTCACAAGCTCCTATGCTGAATGGCAGTTACCAGGGCAGCAAATGATAGACTGTGGAGGGAGGGAATTGCAACACCTGGACCAAAACTTTTGCCAATTCAAGAATGAGCTAAAGCATAATCCCACTTATATAAAACTCATACTTATAAAAAAATGTTCTATTACATAGTTATTTCATAATAGTGAAAGAAAAACAATTTTTCCTGTTGCCAGAATAAGATTTTTCAACCTCTATAATGACAAATGTAATATACTTACAAACAATGATTTCTTCATTAAAGAATATAAGCAGCAGTAGTGGGTTGATCCCAAACATCATTTAAAAGTCTACCCAGCCCCTCACTCTCTTGCCCCCAGAAGGATAGGGGAGAGAAATGGCAGAGGAAAAGCTGAAAATTCATAGATGGACATCAAGACCGTTTAATACGGAAAGAAAATCTGTGCAAGCAACCAAAGCAAAATAAGGATTTTATGTTTAGCCATTTCCTGAGAAGCAGGGCCTCAGCTCAAGTGATGGTTACGTGGGAAGACAAACCTGTACCAATGAACATTCCCACTTCCTGCTTCTTTTCCTGAAATTTTATTGCTGACCATGTTGTTATATGGTATGGGATATCCCTTCAGTCACTTGGTATCAGCTCTCCCAGCTGTGTTCCCTCCCATCTTCTTGTCCATTCCCAGCCTACTGGCCATCGAGGCAGTGTGAAATCCAGAAGAGGCCTTGATGTTGTGCAAGTAATGTTTAGCAATATCCAAAATCCAGATGTGTTCTTAGCACTTTTCTAGTTACAAGTGTAAACCACAGCACATATAAACTGCTATGAAGTAATTTAACTCCATTACAGTCAGATCTAATAAAATGACATAAATACAGCTCTTGGGTAATTTACTACAAACTATATGTAACAAGAGTAATATTACATAGGCATATCATATAAAGACTGTAGAATCTAAAACATAGTAAAAAATAAATAAAATGTATACCTCCTACACTTTCCAGAGCAGCAAAGCAGCTGTGATTCGTAAGTGTCTCTTGAGCTCAGTGTATGTAAGTGAAAAATGGAAATATACCTTCTCAGGATTTGATTTCATGCTATTGCAGAATAACGTGTCCATGCAACTCTACTGTTCCCTCTTGTTAGTCTTTTTTTTTTGTCTTTGTTTTTTATTCTATCTCCTGAATTTGATATTCTTTGCTAATACATTGCAGAAATGAGCTGAAGTGATCTATGCCTGGTAAAAGTAATGGTCAGCAGAAAGGGCCTATTTGCTGCTGAATTATCTCTGTGTTATTACTAGTGTTTGCTGTTCCTTCCAATTTATTATCTGCAAATATCTTTATAATGCTTTACTCCCTCCAGTACACCTCTAACAAAATAAGATAAATTACTCCTGTACCACCGTTAAAACCTCAGTTGGAAAAACAGGTTACTTTCTGCAAACATAGAATCATAGAATGGTTTGGGTTTGAAGGAACCTTAAAGATTATCTAGATCCAAGCCCTGCCACGGGCAGGTACTAATAGATCAGGTTGCTCAAAGCCTCACACAACCTGGCCTTGAACACCTCCAGGGATGGGGCATCCATGACCTCTCTGGGCAACTTGTTCCAGTGGCTCAACACCCTCGTGGTGAAGTTTCTTCCTAGTCACAGGAACCATCTTACTGAAAGCAAGTTCCTTCATTATTTGTGTTAAACAAGATCCATGTGATGACCTTACTTACCAGGGCACAGGACGGGCTGGTGGCTACTTGGAGACTAAGAGCTACAAAGCCTGCCTGCGGCAGCAGTGCAGGGGCATGTCTTGAAACAAGGGCCCATCCCACCACTTCAGGCATGGAGCAGGGCAGACCAGGGGCATATCCAGCCTTGGACACTGAGTGCCTTCCTAGGATTCATAGAATCACCAGGTTGGAAAAGACCTCTGAGATCACTAAGTCCAACCATACCCATCTGCTACAAAACGATATCCTGAAGTACCTCATCTACCTGTCTTTTAAATACCTCCAGGGATGGTGACTCAACCACCTCCCTGGGCAGCCTCTGCCAGTGCCTCATGACCCTTTTGGTGAAAAATTTTTTCCTAATATCCAACTGAACCTGCCCTGGTGCAACTTGGGGCCATTCCCTCTTGTCCTGTCCCCTGTCCCTTGGGAGAAGAGGTCGACACCCACCTCACTACAGCCTCCTTTCAGGTAGTTGTAGGCAGTGATAAGGTCTCCCCCCACCCTCCTCTTCTGTAGGCTAAACAACCCCAGTGCCCTCAGCCGCTCTCTGTAAGACTTGTTCTCCAGGCCTTTCACCAGCTTTGGCGCCCTTCTCTGGAAACGCTCCAGCTTTCTGTAAATTTTTAATGGCAAGGGTCACTGGGCACTGGAACAGGCTGCCCAGGGAGGGGGTTGAATCACCTTCCCTGGAGGGGCTTAAAGGACGGGTGGATGAGGTGCTGAGGGACATGGTTTAGTGATTGAGAGGAATAGTTGGACTTGATGATCCTGTGGGTCTTTTCCAACCTTGTGATTCTCAATGACCTCCTTGTAGTGAGGGGCCCAAAACTGAGCACAGGATTCAAGGCGGGTACAGGCCACAGCTTGTTAATAATCATCATTAATGCTTCAGTAGAATTTCCTATATGGTTGAGAAGGTTTTTTGGCTCCTAATGAGGTCATTGTGGAAGATTTCCTTGTGATGTGTCCGAGACTTAAATGAAATACATGGAAGAGTCATAAGACAGTTTGTTACCAAATCCCTTTGAGCATGAGGTGTCTCTATAACAGAGTCAAAAACATTTGCATGATCAGGTTACTTTCTAATTCCACGTAGCAGCACGAAGAAGACGCAGAGTAGTAAAACACTATTATATTTGAAGCCAATATGTCAATGACACAGAGTAACTTCCAACAGCTGCAAACAGCTTTCATCAAGAGCCTTTATAATGAAATCATTTTCTACTTACAATTTTAAAACTTCAAACTAAAGATCATCAGTTCTGTTTCCCTGTTCTTTGTACATTTTACTGTAGTTTTCCTGAAGCAACAAGTTCTCTCAATTCTTTTTCTCATCTTTAAGAGAAACTTCTTCAAGGATGCCCTGTTTATTTTTTCACTTTTGGCTTTTTTTAGACCCATTTCCACTAGCATGTGTGCTCTTTTCAAAGTTGTTTGCTTGATCTCCTTGTCAAGTTCAGAGCTGTTTTACAGGTAATTCACTTTTGTGCTTGCATCCTACAATATATTTAGAAGCTAATAAAACAAGACATCTTAGTAGTGAAAAGAACACGTAAAACACGGAATTTTTGAAGTGTTACCTTGCCACGTTACCTATTTCCATTCAGGGAGAATGGCTATAGAGAAATTTCTGTTACTATTCCTAAAAATCTGGTTCTGCTTTTTCTAATTACTTGTAATAGCAATTAAGAAAAAATATCAAGTGTGGAAGTGGCTAGGTTAAACGAAAATGCATCTAAGGAAAAAGTAATTATAACAGGAAATTTACTGGAAGACCTTCCATTTGGTACCTCCTCAGATGTCTCATATTTTTAAGCGTTTTTTTGTATTCACAGTCTATGTATGTAATCGCAAGTACTTATTCTGTATTGCTTATAAGGGAATTTTGCATCGTGCGTTTTAGAAAGCAAACAGGTTCATTCTTCTGTAAGAAATCTAATAGATTATCATTGTTTCCAATTTTTCTTAATGAAAATTCATTCATTATTTTAATCAGTTCAGAGTAAGCATATTTAATAATGATGAACACATTACTGTTGCATCTTTTTTTTTTTTAATTGCAAAAGAGTGTTGAATCTGGATTAGCATCTTGGACATGCTTTTTTTCCCCCCAGTATAAAAATCAATATTATTTAACCACGTATAGGCATATTCTTCTTCCTGATGGAGATGCTGGATGAGTTGATGATTCCAGAACGGTGTTGTATGTGTAAGTACAGAGCTTCAAATGCTTTCCTCGGAAGTTTATTGTCATAAATTCTTTCTTCTGTGTCGTGAGCTATCTATTTAACTTTGTGGTTTTGATATATGCTATTTATTTACATGCTTTAGGCTTCAAATTCCTGTACTGTCCAAGAAAACTGTCCATTTCAAAATTTCACTTCAGATATTTAACATCTTCATAGGCTTAAATAACAGACTAAAATCTGAAGAGAACTGAGCTTAGACCTCGTTAAAGCAAAGAGCCTGCTTCTAAGAAACGAGTGCGCTGTGTACCACTCTAACTGTAGTCAGAAACAATCCAAAGAACAAAAAAGGCCTAGATTTCAGCAAACAGAAAATACAGCTTCTGTAAAACAAAATAGAAATAGATTAATTTCACATTGTTTCGCATAAAATGTGATTTATGAACAAAATGCTGATAAAATCTCATAGGCTACTTTTCAGTAAAGTTAAACGCAGAAGAGAGTCATAGGATCGTAAATCGCCAGGTTGGAAGAGACCTACTGGATCCTGCATTGCTGTGACTCATCTTTCTTAGGAAAAAAAAGTTTAATTTAAATAAGAACACTTGAAAGTTAGTATCAAAATGACAAAATGTGGGGTTTTGTGCAGCTGCCACATGGTCATCAGATTCAAGTGTGTTTTTCTTCACAAAATAGTGTGCAAAATCTTGAAAGAATTGATATGCTAGTAAGCCTTTGATGGAAATAATAAATCCAACTCTCTCAACCTAGCTATAACCTTTTGATGGAAGCTCAGTATATCCATAGGTGTAATTCAAGCGTATTTTGATTTACCTAATAAAAATGTCTACCAAATAGGCACTGATAGGGATAAAGAGAGAAAAAAATAGTTTGGAAATTCCATGAGAAGTCCCCATTTAGAATTAATAACATTAGACTAGTCTAAAATGCATTTTAGTGTATTTTAGTATTGTTATCTCGATCTGTAATTCATGAAGAAACGTCTGTTTTTCTTTTCAAACATGAAAAAGTCAAAAAAAGTCAGTGTCAAAATCAAACCAAGATACGGTGTACATATGGACACACACGTGTAACCTGCAACTACTTCTCACCCGTACAGACCTCTAAAAAATGCTTGAAGCAAGAAACCTTGTGGGCTGAGATACAGGCAGTATATATTAAAGCGCCAGTGATGTTTACAGCTGAGGATGTGACTCTGTCCCATGCAGAACGTCACAACACCTGGCTGTTTGTAGCAGCAGAGCGCGATATATTGCTGCTCGCCCTCCTGAACCCTTTCCTGACTGGGAGTTGTCATCCTTTAATCCATTTATGGTTGGACTCGACGATCCAGTGGGTCTCTTCCAACCTGGTTATTCTGTGATTCTGTGATTTCTAGTGCTGTGCGTGGCTATTTCTGTGACAGAAGAGCTTCGGAACCACGTCAGCTGACTGCACGGTACTACGGCATGTACTGTTAGCGAGCTGAAGATGCGTAACTGCTGAATGAGTTCCCTTCCGCAGAGTGGGTTCGTTAAAGTGGTTTGCTGACTGGTGGTTTCCTTTGGTGCCAGCACCGTGTTAGTGCTCTGCATTTCATAGAATCATTGAACAATTTAGGTTGGAAGGGACCTTAAACCCCCTCCAGTCCCACCCTCCGACCATGGGCAAGGATACCTCCCACTGGACCAGGCTGCTCAGAGATGAGCTGCTCACGTATCTGGTTTAGGATTGGATGGGTATGGGTTGGATTTGGTGATCTCAAAGGTCTTTTCCAACCAAACAATTCTATGATATTCTATGAAACGGCCCAAGTTCAAACTTCCTGACCATGCAGTTGTCATTACAAGTTTTTTTTGTATTTTTCACCCAGCAAGCGAGCACTTTGTGCATCTGATGGTAAATGAAAGCTGGCTTCTTGTTCTCATAAGACTGCTTTTCTGTGCAGGTTTCAAAGATGGAGATGTTTGCAGCTCACAGGTGCCCCCGAGAGGAGGTATGACCAGGTAGAGTCTCTTGTAATCACTCCTTTCCTGTCATTTAGCTCTGTGTGTGTCTCTTATCCAGAACAATTCCATGGGACAGTATGGATAGAGAGCTCACTCCTCTCTTTTTCTCTCACCTCACAGGGCAGAAAACACTATGGAGGATGGGAGGCCAGGGCAACTTGCAGCTGCAGAGGTAAGTTTGAGTTATTCATGATTTCACTTCTTAAGCAAATACAGCTCTTTGTGATTAGAAATGCTCGCCCTCCTCACTCACATATTTCTGAGTGAGTAATGTGTTTGTGATGGTTGGTTTGCTCAGGGAAAGTGGGAATGTTATGTGAGAAGTAGTGCTATCACCAAGGGTTTCCTGCTGCCATTTGTTTTGTTTCTGGACTATCACAACTGCACCATGCTACGCTCTTTCTCTTCTCCCCGCTTACCGTATTGGGCACAGCTTAAAAGTCTTGCGCTCAGACTTAGTCGTCCTGCAAAGCTGGGCTGCGGTATCTTTAGCCCTGGCTTGTTTTGTTAGGTTGGGTGTACACTTCTGACTTGAATCTCTGCTTGGCATTGAGATCACACAGTTTTAATCATGGAAATGGGAGCTGTTAATTTCAATCTCAATTTGATACGCAGAGGCGGAGGCTCTGCTGAGGTTCTTTAATGCCAAACTGACCTTGTGCCTCTCCTGCCTCTGCTTAGCTTTGAGGGCAGTGCTGCACAGCTGGAATGCACTCCCCAAGAAAAAGTAACCTTGCAGTTTGCTGTCTGGATGTGTGTACAAAAACCCTTCCAGTTTTATACATCAGCAAGATTTTCTGCACTATCACCTAGCAAAAATGTGCGTTTCCTTGCTCACTTAATGTGCTTTTGCCCAACAGAACCAGAATGGAGCCGACACCGCTTGGGATGTGTTATGCCAATTACGTCCACCAACTCTTCTGTCCAGAAAATCATCCAGCATCGGTGTGGAAGCAAGCAAATCCCCAGACTCAAGCAAAAAAGCAGAAGACCTTCCTCTTATCACAGAGATACCATACCTGACAGTTTGTTAGACCTCACTGACCTCATTGACTTCGCTAGCCTCGTTGACCTTGTTGACCTCACTGACCTCGCTGACCTCACAGGCCTCGCTGACCTCGCTGACCTCACAGGCCTCACCGGCGTCACCAGCCTTACTGGTCTCACGACACAGAGTTCTGCGAGGTCTCTGACTTGTGCGAGGTCAGCGAGGTCACTGAGGTCAACGAGGTCAGCGAGGCTCTGTGAGGTCAATGTGGTCTGTGCGGTCAGCAAGGTCACAGGTTAGGGAGGTCAGCGTGGTCTGTGAGGTCAGCGAGGTCACTGAGGTCAGCAAGGTTACCGTGGTCTGTAAGGTCAGTGAGGTCAGCGTGGTCTGTGAGGTTAGCGTGGTCACCGAGGTCAGTGAGGTCAGCATGGTCTGCGAGGTCAGCGAAGTCACCAAGGTCAGCGACGTCAGTGTGGTCTGTGAGTTCAGCAAGGTCAACGTGGTGTGTGAGTTCAGTGAGGCCACTGAGGTCAGCAAGGTCACTGTGGTCAGCAGGGTCATCAAGGTCAATGAAGTCATCAAGCTGTGTTCTCCATCCTTACATCTGGTGTCTGCTTCCTACTTCACTACATGAGATGCTGCAGGCGGTGAGTTTTGGATACCTGGCCCTTATGTCTTCTGGAGAAGTGCGTTTTCCCCTGTTAGATGTGTGCACCTATTTTCTGCCTCAACTTCGTGTTGAAAGTATTTTTCCTTTTCTTTCCAGAGCCTGTGGCTCTGTGCTTTACTTCTGCAAGAGGATGGTGTGGGAGATAATCCACCAGCAGCTTCTGTGAGAGGTGTACTAGGAGAGCAGCACTGTGATCACCTCAAGGTGACTAATAAGGCTTTTAGTTATTTTTCAAATACTTTATTTGGATAGGTAGTAGGCACACAAATTTTCCTCTTTAGGCTATGCAGTAGTGGTTCAGGAGGGGTGGTGGTTTCCCAGTTATGGAGGCAGTAACTCTCGTTGCCGTTCGCTAAGGCACCTGACAACACCCAAGCAGAAAGGTGGCTGTGATGAGGAAGAGCCAGCGCTGTCAGCCCCCGACACTGAGATGCAGCACACGTGGCCACATTACCAACAAAGAGGACTCTCACCCGTGGTGGTGGCGACCCCTGCGTTAGCTGAGCTCATGTGGGCTCTGTGCTTGTCTTCTCGAGGGGACACGGATGAAAAAAAGGCAAGTAATCTTACAACAAAATCAGTTTATTATGATTGGGAACAGAGAATGTCACTAATAATAAATGGAAGCAGATATGCAAATACTATTTAGAAAAGCTCTTTTTAAGATAAGTAGTAACCACATGCTTTTTTTGTAATTCCTCATAAATATTGGTAAACGTTCAGAAAAATATTCTCGTTAAAAAAAAGGTTACAAATCATTTGAAAGAGACACATTTCAGTGTTATAAGTGTACCACTCAATCTCCATTCTAATAATAGTTATCATTTAGCATGTGTTATAACAGGAATTTTCAAAAAGTTCAGGAATATTTAATGAGTTATTAAAATTTACTGAAATTAATATTTCTTAGTTGTACGTGTGGGCAAATTACAGTATCTAACTACTTATTCTCTTAGTTACGCCTTTAGGGAGGGATTGAAATTATTCACAAAGTAAATTTTGTTGCCTGAAAGAATAGCGGTTATATATTCTCTTAAAAAATATATCACAACATGCATTTACTGAAGTCATAGTTTGAAGAACGAAACATAGTATTGGCATTGCTTTATATTCCTGGTTTTACTTTTTTAAAAGGTGGACAAACTAAATGGGTGATCTTTTCTTTATAGTATCAACTATTTCTTATGACTATAGTAATGGTGGAGCAGAATTTCTCACCTTTAATTTTTTGTTTGGACCTGGAACTATTGTCATTGTGTGACATTTATGTTCATTTTGGCAGAGAGATATTTAAAGTATGTTATAATTTCTTTTCTCCTTCTTTTTTTTCCGAGTGTGGGTGCAAGTGAACAGCTTTCATGTGAAGACAATTATGTGCTGTAAGGTTGTAAAAGCATCACTTGTCAGAAATACCCTGACAGATGTGCTGGCTGCCTGGAGTAACCACAGGTCAATTTGCGGAGGTAGGTGTTATTCTTTGAACTTTTTCCTGAAGTTTAAACGGGTAATTTATAATTTCTGGGTTGGTCTAGTGGGATCGAGAGGGTCCCGGAGGAGGTTTGAGGGGGTCTTAGGGGGATTGAGAGGGTCTGGAGGGGTTTTGGGGGGGTTCTGAGTGGATTTGGGGGGGGTATTAGTGGGATTTGGGGGATCTTAGGGGGATTGAGAGGGTCCAGGCAGGTTTTGGGGGGTTCTGGATGGATCTGGGGGTTTTAGCGGGATTGAGAGCCCTGCTGGGAGTCTCTAGTCCAGCCTCCGGGGTGGCTGTGACTTTGCAGGGCAGGGAAGACTTTCAAAGGTGGAGATCACAGGAACGCTCCTCCCAATGCATTTCAGTTTTCCTAAGGCTCAGCCTAAAACTCCCAAGAGGTTGTTTGTGGCTGTCGCTTCGGTCATATCATTGGACACTGCAAAAGGGTCCTTACCTCCGTCATCTTTCCAGGTAAATGTCAACTCTTACTTGACTGCTCATGCTGTGGGACCCTAACTCCATCCGGGCACAGACCTCCTCCAGGACCTCTCCAGTTTCTCCACTTCTGAAATGTGAGTCTCATTGGGTCGTTCTCCCAGTTAAAAAGAGTGAGGGCAGCGATTGTCTCCTTGCCCAGCGTCAGTTGTTGCTCCCTCTGCTCCTCCCAGGGAGTGGCTGGTGGTGGGCAAGAAGTTCTTAGGGGGACACAGCCAGGAGAGCTGAGCCCGGCTGACCAGAGGGAGATCCCATAACATAGATGCCATGCTGAGTGATAAAAACTATGGCAGGAGAAGAAAGGAGTGGAGATTTTTATTGTTCAAGGTGATGGGTGGTGGTAGACCGATGGATTGTCAGTCTGCCTGAGGGAGGTGCAAGTGAAGGCATTTGCATTGGTTTGGGGTTTGGATTATGTTGGTTTTTATCTTTTTTTCTTTCACCTATTAAACTATTTTTAGCTCAGCCCACATGGATCACCAAGGAGCAGCATGCACAAACCCCCAGCCAGCTGAGGAGCGCCCTGAGGAGATGGACCTGGGCACCAGGACCTTTGCCTGTCCTTACTCACGAGAGACCTCCACCAATCCCATTCCCTTTCAAAAGAGATTTTCCGAAGAAATATTGATCTTCTCCTGCAACTTCCTCAGCCTGCTTCAGGGAGACCTTATTTGTGCCTTTCAGTACTTGAAGTTGGTCACCAAGAAAATGGGGAGGGAAATTTTCCAAGGGCATGGAGTGATAGGATTACATGGGGTGGCTTTCAGGCTTAGGGAAGATTTAGGTTAGACATTAGGAAGAAATTGTTCTCAAAGAAGGTGGTGAGGCAGTGGCCCAGGTTGCCCAAGAAAGCTGTTGCTGCCCCTTCCTGGAGGTGTTCAAGGCCAGCTTGGATGGGGCCTTGAGCCCAGTGGGAGGTGTCCCTGCCCATGGCAAGGGGGCTGGAGCTGGATGGGCTTTAAGATCCTTTCCAACCCAAACCTATGATTCTGAAAAAAAATGAAATACAAACTTTAAACTAAAACTAAAACTACAACTACCTGAAAGGAAGTTGTGGAGAGGAGGGAGCTGGCCTCTTCTCCCTAGTGACAGGGAACAGGACGAGAGGAAATAGCCTCAAGTTCTGCCTGAGGAGGTTTAGGCTGAACATTAGGAAAAAAATTTTCATGGAAAGGGTCATTGGGCACTGGAACAGGCTGCCCAGGGAGGGTGTTGATTCACCTTCCCTGGAGGTGTTTAAGGGACAGGTGGACGAGGTGCTGAGGGACATGGTTCAGTGATTGATGGGAATGGTTGGACTCAAAGATCCTGTGGGTCTTTTCCAATCTGGTGATTCTTTGATTCTATGACTCTGTGGTAGTAGATCTGGGTCATAGGTGGTTCAGGTCATAGGTGGTTCAGGTCATAAAAAGGCCATAAAATATTCATCCTGTGGAAGAGTCAAGTCAAAGAATTGTGAGTTTATTTGGATTTTAGGAGGGTTTGGTCATAGAATGATCAGAAATGCATTGTTTCATAGTAGGGTTGGTTCATCGAAGAGTTGTACAACGGTCAGGTCATGGAAGAATCTGATCACAGAAGGTTCATAGAAGAGTCAGGTCATAGAAAGCAGCATCATAGAACAGTCAGACATCAGTCAGGTCTGCAAACCCCTGCACTACGTGGCCCTCCTCCGTGGGCAGCAGAGCTTGTGTCCACATGGCAGCAGCTGCCTGGGGTACTGGGTTTCTCCAAGCTCTGCTGCACAAGCCAATACATTTTCCCTGCCCCTCTGCCAGGGCAATGCAATGGAACAGTTCTTCTGTGAGATCCCCCAGATCCTCAAGCTCTCCTGCTCAGATGCTTACCTGAGGGAATTTGGGCTTATTGTGTTTAGCCTCTTCTTAGTATTCAGCTGTTTTGTTTTCATTGTGGAGTCCCATGTGCAGATCTTCAGGCCATTGTTGAGGATGCCCTCGGAGCAGGGACGGCACAAAGCCTTTTCCACATGCCTCCCTCACCTGGCTGTGATCTCCCTCTTTATCAGCACTGCAGGGTTTGCCTACTTGAAACCTCCCTCCATCTCTTCTCCATCCGTGGACCTGGTGGTGTCAGTTCTGTACTCAGTGGTTATCACGAAACTCATGGCAGGCCCAGACTGGCTTCTCTGTTTGTTGTTGGGGTTCCTGGTTTTTCAATAGCAATAATCTTGTCATCCTGTTTTAAATTCACTGCTGCCTTCTCTTTTCTTACTGATTGGCTGTGTAAATGAGTAGCTGTGCTCTCTGTGTGTTTAAATAAAATAAAGGGATATTCAACACTTTCTGTTTCCTGATATCTTTTGTCCAAGGCCTTTTTGGAGCTGCAGAGACAGTTCTTGTGGGCATGGGTGGAGGGGAAAGGAGTCCCAGCACAGCAGCACTGCCAGGCACCAGCACTTGATCTCCCAGAGCTGTTCTCATTCCCCTTCCACACACCCATTGCCCTGCTCTAAAGCCCGAGTGCTCTGAGCTCGGTCACATTGCCTATAGTTTGCATCGTATCATCGTTGCTGATGGTTTGCATCATGTTTGGGTGTTTAAAAACGTGATTATTGCACTAATATAAACTAACGGATGTGATCTACCTGGACTTCTGTAAAGCCTTTTACACAGTCCCTCACAACATCCTTCTCTCTTAATTGGAGAGATATGGATTTGATGGGTGGATAGTTGGTGGATAAGACTTTGGTTGGATGGTCATATTTAGAGAGTAGTGGTAAACGGCTCAGTGTCCAGATAGAGATGTGTGACAAATGGTGTCCCTCAGGGGCCCGTACTGGGACCAGTGCTGTTCAATATCTTCATCAGTGATACAGAGAGCGAGACTGAGTGCACCCTGAGCATGTTTACTGATGACACCAAACTGAGTGGTGCAGTTGCCACATTGGAAAGACAGGATGTCATCCAGAGGGACCTGGAAAAGCTGGAGAAGTGGGGCTTTGAGAACGTCATGAGGTTCAAAAGGGCCAAGGGCAACGTCCTGCACCTGGGTTGGGACAATCTGCAGTTTCACTGCAGGCTGGGGGATGATGTGATTGAGAGCTGCCCTGCAGAGAAGGACTTGGGGTGCTGGTCGATGAGAAGCTCGACATGAAGCAGTATGCCCAGGTGGCCAAGAAGGCCAATGGCATCCTGGCTTCTATCAGAAACAGTGTGACCAGCAGGTCCAGGGAGGTTCTTCTCCCTCTGTACTCGGCACTGGTGAGTCCGCACCTCAAATCCTGGGTTCAGTTCTGGGCCCCTCACCACAAGAAGGATATTGAGGCTCTCGAGCGAGTCCAGAGAAGAGCAACGAAGCTGGTGAAGGTGATGAAGAACAAGAGGGGCAGCTCAGAGAGCTGAGGGTGTTTAGGCTGGAGAAGAGGAGGCTGAGGGGAGACCTCATTGCTCTCTCCAGCTACCTGAAAGGAGATTGTGGAGAGGAGGGTGCTGGGCTCTTCTGCCAAGTGACAGGGGACAGGACGAGAGGGAATGGCCTCAAGCTCCACCAGGGGAAGTTCAGGCTGGACATTAGGAAAAAGAATTTCACAGAAAGAGTCACTGGGCACTGGCAGAGGCTGCCCAGGGAGGTGGTTGAGACACGTTCCCTGGAGGTGTTTAAGGGATGGGTGGACGAGGTGCTAAGGGACATGGTTTAGTGTTTGATAGGAATGGTTGGACTCAATGATCCGGTGGGTCTCTTCCAACCTGGTGATTCTATGCTTCTATGAGCCGGCAATGTGTGCTTATAGCCCAGAGGGCCAACTGTGTCCTTGGCTGCATCAACAGAATCGTGGCCAGTAGGTCAAGGGAGGTGATTCTTCCCTTCTGTACCTCTCTTGTGAAAACTCATCTGGATTACTGTGTCCAGGTCTGGAATCCTCAACAAAAGAAGGATACGGAACTGTTGGATGGGGTCCAGAGGTGGCTACACAGATGATCAGAGGGCTGAAACACCTCCTATACGAAGACAGCATGAGAGTATGGGTTGTCCAGCCTGGAGAAGAGAGGGCTCTGAGGAGACCTTAGAGTGACCTTCCAGCACCTAAGGGGCTACAAGAAATCTGAGGAGGGACCATTTACAAAGGCTTGTAGTCATAGGATGAGGGGCAATGGGTATAAACTGGAGAGGGGCAGATTTAGGCTAGATATAAGGAGGAATTTTTTCACCATGAGGGTGATGAGGCACTGGAAGAGGTTACCCAGGGATGTTGTAGCTGCCCCATCTCTGGAGGTGTTCAAGGCTATGTTGGATGGGGCCTTGGGCACCTTGATGTAGTGGGACAAGTCCCTGCCCATGGCAGGGAGGGTGGAACTAGTGGAACTTCAGGGTCCCTTCCAACACAAACTATTCTAGGATTCTATGATTCTGTAAATCTCTGCCTCCCAGGCCAGAAGAGATATGTACTGGGATGCTGAGCAGCTGGTGTCAGGAGCAGCTGATGACCTGGTGTCACTGTGCTGCTTTGCAGGACACATTTATCTGAACCAGGGTGAGAACCAGACAGTGGTTCCCCCCAGAGAGCCCTGCTGAAGGTGCTGCAGTGGGCACCTGCCTGTCGGGACGGCAACCCAGGGAGCACCGTTCTCCACTGTAGGTTCCTGAGAAAGAAGTGGATCACAGGATGTCGTGGAAATAGGCTGAATTCCAGATGTGCCCATAGGTGAAGGCCACCTGGAGCTCTGCCCTGGGAAGCTCTTTGCCAGCCCCTCCCACCCTGCTCTGCTTCCAGTACTGGCTGCAGAGCCGCTTGCGGCTGAGCTTAGAGCTGGTGTGAGCTCCAGGGAGTCTTTTCTCCTGACAGCTCCATGCCTGGTTTATTTTGGATCAGCACAGTCCATGCACTCAGTAACTGTCCAGATGTTGTTCCTGCATGGAAGGGAGAGATGAGGGCTGTGGAGCGATCCTGTATCTGAACTGCATCCACCTCCATTCCACTGGGAAAAAAATAGATTGGAATGTTTCATAGGAGCTGATCCCTTCTTCCCTTCTGTTTCTTTACAGATGCGGCTGGAGGTGATGGCTTTCGGGCTTCCTGTCTGAGTCTCAGGGCTGATGGCGCAGGGAGATCACATGGGCACATCACGGTTTTTTAATTCCTTTGGGAGCTGCAGCTCAAAGCCCACACAGGAGTGAGGCCTCTTTCGTGGGTGTGAGAATACAGGCCAGCATTGCATGTGCCAACACATTCCATGATCTCTCATGTCCTGCTGTTCAGTTCTGACAGGGTGATCACCGTGTGTGATGGGATCTTCTCATGGATGTTTGGGTGCAGATGTGGCTCCTGCTCCCGCTTCTTGGCTGGATCCTGTGCTGGAGCCTCCTCAGCCCTCAAACCTCCTTGGTGTTTGAGGTCTCTGGGTGGCACCTCAGAGCCAGGGCCAGATGGAAGCTGGACACCCAGACTGAGGTGGGACAGCTGGCTTGAAGGCAACAACCATGAAGTGTGTGGATTCAGACTCAAGTAGTTACTCTCTCTTTCTAGATGTATTTTAGATAGTTTGGTTGTGTTATTCCTCTGGCTTTGAGGGTCTGTGGCCTCTTCAAGGCCACTAGAAAGTGCCCAGGACATGGTGACCAGAGCATGGGGTTCAGTCTACTGCATCATTCCCATGGGATGAGGTGGCAGGATGGGATGTGCTCTTTGCCAGCTGAACTGGCTGCAGCATCTCCCTGTCCCCTCTAAAGCCTGTGGTTTTCAAAAACGCACTGAATGTTGCAAGATGATCCCATGCAATCTCCTGGTCTCTCAGCAGCCTGGGTTTCGATCTTTATTGGAACACAAGGAAGTGTCAAGCTCTTAGATTTTCATCCAGGAATGACACATCATCCCATCAAAGGTGGGATCTCTTCTTAGGGAGCGCATTTCACATAACACACAATTATATTTCTACAGCATGTATTGGGTGTAAAGGAGAAGATTTTATTGTGGTGAAGCATACTTAACCATAAGCACACGTTTTTTGCACCTATCTTTTTTCTCTCAGGAATAAAAACTTCTTGAAGTGCCGCTTCAAAGCAGAGATGATCCCTAGATGGAAGCCATTCTGTGACACAATGGAGTCTAGAAAATAGAGCAATAAAGTTGAATTTTTAAAACAAGGGAAACTAGATTGCACTTTTACAGGGGAAAAGATTTCATTTACATCTCTTCAGCTGTTCAATCTTGAGCACATCTTGTTTTCTTCAGAGAAACATGCTCCACTTCAACATCTCACTACAATGTATTATTAAATTATCTGCCTTTTTCTGTTGAACACTTTTTCAGTTGAAAGTGATTATCTACATTTCCCTTCATTTTGAGAGGGAGTTACTCTGCTTCCCAGAGAGGACAGAATACTGAGCCTGTAATGGATTTCTTATGAACTATACAGGATAAGACCACATCATACAGAACAGAAGGTTTTAAAATATATATGCCTATATAGATTATTTCAGGTCAAAAGTAATAAAGGTATTTTAAGTATTAACTAATGAGATGAAACTGAATAGGAAAACAGCCAACCCGACAGCACAAGCAGGCTCAGATGATGCTGATCACAGTGAAGCATCTTCTGGAAATCAGGGGGGTGAGCAGGCTATTAACCTGCTCATACGTGCCTGGTTTTTCCACTAGGCTGCTCTGCTGCCCTGTCCAACAATGAGCAGAAGAAAGCAAAAGCCATAAAGCCAGCCTCAGAGCAGCCTTTTCATGCACATCTTCAAGTGTCATAACCAAGTTGGCCCTCCCATTCTAAGCTGACCTCCCCAGCCTAAAAGCAGAATTGGTAGAAGTGAAGCATGTAGTGCCAGAATTGTTTACCGTACACAAGAAGGTACCTGGGGTCCTTGTTTCCTCATTTGGCTTGTATATACCCTGGGTGCCTAACCTTATGTATTCAGGCATACTCAAAGCCAGCGAGATCTAACCAGCCTGTGTGGAAGGCTGAGGCAAGGCAGAGGGAGTTCAATATCTGCCCTTTAGATGCACAACATGTATGTAAAGGACTGAGTCCATCTGATTGCAGCAAGGCTGCAGAAGCCAGACCGGCAGCAGGGCATAGATGATGGACTGCCATTTCCTAAGGTATGGGGAGCTGAGCAGGATGCATTTCAGCTCTGTCCTGGGCCCATGGGCAGGAGCTTTGAACCTCATGAGGGCCATTAAGGATCTGACCCCCACTTCAGGAGCCATGCCTTCCTTCCCACCTGTATCACACTTCCCTCTCTTCACAGCAGTATCTGTGAACAAACATGCACCTGGCACAGCCTCCCTCAAGAGACACCTGCACCCATCGAACCTCCCCAGCCAGCGCTCCGCAGCCATCAGCCTGTACTTGGCTGGGGCAGCCCAGGATGGTGCCTTGGTCAGGCACAAAAACATACAGGCAAGTCCCAAGGGCTTACAGAGATTATCTCTGTATAAACAACAAAACACACACACAAGCCAACCTAGAACAAACTAGAGCTGCAGATGTATTTTTTTGGCTTGCCTACCCTACTAGGCTAGACTTGAGTTTATTCTTGAAGATGACCTAATGATCCAGTGGAAGGTGTCCCTGCCCATGGCAGGGGCCTTGGAACTGGATGATCTTTAAGGTCCCTTCCAACTCAAATGATTCTACTATATTATAAAGGGTAGACACACAGACACAGCTCACATGTACCATCAAGACACAACTTTTTAGAGTCCACTACCAAACCCAACCAAATAGAGATGACAGTCATTCATTATTTCCAAGCATGTAACTGTGCATATATTCAGCATGATCAAACAGTTCCGTTTTCCTTCCCTCTCCCAAAAATTTACCATTACCTCAGTCACTTGCATTTACAGATTTTTTTTCCAATACTTCAATTAATTTTTCTTCTACTTCATAGGTATGATTTCTGATTTGTAAGTACATTTTGAGCCCTATCAATTACTATTATCCATCCAGTTAATATGCTGTACATTTCCTTATTTTTCATAGCTAAAAATGCCAGATGGTAGCAAGTTGAATGCTCTACATACTTCCACTGCATTAACAACCCCATGGTTACAAACCAAACGTGTTATCTCATCAGAGGAGATAAAATGAGTTTAAGAAAATCTATTGTCTATAAATGCATGTCAATTGGCATTAATTATAACTTATTTTACTTTTGTATTAATTGAGTCTTGTATCGGGCTCTTCATTATCTTGCCAGGATTAATATTGGTCTGGCAAGCCTATAATAATCCTGGTCATTTAATTTACCCATATTAAATACAGCACAGCATTATCATTTTTGCAGTCTTCTAGAATCTACTTAAGATTCGGAGACTTTAAGGAAACCATAATTCTATTTATTTCTTCCTACTGCATATTTAATTGTCTTGTAAGCATTTACAATTCAACTTGCACATAATTTCCTTTATTTTTATAGGTACATATAAAAACCCACATACATCTAATTTTTTTTTTTTTTAGCGAGACACTACCCCCTTCCCTTTTAGTAGTTGCTACTTTCATTTCCTCTTATCATTTGCATTATTCTCACCTAATGGTATAAGTAACTTCTGTGGTCACTTCTTCTCATTAAGCACCACATGCTATTGTCTTTATCACTCTTTACCTTGAACTGGTAAAACACTCGAGTTTATGCATCGTTTCTATCACACAATGCAAGAAATCAAGCTTATAATTTTTTTTATCAAGAACTGGAAGTATATTTAAAGGGGGTGGGGGGAAGGGAGGGATCAGTTCTTCAGATATGAACTTGCTTCATTGAAAATAAGCATATGCAAAGCGGCTTTGATATACGATGAAGTCACAGCCTGAAGTTACTGATGTTTCTCCTGCCATCTGTACAAAACTAACAAAAAAAGAAAAGGAACCCCTTTTGAACCCCTACAGAATCTTTTTTTTACATCTCTTTTCAACAATAGATTAAGGTCTTCCATTAGCCAGGTAGATCAACAAATGCTTTAAGCGATTCTCCCCCTCTGCTCTGCTCTTGTAAGACCTCACCTGGAGTGCTGCATTCAGTTCTGGAATCCTCAGCACAGAAAGAACATGGACCTCTCCTCTTAGAGTGAACCCAGAGGAAGCCCATGATGATAATCCGGGGGTTTATGAAGATAGGCTGAGAGAGCTGGGGTTGTTCAGTCTGAAGAAGAGAAGGCTCTAGGGAGACCTTAGAGCAGCTTTTCAGAACCTGAAGGGGCTGCAGGAAAAGAAGAAGGAGGGTCATCTTTACAAGGAGTGCAGTGATAAGTCGAGGGGTAGGGCTGCTCCTTATGAGGAACGGCTGAGAGAGCTGGGGATGTTTAGCCTGGAGAAGAGGAGGCTGAGAGGAGACCACATTACTCTCTCCAACTACTTGAGGGGAGGTTGTAGAGAGGAGGGAGCTGGCCTCTTCTCCTAAGGGACAGGGGACAGGACGAGAGGAAATGGCCTCAAGCTCTGCCAGGAAAGGTTTAGGCTGGACATTAGGAAAAAATGTTTCACAGAAAGGGTCATTGGGCGCTGGAACAGGCTGCCCAGGGAGGAGGTTGATTCACCTTCCCTGGAGGTGTTTAAGGCACGGGTGGATGAGATGCTGAGGGACATGGTTTAGTGTTTGATAGGAATGGTTGGACTCGATGA
The DNA here is from genome assembly GCA_033459285.1 of Clamator glandarius. Taxonomy (NCBI): domain Eukaryota; kingdom Metazoa; phylum Chordata; class Aves; order Cuculiformes; family Cuculidae; genus Clamator; species Clamator glandarius. The sequence goes on from JAUNZM010001458.1 coordinate 76,505, forward strand.
TCCAGTTGGTCTCTTCCAACTCAGTTATTCTATGATTCTATGATTTTAAGCTGAAAGGGGAGAGACTGAGAGTGCCTCCCTCCCCAGAGGTGTCCAAGGCCAGGTTGGATGAGGCTTTGAGCAACCTAATCCACTGGTAGGTGTCCCTGCCCATGGCAGGGGGGTTGGAATCACATGATTTTTAAGGTCCCTTCCAACTCATACCATTCCATGACTTCATAAATAAACCGGACTATGTATCATAACTGTTTTGAACACAAGTATTAGCTTTCTTAAACAGAGAGAGAAAAAAACTTGAAGAAATACTCAGGCATCATCTACCGGCTTTCAAAGTAGCTACAGTTATAAACTATCCTGGTCCAGTTTAATTTAGACTGATTCCTGACTGAGCTTATCAAGACAGTAAGCTAAATACATTAGCAAGCATATACTAAAATACATCTTTCTGCCTTTGCAATCAGAGTTACAAATGACAAAAAGAATTTGCTTTGTTTAAGAACAACAAAGCAGCAAAACACTTCTGGAATTTTTTCAAACTAAGAAGTTCACTTTACTGTCAAATGCATCAAATTCATCAGTTTGAAAGAGCAGTATATTTGAACAGTTTCCTGTTTACCCAGTATAGGCAAATTCACACATTGCAGCATAAATCCTACACCTCCCTTATGGCATTTTGTCTCACTCTCACTCCTTTCTATTTATTATGACCTAGTTCACTTATTTAGGAGGCAGTTCACGTTTCTTCCTTTTATTTTTTTTTGCTATAATCCTCTTTATAGGTTCACTTAGAGACAGTCTATTATCTAACAATAACTCCTCTCAATATCCCAAAAACCCATGCTCTCCACAATAAAATATTGTTTACAAAGTATTTTAGGCACTCAGAAAGAATTAGAGGGTCTCATTTAAATTTTATTACTGGGAAGCCAGAAGCAGCATTAAAATTTATAGGTCTAGAAGGGACATCCAACTGCCATCTCAAATTCTAGACATATACTGCTGGGACATCTGGTTTTGTAAGTGTGTCTTTTGGCAAGGAGAAAATCCTTGGAGTAAACATCAAAAACTTGTTTTCACATCTGGAATTTCCAATTGGAGAGTCACGTTTCTGCTTCTCTCACTTTCTTGCTTACCTTTACCCAATTCCCGTGAGAAACGCTGAATCACCTTTGCCTCCTGATCGTACAAGAGAACACAGAAAAAAAAATTGAGGTACACAAAGATGGGTCTATCAGAAACTACATCCAAGTATTGAACCATCTAGGAAGATTTTAATAGGAAGTACACACCAGCTGGAACTTAGATTTGCCTCCATGCCTTGGTTCAGGGAAGCATCTAGTAAATGCTTAACATCAGACTCATCTCAGAACAGCTGCATTTCAGCATCTGTGTTACATGTACAGACTTCAAAGCAGCACATTCCATCATGCACACCACTGCACAGTCATCTAGCAAAACATTCTAATTTCAGCACATAGTCTGATATTTTCAATAGTATCAAGCAGAGGCATCTACCCAAGCAATCAGCAGGTACTGGCATCCTCAGGACCTCCCAGCTCAAGTGCAAGGTTTCAACTGCTGCATTTTCCTTGCGTGTCAGGATTGGGGGACCAGGAGCTACAGCTGAGGATCCAGGTCATGGACCAGCTCTTTGGTGCTACTGTTTAAGTCACTTCTGAATTTCCTCCCTTTGCTAAGTATTCTTCGCCCCAATTCAGTTAGCATCCCTCATGTACAAACAAGTATCCGCTTTCTATTTTACTGCTACTTTTAACTACAGTGGGATCAGCCTTTACTCTCAGCTTTTTCTACTCTCAACTTTTTTTTACCCTCAACACAGAAAGGTGTTCTTCTGCAACAAGAATAAAAGAAAATATTAACAATTATATTTTTCTTCAGTAGCCTGAATTTGCTTCTTCCTGGATGTTTAACTTCTCACTTGCATTAGAAACTCCAGTTATTTTCCTCCAAACCAATATTAAAATGCCCATAGCACTTTTCTCAAGCATGGCAATAATTAAGCATGCATTTTCCTTATTTCTGTGAAGCTCCTGCAACAGTCACTATTCCAGGTATTCCCTGTAACATAAAAAAGCTAACTCTAAATGTAGAGTTTGCAGCATTTAACACTTTTATTTATCCCACACCTCAGTCCGCTGTGTTTTTCTCAAATCCTTGGGTCATAACCTCATGCAATTACATAATCTCAAGCTGAATTTCTTTTGCCCTTTTTCCCAAATCTATTTAGAGTTTTTTGATTGCTGAAAAGAATGTCAAAACTCGATTCAGATGTTCCCAAACCACCATTTATATGCATACAGCCTTTCATATCACCTGTTAAATCACCTGAAAACTGAGCACATTTGACAACTGGGGAACCTCAAAAGGAAGAATAACACAGGTTTGCCCAGCTTTAAGTCAGTCCTTAAGCAGAGTAACCAGCCCCAAAGTTTGATATCCTCTAGCCGAGGAGAGCAGATACACACATGATGACTCAGTGTTTAAGAGGAACTGACAGCTAAGCACCTTGTAAACACTGAACTCCAATGTTTTGGTTTTGCATGCTGAAAACTGGATGTTCTCCAGTCACACATGCAGCAGATTAGAAGCTATTATACAGCTACACACATGCGACTCAGATACTTTTCTTTGCACAACAATGTGAAATGTAAAGTATTTCACCTCTCCCCCCCCCCCCCCCCCATGTTTATCGTCTCCTCAGGGCAAAGGAAAAGGTATTTTCTCTTTCTTTCAGGAATAATACTAAGATTAAAAAGAAAACAGATACAAGGAAGAAAAATGAGTATTCAAATTCTAGAAATCTTGACTACTATGTACCACAACTCCATTTTACAATGTGTAGTTTTATAGCATTTTTCCTCAGCAAAACCTTTTTTTTTTCCTGTGGTTGCTCTCAGATTCATTGCAGCTATTTTTGTTACACATTCTGGTGATTAAAGTTGGAGTCACAAGGTCCTTCTTCAATTTAATTAATGCCAAGGTGCCTCAGGGTTTTGTTCAGCACCAGTAATACTAGGTTTGCCAGGAGTTAAATGGTCAAATACAGTTTCCAGAGTAGTCCAGGGAATGCCTATCAAGAACGCTCCATGAGCTGAACTCCTCCTGGTCCTCACTTAAGTCTAATAGCAGTTACAAAGCCATAAATGTAGAATTTCCTTTTTTTTTTTTTTTTTTTTTTCTTTTTACCCAGTATTAATAGTATTTCAGAGACTGGAAAAATGAGGGGAGTGTAAAAAAAGCAAAACCCTTGCTTGGATTTCTTGTATCACCTGTTTGGGGATGCAGGTCCCTCAGCCTGTTTTTCTTAAAAATTAGCTATAGTTTAAAGAAAAAAATACAGTTTCCCTAATTAGAATTTTGAAGGAAGAGAAAGAAGGTTAAATGTCTTAACAGCCACTTAACTTAGGCTTATGTCTCAGCACAGCAAGTGCTTTTAAAAGTTCATACAGGGAGAGAAGTAAAACAGCATGACCAAACGTGCATATTTTGTTGCTTGAATAGTGGTGGGGTGTCTCATTAATAAAAGAGACTATGTAATTAAGAAGAAGGCTACCAATATTATTCCAGGGCTACTAGCCTGCTCCATTTGCCGGATCAAAATTGAAATGAGTCCAAAACCAATTGTCTACAGTTTAATTCAGATACAATGGCCATGTAAAAGAAAATTCAACCACATAGAGTGAAACAAATATATATATGTATACACATACACAACAATATTTTAAAAGAACTAAGAGGAGCAGAATTAAGCTTAGAGCTATGACACAAGGATTAAAGCCCAGTTTAGAGTGGCTACAGGGCTTGTTGCAATCGTGTTCCTTATGAAACACTAGTCCAAGTACAAACACATGGATATTGCTGGCCTTGACTATTATCTTTAGTAGCACATTGCAGTAATGTTTTTTTGCAGTGTACAGAAAATATGGTCAACCTATGTGTAATCAAGAGTTAAGTAACAGCCTTCAACACTGTTATACGCTAAATTATTGTCAAGTTTAGCAGCACAGAAGGATGCTACATAGAGTCTCAATCTTTTGATGACATTTGATTATTTTCTTGGTCCTAAAATAATTGCAAGGAGAAATAAGAGATATTTATGGAGAAATGAAGTCCTTGAATGGCATACCTTTTCCACCTTTACTATTTTCTCTCTCTCATTTCCCCCCCTTTTTGAAACAGAAAGAAAAGGACTCAGAAGAAAAGGAATCAGAATGAAACTGGCATTGAAAATCCCCATGTAGCTCATTAGGTTTTTTAATCAACTCCCTGTAATAATATGAGAGTCTTCAGTCAACATCCCTGCAATGTTAGGGAGATGCAAACCACAAAGTTTCCTATAGCCATGCATATTTACTATTGGCAAAGTTGTCAATAGATACAATGTTTTCAACATTTGGGTCTCCGAATCAATCAGCAAAAAGATTTGCTGGAATATGCTAGACAAGAACTGCATAAATTAGATAAGGAGCAGCATTTGTTCCTCTCCTCTCCAGCAAATTATTGTGCATTGAAGTAAAAACTATTTAGTGATGGACTGAAGGACTTGTGAAAAGCTACAGAGTTGAACAGGGGGACTTAATTGTGTTTGTTAGGCACCTGATTTGAGAATTTATTTTCACATTTCTTAGAAATAGAAATTACTAGAAAAGCATCTTGCTGCTGCAGCTTTCTTGCCTTGGTAATTATTTGGGACATCACAACTAGCATTATTAGTACAGGAATTCAAAAATACGCATGGAAAATTCCAAAATAATGTAAGCATAAAGGAACAAAATCATTCCATAAATAGTCCAAATATTTCAGTCAAGGAGCTCTAAAAAAAAAATAAAATAAAAAGATACCCTACTATAGCACGCCTTCACCCTTGATGTTATAGAAAACATATCTTAAATTTGGTTAATTTCATAAGTTATAATACAAGTTAAAAAGATCTTAAATATCAAGTAAAAATGAGACTTGGAGGAGAAAATGCCCAAATCCTTACTGTGTTTAGATTTCTTACAGCCTCAGTCATTACGTTTGTAACATTAGGTTGATTAAAAAATTAGGAAAACAGTTTTACGCATTTCCTATTAAAAAAAAAAAAACCAAGAAAGAAAATAACAGATAATGCTTTGATTTAGGTTCTTATCATCTGATAGCCTTAACCTCACTGCTATTTAAGAAGATGCAGGAAATGATTTATTGTTGACTGTCATTCTTTCTGGAGGTGAATAATCTTCTTCCTCAGCATTAAAGTGCCTCTCTGGCAAATCAGTCCACCATAGATCATGTCATAAGACTGTCTTCTGATGTTAATAAAGCATTTGGTAATAAGAAGTTTTATGTATGGTATTTAGAGACTCAGAAATACCATAATACCCCATTTTAAAAGAGGCAATCTTGCCCGTGATACTGGTTTTAAATAAGTTTAGTCCACATACGTAGCCAGGTATTTCTTAATTCAAAATATACTCTGCTTAAGAGAGCAACAGTTTGTGAAAATGCTTTCTTCAGTCAAGACATCAAGTTAGGATGACAACAGTCAGCTGGAGGTGCAGACTGTATGGCTAATGGACATAATGTAAATTAATTAAGGTATTTCACCTTGAAAGATGGCGTTCTGATATATCCTAATGTTCCTGTATAATAAAAAGACTGTCTTTTAGATTAAAAGGAAAAATAGAGAGGAGTTAATGTGGAATAGCGTATATAGTTAATGCTGTTTTTCAATAAAAATCCTTCTTTAAACGTAACAGTTTCTATTAAAAGGAGTGGCACTCACATTCTTAATATAGTAATGGGAAAACTACAAAACAGCTAAAAAAGTGAACAGGAAGTCTTATGTTATTGAAGTGTTATTGATGCATTTTAATTGTTATTGGTGTCATTTCAGTACTTTTTATCAAAATTACAATCAAAAGCACCTAAAACTGAACCTACAACTTCAAAATGCTGGCCCAGGTCCAACATTCATTAAAAAGGTAAATAATATTGATAAATATAAAAATTTACTATGTTATTCTTGTAAATATCTTTGACAGATTAATAGGCAATCTAACTCATAAACGGAATCAGTTTCTAAACAAAGTCAGGGACATTACTTCACTCTGGTAAAGTTTTGCCTTAGCATTCTTTTTCCCATAGAGGCTTTTTCTAAAAGGCCAAAGAAGCACAAGCACTTATAAGAGAGATATTATCTTCCCTATATTTATCTTAAAATATCAGTTATTTTACATAGTATTTTATTTATTGTTAAAATACCATTAGAAAAAGCAAATGATCTTTTTCTTACAAATGTCTTCTTAAAACTGATTTCTAAGATCAAGTGAAGAACTGTGCATTCACTATGTAATGAGTATTTATTTGCACCATTATGAAAATATTCTATATTCCTAATGGTGCACTTCGATTTCAAACAGAACTCCCGCCTCCAGACCTGTGCAGTGCATTATGAAATGATCCAGCAGAGGGACCCTCTCAGTTAAAAATTAAAAATCACCCATGAATCAACCTTTGAATAAAATGCCACAAGGCTTTATTTAAGCACATAGCATCAGACAGTGCCTAAATTATTAAGATTACAGCAAGTGTAGCAATATTTCTGATGCAACACAGAGGTTTAAGACACACTAATAAATTTTCTCTTTGTGTTCATAGATTTCCAGTAAACAATGTATAAGGTTAGTTTGTGATCTTTCAAGAATATCATTCAACTACCAATTGTTTGGCCTGGCTGGTACCACTGTCCACAGGTTGCTAAATTACACAGTGTCAGTATTAGAGGCAGAAAAATTAATAAGACAATCGGTACGTTATTTCCTGTCAGTAAAACAGGAAACATTGCTGTGACAGGAGCAGAAATTAACATTAAAAAAGCCTCCTCCTTATTCAAAACCTCGCCTTCCTTAGAACTAAGCAAGATGCCCTTTGGAATTCGACCCTATGAAAGCAACCTCAAACTGAATAGCACAGAGAAAATGTCTAAATTCGGAAAGCACCCTATAGTGTTGGAATTGAAGCATGTTGATGACTGAAGTGCATATATTTAGAAAGTACAGTTCTGAACCAAACTCTTCTTAAATGTATCTTAAATTTGAGGGGAAATTTTATCATGGAGTTTACCTTTTGCAGTGGTGGCCATAGCAGCATACCCAGTCATGCTGTTGTAGAAACAATGAATTCTTCACATGACAGGAACTTGATATGACTTTCTGCTTTTTATCCTTAGATTCTGTGAACTCCCAGACTATTATTTCTATCTGTTCATAAGTGGTAAAACCTTTGTTAGTCTGGTATCAGACTTTTTTTTGAACCTACTTGTTAAAGATGATATAAAGACTCATTTTTCCGAATGTAACATAATGATAATAGTAAGAGAGAAGGAAGTCATTTCCCTGGACAGAATAAAACACTTTAAAATTGCCCTTTGTCTAAAAATTCCTCTCCTTCCACATCATGCTGTCTTGGAGCTTCCTTTCTTTCACTGCAGTTCTCACCCATGCCCTTATGTTATCTTCATGACTCAAGTCCTCTCATCAGACATTCTAACACTTTCATGGCCTTGTAAGATGAAGTGCTTGCCAAGATGTCAGCAGAAAGTGATTTATTGTGTTCATAGATTAACACTAACCCTAACACTTACACTAACCCTTGGCCTAACTCTTAACTTAACCCTAACGCTAACCCCTTAAACCTAAACCTAGCCTAACCCTAACCCTAAACCTAAACATAACCCTAAACCTAACCCTGAACTTAGCCCTAACCCTAACCCTAACCCTAAACATAAACCTAAGCACACGCTAAGCCTAACCCTAAACCTAAGACCCTAACACTAACCCTAAACCTAACGCCTAACCCTAGCACTTAAACATAACCCTAAATCCTAACACTAAACCTTATCCTAATGGTGGACCCACCCTAACCAAAACACTAAACCTAACCCTATCATCTAACCCTAACCCTAACCCTAACCCAATCCCAAATGACCCTAACTCTAATGGCCTAACCCTAACCATAATGGCAACTTAACCCTAACCCTAACCCTAACCCTAACCTTACCCCTAACCCCCTAACCCTAGCACTAAATATAAACACTAACACTAACCCTAATCCTAATGCTTATTCTACACCTAAAATCTAATCCTAAACCTAAAGCTAACCTTAATCTCTAACCCAAAAAATAACCCTAACCCGAAACATAAACCTAACCCTAAACCTAAACCTAAACACTAACACTAACCCTAATCCAAACACCAGCAAAAACCACTAACCACTAGTCCTAACACGTAACCCTAACCCTTAAAAATAACCCTTAACCATAATCCTAACTTTTCTCCTAATGGTGGGCCTAACAAAAAACTAACAATACCCCTAACCCTAACCCAAATTACCCTAACCCTATTGGCATAAACATAAACCTAACCCTAACCCTAACCCTAATGGCACCCTAACACTAACTCTAACCTTAACCCTAACCCTATCCCCCTAACCCTAACCCTAATACTAACCCATATTCTACAACTAAAGTCTAATCCTGAACCTAAACCTAACCTTAATCTCTAACCCAAAAACTAACTCTAACCTGAAACATAAAACTAACCCTAAACCCAAACCTAAAAATAACCCTAACACTAACCCTAATCCAAACACTAACACAAAACTCTAACAACTAATCTTAACCCCTAACCCTAACCCTTAAAAAATAATTCTTAACCCTAACCCTTATCCTAATGGTGGACCCACCCTAAACGTACCCCTACCCCTAACCCTAACCCATATCCTAATGGTAGACCCACCCTAAACCTAAACCTAACCCTAACTCTAACCCTAATCCTAATCCTAAACCAAATGACCCTAACACTAATGCCTAACCCTAAACCTAACCTTAACCCTAACCCTAAACCTAACCCTAAACCTAATTCTAACCCTAATTCTAACCACCATATCCTAACCTTAAACCTAACCCTAAACCTAACCCTAGCACTAACACAAATTCTAACAAAAACACTAACCCAAAAAACCTAACCCTAAGCCAAACGCTAATCCTTATCCTAACAATACCCTAACAATAACCCTAACCCTAATGATGCTGACCCTAACACAAAACCCAACCCCTAAACCTAACCCTAACCTTAAAACTAACTCCAATCCTAACAATTATTCTACACCTAAATTCTAATCATAAACCTGAAACTAACCTTAATCTCTAACCAAAAAACTAACCCTAACCCGAAACGTAAACCTAACCCTAACCTAACCCTAAACACTAACCTCAACACTAAGACAAAACCTAATCTAAACACTAACACAAAACCCTAACTCCTAAATTTAACCCATAAACCTAACCCTTAAACATAACCCTTAACCCTAACCCTAACCCTTATCCTAATGGTGGACCCAGCCTAACCCTAACCCTAACCCTAACCCTAACCCTAACCCTAACCCAAAGCCTAACCCTAATCCTAAACCTAACCCTAACCACTAACCCTAAACTTAACATTAACCCTAACCATAACCCCTAACCCTAACCTTAACCCTAACCCAAATCCAAATGACCCTAACCCTAACCCCTAACCCTATCCCTAAACCTAACCCTAAAACTTATCCTAATGGTGGACCCAACCTAAGCCTAATCCTAAGCCTAAGCCTAAGCCTAAACCTAACCCTAACCCTAACTCTAACCCTAAACCTAACCCTAAAACTTATCCTAATGGTGAACCCACCCTAACACTGTCTAACCCTAAACCTTAACTTTATTCTAAACTTAACCCTAACCTTAACCCCAAATCCCTAACCATAACACTAAACCTAACCCTAACCCTAACCCTAACCCACTAACCCTAACACTAAACCTAATCTCTAACCCTAACCCTAACACCCTAACCCTAAACCTAACACTAACACTAAACCTAACCCTAGGACTAACCCAAATTCTAACAAAAACACTAACCCAAAAAACCTAACCCTAACACAAACAATAATCCTAACACCAACACTCCCCTAACAATAACGCTAACCCTAACGATGCTGACTCTAACAAAAAACCTGACCCCTAAACCTAACCTTAACCCTAACCTAGAAACTAACTCTAATCCTAACACTTATTCTACACCTAAACTCTAATCCTAAACCTAAAACTAACCTTAATCTCTAACCCAAAAACTAACCCTAACCCGAAACGTAACCCTAAACCTAAACCTAACCCTAAACACTCAACTCAAAAATAAGATAAACCCTAATCCAAACATTAACACAAAACCCTAACCCCTAGCCCTAACCCTTAAACATAACCTTTAACCCTAACCCTTATCCTAACGGTGGACCCACCCTAACTCTAACCCTAAAACAAAACCTAACCCTAACCCTAACTCTAATCCTAACCCTATATATGAATGACCCTAACCCTAATGGCCTAACCTTAATGGCCCCCTAACACTAAACCTTATACTAATGGTAGATCCACAATAATCCTAACACTAACCCTAAACCCTAACCCTAACCTCAACCCTAAACCTAACCATAAACCTTAACCCTAACCCTAACCTTAACACTAACACTAACCCAAATGACCCTAACCCTAACCCTAACCATAACCCTAACCCAAATTACCCTAACCTAAACCTAAATGACCCTAAACCTAAACGCATAACCCTAAACCTAACCCTAACCCTAACCTTAACCTTAACCAATATTACCTTACACTAATAGCCTAACCCTAACCTAACCCTAACCCTAACCCTAATGGTGGACCCACTCTATCCCTAAACCTAACCCGAACACTAACCCTAACGTTAACCCTAACCATAATGCTAACCCTAACACTAACCCTAACCGTAACCCATATGACCCAAAACCTAACGCCTAACCCTAAACCTAATCCTAACCCTAATGGCACCCTAACCCTAACGCTAACCCCTAACCCCAACCCTAGCCCTAAATATAAACCCTAAAACTAACCCTAAACCTAACCCTAATCCTAACCCTTATTCTACACCTAAAGTCTAATCCAAAACCTAAACCTAACCTTAATTTCTAACCCAAAAAATAACCCTAACCTGAAACATAAACCTAACCCTAAACATAAACACTAACCCTTACCAATAATTCTAACATTTCTCCTAACGATGGGCCTACCAAAAACCTAACAATAACATGACTAAACTAACTAACCTAACTAACCCTAACCCTAATCCAAATTACCCTAACCCTAATGGCCTAAACATAAACCTAACCATAACATAATGGCACCCTAACTATAACCCTAACTCTAAACTTAACCCTAACCCTATCCCCCTAACCCTAACCCTAACCCACTAACCCTAACCACCTATCCCTAACCCCCTAACCCTAACTCCCTATCTCTAACCCTAGCCCTAAATATAAACCCTAACCCTAACCCTAATCCTAACCCTTATTCTACACCTAAAGTCTAATCCTAAACCTAAAGCTAACCTTAATTTATAACCCAAAACATAACCCTAACCCGAAACATAAATCTAAACCTAAACACTAACCCTAATCCAAACACCAACACAAAACCCTAACAATTAGTCCTAACACATAACCCTAACCCTTAAACATAACGCCTACCCATAATTCTAACTTTTCTCCTAACGGTAGGCCTACCTAAAACCTAACAATAACCCTAACCCTAACCCTAACCCTAATAATAACTCTAACCCTAACCCTAACCCTAACCCTAACCCAAATGACCCTAATCCTAATGGCCTAATGCTAACCCTAAACCTAACCCTAACACTAATGGCACCCTAACCCTAACTGTAACTCTAATCTTAACCCTAACCCTAACCCCCAACCCTAACACTAAACATAAACCCTAACCCTAACTCTAACCCTAACCCTAACCCTAATCTTAACCCTTATTCTACACCTAAAATCTAATCCTAAAATGAAACCTAACCTGAATCTCTAACCCAAAAACTAAACCTAATCTGAAATATAAACCTGGCCCTAAACCTAAACCTAAACACTAATCTCAACACTAACACTAACCCTAATCCAAACACTAACACAAAACCCTAAAACCTAACCCTAGCACATGAACATAAACCTAAACCCTAACCCTAACCCTTATCCTAATGGTGGACCCAACCTAACCCTAACCCTAACCCTAACCCTAACCCTAACCCTAACCCGAACACTAAACCCTAACCATAACCCTAACCCTAATTCTAACAAAAACACTAACCCAAAAACCTAACCCTAACCCAAACACTAATCCTAACCCTAACCCTACCCTAACAATAACCCTAACCCTAATGACGCTGACCCTAACAATAAACCTAACCCCTAACACTAAACCTAACTCCTAACCCTAACCCTTAAACATAACACTTAACCCCAACCCTAACCCTTATACCAGTAGTGGACTCAACATAAACCTAACCCTAATCCTAATCCTAATCCTAAATCCAACCCTAACTCCTAACCCTAAATAAACAAAAACACTAACCATAACCCCTAACCCTAACCTTAACCCTAACCCAAACCCAAATGACCCTAACCCTAATCCTAAATCTAAGTACACGATAAACCTGAACCTAACCCTAACCCCCTAACACTAACCCTAAATCTAACCCCTAACCCTAGAATTTAAACATAACCCTAAACCCTAACTCTAAGCTTTATCCTAAAGGTGGACCCACCCTAACACTAACACCTAACCCTAACCCGAACCCGAACCCAAATAGCCCTAACCATAATGGCCTAACCCTACCCATAACAATAACCCTAACCATAATGGCAACTTAACCCTAACCCTAACCTTAACCCTAACCCTAATCCCCTAACGCTAACCCTAATCCTAGCACTAAATATAAACCCTAACACTAACCCCAACCCTAATCCTAACCCTTATTCTACACCTAAAATCTAATCCTAAACCTAAAGCTAACCTTAATCTCTAACCCAAAAAATAACCCTAACCTGAAATGTAAACCTAACCCTAAACCTAAACCTAAACACTAACCCCAACACTAACACTAACCCTAATCCAAACACCAACAAAAAACACTAACCACTAGTCCTGACACCTAACCCTTAAAAAAAACCCTTAACAAAAATCCTAACTTTTCTCCTAAAGGTGGGCCTACCAAAAACCTAATAATAACCCTAACCCTAACCCTAACCCAAATTATCCTAACCCTAATGGCCTAAATATAAACCTAACGCTAACCTTAACCCTAATGGCACCATAACCCTAACACTAACTCTAACCTTAACCCTAACCCTATCCCCCTAACGCTAACACTAATCCTAATACTAACCCTTATTCTACACCTAAAGTCTAATCCTAAACCTAAATCTAACCTTAATATTTAACATAAAAAAAACCCTAACCGAAAACTTAAACCTAACACTAAACCTAAACATTAACCTCAAGACTAACACTAACCCTAATCCAAACACTAACACAAAACCCTAACTCCTAAATTTAACCCATAAACCTAACCCTTAAACATAACCCTTAACCCTAACTCTAACCTTTATCCTAATGGTGGACCCACCCTAATCCTAAGCCTAACCCTAACTCTAACCCTAACCCTAACCCTAGCCATAACCGTAACCCTCACCCTAACCCTAACCCTTATCCTAATGGTGGACCCACCCTAATCCTAAGTCTAAACCTAACTCTAACCCAAAACCTAATCCTAACCCTAACACTAATCCTAATTGTGGTCTCACCCTAACACTAAGCCTAACCCTAAACCTAACCCTTATTCTAAACTGAACCCTAACCTTAACCCCAAATCCCTAACCATAACAATAACCCTAACCCTAAACCTAATCCTAACCTGAATCTAACCCTGACCCTAAACATACCACTAACCCTAACCCTAAACCCCTAACCCTAAACCTAACCCTAGAACTAACCCAAATTCTAACAAAAACACTAACCCAAAAAACCTAACCCTAACACAAACACTAATCCTAATCCTACCCTAACAATAACACTAAACCTAATAACGCTGACCCTAACACAAAACCAACCCCTAAATGTAACTCTAACCCTAACCTCAAAACTAACTCTAATCCTAACAATTATTCTACACCTAATTCTAATCCTAAACCTAAAACACACATTAATCTCTAACAAAAAATATAACCCTAACCCGAAATGTAAACCTAACCCTATCCTAACCCTAAACACTAACCTCAAGACTAACACAAAACCTAATGTAAACACTAACACAAAACCTAATCCAAACACTAACAAAAACCCCTAACTCCTAACGTTAACCCATAAACCTAACCCTTAAACATAACCTTTAACCATAACCTTAACCCTTATCCTAATGGTGGACCCACTCTAACCCTAACCCTAACCCTAAACCCTAACCCTAAACTTAACATTAAGCTTAACCACAACCCCTAACCCTAACCCTAACCTTAACCCTAACCCAAACACAAATGACACTAACCCTAATACCTAAACCTAACTCTAACCCTAAACCTAAGGACACGCTAAGCCTAAGACTAAGCCTAACCCTAACCCTAACCCTAACCATAACCCTAACCCTAACCCTAACCCTAACCCCTAAACATAACACTAAACCATAACCCTAACCCTTATCCTAATGGTGGACCCACACTAATCCTAACACCTAAACCAAACCCAAACCCGAACCCAAATGACCCTAACCCTAATGGCCTAACACTAACCCTAAACCTAATGGCACCTTAACCCTAAACCTAACCCTAACCTTAACCCTATCCCCCTAACCCTAGCCCTAAATATAAACCCAAAAAATAACGCTAACCCTAACCCTAATCCTAACCCTTATTCTACACCTAAAGTCTAATCCTAAACCTAAACCTAACCTTAATCTCTAACCCAAAAAATAATCCTAACCCGAAACATAAACCTAACCCTAAACATTAACCGCAACACTAACGCTAACCCTAATCCAAACACTAACACAAAACCCTAACAACTAAAATTAACCCCTAATCCTAACCCTTAAACATAACCCCCAACCCTAACCCTAACCCTTTTCATAATGGTGCACCCACCCTAACCCTAACCCTAACCCTAACCCTAACCCTAACCCTAACCCTAACCCTAACCCTAACCCTAACCCTAACCCTAACCCTAACCCTAAAACTTATCCTAATGGTGGACCCACCCTAACCCTAAGCCTAACCCTAACCCTAATCCTAAACCTAACCCTAAACCTAACTCTAACACTTATGCTAATGGTGAACCCAACTTAACACTGTCTAACCCTAAACCTAACCCTTATTCTAAAATTAACCCTAACCTTAACCCCAAATCCCTAACCATAACAATAACCCTAACCTTAACCCTATATCTAATCCTAAACCTGACCCGAACCCTGACCCTAAACCTAACCCTAACCCTAACCCTAACCCTAACCCTATCCCTAACCCTAACACTAAACCTAATTTCTAACCCTAACCCTAAACCCCTAACCCTAAACCTAAACCTAACGCTAACCCTAAATGTAGCCCGAGCACTAACCCAAATTCTAAAAGAAACACTAACCCAAAAAACCTAACCCTAACACAAACAATAATCCTAATGCTAACACTACCATAACAATAACCCTAACCCTAATGACACTGACCCTAACACAAAAGCTGACCCCTAAACCTAACCCTAACCCTATCCCTAACCTTAAAAATACCTCTAATCCTAACACTTATTCTACACCTAAACTCTAATCCTAAACCTAAAACTAACCTTAATCTCTAACCCAAAATCTAACCCTAACTCGAAACGTGAACCTAACCCAAAACTTAACCCTAAACACTAACCTCAACAATAACATAAACCCTATTCCAAACACTAACATCAAACCCTAACCCCTCACCCTAACCCCTAACCCTAACCCTTAAACATAACCCTTAAACATAACCCCAACCCTTAAACATAACCATTAACAATAACCCCAACCTTTATCCCAATGGTGGGCACACTCAAAACCTAACCATAACCCTAAACCTAACCCTAACTGTAACCATAACCCTAACCATAACCCTAACAACAATGACCCAAACCCTAATGGCCTAACCCTCAACCTAACCCTTATCCTAATGGTGGACCAACCCTAACCCTAACCCTAACCCTAACCCTAACCCTAAACCCTAACCCTTACGTTAACCCTAACGCTAACTCTAACCATAACCCCTAAACCTAACAATAAACTTAACCCTAACCCTAACCCAAATGACCCTAACACTAACGCCTAACCCTAACCCTATACCTAAACCCAACCTTAACCCAAACCCTAACCCTTACCGTGACCCTAACACTAAACCTAAACCTAACCCGTAACCCTAACACTAACCCTAATCCCCTAACCTTTACCCTAAAACCTAGCCTTAAACCTAACGCTAAACCTAAAACTAACCCTAGCCCTAATCCCTGAACCTAACCCCCTAACCCTAAACCTAACCCCTAACCCTAAACCAAACCCTAAAACTAACCCCTAAACCTAACCCTAACCTTAACCCTAACCGTAACCCTAACCCCTAAACCTAATACTAACCCTAACCCTAATCCTAACCCTAGCCCTAACCCTAATGACTTAACCCTAGCCCTACCCCTAATGGCACCATAACCCTAACCCTAACTCCTAACCCTTATACTAACTGTAGACCCACCCAAACCCTAACCCTAACCCTAACCCTAACCATAACCCTAACCCTAACCCAAATAACCCTAAACCCTAACTCCTAACCCTAACCATAACCCTAATGCCAAACATAAACATAAGAACACCCTAAGAATAACCCTAACCCTAACCCCTAAACCTAGCCCTTAAACACTTATCCTAATGGTGGACCCACCCTATCCCTAAACCTAACCCTAACCCGAGAACTAAAAACCCTAACCTTAACCCTAACCATAATGCTAATTCTAACTAATTATAACCCTAACACTAACTCTAAACCAAACCCGTAACCATAACCCTAACCCCCAAATCCTAACCCCTTATCCTAACCCAAACCCTAATCGTAACCCTAACTCCTAACCCTAACCCTAACCCTATCCTATCCCTAACCCTAACCATAACCCTAACCCAAATTACCCTAACCCAAATAAACCTACACCAAAATGCATAACCCTAACCCTAACCATAACACTAACCCTAATCTTAACCCTAACCAATATTACCTTACACTAATAGCCTAACCCTAATCCTAACCCTAATGGTGGACCCACTCTATCCCTAAACCTAACCCTAACCCAAACACTAACCCTAAACTTAACCCTAAACATAATGCTAACCCTAACCATAACCATAACCATAACCCTAACACTAACACTAACCGTAACCCATATAACCCAAAACATAACGCCTAACCCTAAACCTAACCCTGATGGCACCTTCACAGAATCACAGAATAACCAGGTTGGAAGAGACCCACTGGATCGTCAAGTCCAACCATTCCCATCCCATCATGCTCCTAAGCACCTCGTCTACCCTAACCTTAAACACCTCCAGGGACGGTGACTCAATCACCTCCCTTGGCAGACCGTTCCAATGCCTAACTACCCTCTCCGTGAAGAACTTTTTCCTAATCTCAAGCCTAAATCTCCCCTGGCGGAGCTTGAGGCCATTCCCTCTCATCCTGTCCCCTGTCACTTGGGAGAAGAGGCCAGCTCCCTCCTCTCCACAACCTCCCTTCAGGTAGTTGTAGAGAGTAATAAGGTCTCCCCTCAGCCTCCTCTTCTCCAGGCTGAACAACCCCAGCTCTCTCAGCCGCTCCTCATAAGATTTGTTCTCCAGCCCCTTTACCAGCTTTGTTGCTCTTCTCTGGACTCACTCCAGAGCCACAACATCCCTCTTGTGGTGAGGGGCCCAGAACTGAACACAGGACTCAAGGTGCAGTCTCACCAGTGCTGAGTACAGGGGGAGAATAACCTCCCTGGACCTGCTGGTCACGCCATTCCTGATACAAGCCAAGATGCCATTGGCCTTCTTGGCCACCTGGGCACACTGCTGGCTCATGTTCAGTCGGTTGTCAACCAGCACCCCCAGGTCCTTCTCCTCCAGGCAGCTTTCCAGCCAGGTTTCTCCTAGTTTGTACCTCTGCTTAGGGTTGTTGTACCCCAAGTGCAGGACCCGGCATTTGGCCTTGTTAAACCTCATGCCGTTGGTCTCAGCCCAGCAGTCCAGCCTGTTCAGGTCCCTTTGCAGAGCCTCCCTACCCTCCAGCAGATCGACACTTCCTCCCAGCTTGGTGTCATCTGCAAACTTGCTAAGGGAGGACTCAATGCCTTCATCCAGGTCGTTGATAAAGACATTAAACAGGACTGGACCCAGGACTGAGCCCTGGGGAACCCCACTTGTCACTGGCCTCCAGCTGGATTTAACTCCATTTACCACCTTAACCCTAACCCTAATGCTAACCCTAACAGTAACGGCACCCTAACTCTAACACTAACCCTAACACAAACCCTAACCCTAACCTAACCCTAACCCTAACCCCATAGCCCTAACCCTAACCCCTTAAACCTAAACCACTAAACTTAACCCCCTAACACTAACCATAACCCTTAAAAATAACCCTTAAGCCTAACCCTAATCTTTATCCTAATGGTTGACCCACATGAACACTAATCCTAACACTTACACTAAAGCTTACCCATAATCATAATGATAACTCTAAGCCCCTAACCCTAAACTTAAATCCTAACCCTAACCCTAACCCAAATGACCCTAAACCTAAAGGCCTAACCATAACACTAACCATAACCCTAATGTCACCCTAAACCTAACGCTAACCCTAACCATAATGGTGGACCGACCCTAACCCTAACACTAACTCTAACCCTAACCCTAATGTCACCCTAAACCTAACCCTATCCCTAACCCTAACCCTAATGCTGGACCCACCCTAACCCTAACCCTAACTCAAACCCTAACCCTAACTCTAAAGCTAACCCGTAACCATAACCCTAATCCTAACCCCAAAACCAACCATAACACTAACCCTAACACTGACCCCAATGACCCTAATCCTAATGGCCTAACCCTGACTCTAACCCTAAACCTAATGGCACCATATCCCTAACTCTAACTCTTATCCTAATGGTGGACCCATCCTAACCCTAACACTAATCCTAACCCTAACCCTAACCCTAATGCTAAGCCCTATCCCTAATCCTAACGCTTATCCTAATGGTGGACCCTCCCTAACCCTAACCCTAAGCCTAACCCTAACCCTATCCCTAACCCCCTAACACTAACCCTAACCCCTAACCCTAACCCTAACCCCCTAACCTTAACCCTAACCCCTGACCCTAACCCTTAAAAATAACCCTTAACCCTAATAGTAACCCTTTCCCTAATGGTGTATCCACCCTAACACTAACACTAAACCTAAACCTAAACTCGTAAACCTAACGCTAACACTAACCCCCTAACCCTAACCCTTAGCTCTAACACTAAATATAATATTAATCCTAAACACTACCCCTAACCCTAAACCTAAACCTAACTCTAAAACCTAACCCTAACTCTAACCCTAACCCCCTAAACATAACCCTAACACTAACACCTAACCCTAACCCCTGACCCTAAACTTAATAGCACCCTAAACCAAACCCTGACCCTAATCCTAACCCTAAACCTAACCCTAAACCAAGCCATAGTAATAGCAATAACCCTAACCCTAATACTAACCCTAACACTAAACCTAACCCCTAACCCTAAACCTAACACTAACCCAAATGACCCTATCCCTAATGGCCTAACCCTAACCCTAACCCTAATCCAAACCCTTATTCTACACATAACGTATAATCCTAAATCAAAATCTAACTTTAATTTCTAATCCAAAGACTAACCCTAACCACAGACATTAACCTAACCCTAAACCTAACACTAAACAATAAGCCCAACACTAACACTAACCCTAATAAAAACCCTAACACAAAACCCTAACCTCAAAACCTACCCCTAAACCTAACCATTAAACATAACCTTTAACCCTAACCCTAATGGTTATCCTAATGGTGGACAGACCCTAACCCTAACCCTAACCCTAACCCTAACCCTAACCCTAACCCTAACCCTAACCCTAAACCTAACCAAAACTGTGGACACATCCTAACCCTAACCCTAACCCTAAACCTAACCCAAATTGTGGACACACTCTAACCATGACACTAACCCTAACCATAATCCTGAACTTAGCCCTAACACTAACCCTAACACTAACCCTAACCCTAATCCTAAAAAAACTTAAAAATAACACTTAACCCTATCCCTAACACTTATCCTAATGCTGGACCCACCCTAACCCGAACCCTAACCCTAATCCTAACCCTACCCCTAAACCTAACTCTAAACCTAACCCTACCCCTAAACCTAGCCATTGAAAATAACTCTTAACACAAACCCTAGCCCTTATCTTAACATCGGACACACCCTAACTCTAACCCTAAACCTAACCCTAACCCATATGACCCTAACCCTAACACCTAACCATAACCCTAACATTAATGGCATCTTAAACCTAACCCTAACCCTAACCCTAACCCTAACACTAACGGCACCCTAACTCTAAACTTAACCCTAACCCCCAAACCCTAAACCTAACACTAATCCTAACCCTACCCCTAAACCTAACCCCTATCCCTAACCCTAACCCCCTAACCCTAAACCCTTTAACCCTAACCCTAAACCTAAACATAATCCCTAACCCCTAACCATAACTCTAACCCTAACCCTTAACCTTTAACCCTTAACCCTTAACCCTAACCATAACCCTAACCCTATCCCTAACCCCGTAACCCTAACCCCCTAAACCTAACCCTAAGAATAACCCTAAACCTTAAACATAACACTTAACCCTAACCCTAACACTTATCCTAATGTTGGACCCACCCTAACCCTAAACCTAACACTAATCCTAACCCTAACACTAAACCTAATCCTAAATCTAACCCCTATCCTTAACCCTAACCCCCTAACGCTAAATCCTTTAAGCCTAACCATAACCCTAAACCTAACCCCTAAACCCAACCCAAACCTAAACCTAACCCTTACCCCATAACCCTAAACCTAACCATAACCCTTAAAATAACTCCTAAACCTAACCGTAAACATAAACCTAACCCTAACCTCTAACCCTAACCCTAAGCCAAATGACCCTATCCCTAACATCTAATCATAAATCAAAACCTAACATTAATCTCTAATCCAAAAAATAACCCTAATCCGAAACATTAACCTAACCCTAAACATAACCCTAAACACTAAGCCCAACACTAACACTAACCCTAATCAAAACCCTAACGCAAAACCCTAACCCCTAAACCTAACCCTTTAACATAACCCTTAAAACTAACCCTAACGCTTATCCTAATGGTGGACCCACCATAACCCTAACCCTAACCCTAAACCTAATAGCACCATATCACTAACCTTAACTCTTATCCTAATCGTGAACCCACCCTAACACTAATCCTAACCCTAACCCTAACGCTAACCCATAACCCTAACCTTAACCCTAACCCTAACCCTAACCCAAATGACCCTAACCCTAACGAGTAATCGTAACCCTAACTCTAACCCTAAACATAAACCTAATCCTAACAGCACCCTAAGCCGAACCCTAACAATAACCGTAAATATAACATTAACACCCTAACTTTAAAACTAACCCTAACCCTAAGCCTTAAAAATAACCCTTAACGCTGACCCTAACCCATATCCTAATGGTGGACCAAACCTAAAAGTAACCCTAACACTAACTCTAACGCTAAACCTAACCCTAACCTTAACGGCACCATAAACCTAACGTTAACCCTAACAATAATCCCTCACCCTAAGCCTTAAACATAACCCTTAACTCTAGCTCTAACCCTTATCCTAATGGTGGAACAACCCTAACCCTTTACCCTAAACCTAAACCTAACCCTAACACTTCAAGATAACATTTAACCCTGACCCTAACACATATCCTAAAGATGGACTCACCCTAAGCCTAAGCCTAACCCTAAACCTAATCCTAACCCTAACCCTAACCCTAACCCTAACTCTAACCCTAACCATAACCATAACCCTAAACCCTACCCCTAACCCTAACCCTAAACCCTACCCCTAACCCTAACACTAACACTAAC
The DNA here is from genome assembly GCA_033459285.1 of Clamator glandarius. Classification (NCBI taxonomy): domain Eukaryota; kingdom Metazoa; phylum Chordata; class Aves; order Cuculiformes; family Cuculidae; genus Clamator; species Clamator glandarius. The sequence continues at coordinate 98,631 of JAUNZM010001458.1, forward strand.
CCTAACCCTAACCCTAACCCTAACCCTAACCCCAACCCTAACCCTAACCCCTAAACATAACACTAAACCATAACCCTAACCCTTATCCTAATGGTGGACCCACACTAATCCTAACACCTAAACCAAACCCGAACCCGAACCCAAATGACCCTTACCCTAATGGCCTAACACTAACCCTAAACCTAATGGCACCTTAACCCTAAACCTAACCCTAACCTTAACCCTATCCCCCTAACCCTAGCCCTAAATATAAACCCAAAAAATAACGCTAACCCTAACCCTAATCCTAACCCTTATTCTACACCTAAAGTCTAATCCTAAACCTAAACCTAACCTTAATCTCTAACCCAAAAAATAATCCTAACCCGAAACATAAACCTAACCCTAAACATTAACCGCAACACTAACGCTAACCCTAATCCAAACACTAACACAAAACCCTAACAACTAAAATTAACCCCTAATCCTAACCCTTAAACATAACCCCCAACCCTAACCCTAACCCTTTTCATAATGGTGCACCCACCCTAACCCTAACCCTAACCCTAACCCTAACCCTAACCCTAACCCTAACCCTAAAACTTATCCTAATGGTGGACCCACCCTAACCCTAAGCCTAACCCTAACCCTAATCCTAAACCTAACCCTAAACCTAACTCTAACACTTATGCTAATGGTGAACCCAACTTAACACTGTCTAACCCTAAACCTAACCCTTATTCTAAAATTAACCCTAACCTTAACCCCAAATCCCTAACCATAACAATAACCCTAACCATAACCCTATATCTAATCCTAACCCTGACCCGAACCCTGACCCTAAACCTAACCCTAACCCTAACCCTATCCCTAACCCTAACACTAAACCTAATTTCTAACCCTAACCCTAAACCCCTAACCCTAAACCTAAACCTAACGCTAACCCTAAATGTAGCCCGAGCACTAACCCAAATTCTAAAAGAAACACTAACCCAAAAAACCTAACCCTAACACAAACAATAATCCTAATGCTAACACTACCATAAAAATAACCCTAACCCTAATGACACTGACCCTAACACAAAAGCTGACCCCTAAACCTAACCCTAACCCTATCCCTAACCTTAAAAATACCTCTAATCCTAACACTTATTCTACACCTAAACTCTAATCCTAAACCTAAAACTAACCTTAATCTCTAACCCAAAATCTAACCCTAACTCGAAACGTGAACCTAACCCAAAACTTAACCCTAAACACTAACCCTAAAACTAACCCTAAGCCTAAACCAAATGGCCCTATCCCTAATGGCCTAACCCTAACCATTACTATAATCCTAACCCCTAACCCTAACCCTAAACCTAATCTGAATACTTATTCTATGCCTAACATCTAATCCTAAATCAAAACCTAACATTAATCTCTAATCCAAAAACTAACCCTAACTAGAAACATTAGCCTAAATCTAAACCTAACGCTAATCACTAACGCCAACACTAACACTAACCATAATCAAAACTAACCATAACCTTAATGGTACCCTAACCCTAACCCTAACCCTAACCTTAACCCTAATTGTGGACCCACCCTAACCCTAAATCTAACGCTAACCCTAACTCTAACGCTAACCCTATCCCTAATGCTAACCCTAAACTTAACCTAAACCCCAACGCTAATGGTGGACCCACCCTAAAGCTAACCCTAACCCTAAAGATAACCCTAACCCTAACCCTAAAACTAACCCTAACCATAACACCTAACCCTTAAACATAACCCTTAACCCTAACCCTAACCTATATCCTAATGATGGATCCACCCTAACACGAACCCTAACCCTAACCCTAAACCTATCCTAACCCCTAACCCTATCCCTAACCGTAACCATAAAGGCACCTTTAACTTAACTCTACGTTAATCCAAACACTAATCCCCTAACACTAAACCTAACCTTAACCCTAACCCTAGACATAATCCCTAACCCTAACCCTAATCCTAACACTTATTCTACACCTAAAGTCTAATCCTAACTCTAAAGCTAACCTTAATCTATACCCCAAAAACTAACCCAAATCCGAAACATGAAGCTAACCCTAAACACTAACCCCAACACTAACACTAACCCTAACCCAAACATTAACACAAAAGCCTAACCCCTAACCCTAACGCATAATTCTAACCATTAAACATAATCCTTAACCACAACCCTAACCCTAACACTAACCCTAAGACTAACCCCTAACACTCAAACATAACCATTAACCCTAACCCTAACCTATATCCTAATGGTTCACCCACCCTAAACCCAACCCTAAACCTAAACCTAACCCTAACCCCTAACCCTAACCCAAACCAAAATGACCCTAACCCTAATGGCCTAACCTTAACCCTAACATTAACCCTAACCTTAACCCTAATGACTCTAAAACTAACGCGTAACCTAACCTTAACCGTAACATTAAAGGCATCCTAAACCTAACCCTAACCTTAACCATAACCCCCTAACACTAACCCTAACTCTAACCCTAACCCTAAAACTAACCCTAAACATAATCCCTAACCCTAATCCTAACCCTTATTCTTGACCTAAAGTCTAATCCTAAACCTAAAGCTAACCTTAATCTATACCCAAAAAACTAACCCTAACCAGAAACAGGAACCTAACCCTAAACCTAATCCTAAACACTAAACCCAACACTAACACTAACCCTAATCCAAACATTAACACAAAACCCTAACCCGTAACCCTTAACTCTAACCCTTAAACATAACCCTTAACCACAACCCTAACCCTGATCCTAATGTTGTGCCCACCTTAAACCTAAACATAACCCTAACACTAACACTAACCCTAAATATTACCCTAACCCTAATCCTATCCCAAATGACCCTAACCCTAATGGCATAACACGAACCCAAACTCCAACCCTAATGGCACACTAACCTAACGCTAACACTTACCCTAATTCTGGACCAACCCTAACCCTAAACCAGACCCCCAAAACCTAATCCTCCAAGCCTAACCCTAAACCCCTAACACTAATCCTAACCCTAAACCTAATCCTAATTGTAATCCTAACCCTAACCCTAATGACCCTAACCATAACACTAACCCTAACCCTAACCTAAATGAACCTAACAATTATGGCCTAACCCTAACACCAACACGAACACTAACCCAAATCAAAATGAACCTAACACTAATGGCCTAACTCTAAACCTTACCCTAACCATAAACCTAATGTTGGACCCACTGTAACCCTATCCCTAACCCTAAACCCAACCCTAACCCTCACACTAACCTTAACCCTAAACCTAAACATAACCCCTAATCTTAACACTAATCTTAACCCTAAACCTAACCCAAATTACTCTAACACTAATGCCTACCCCTAAGCCTAATGGCAACCTAAACCTAACCCTAACCCTAAACCAAAACCCTACCTTTTAAACATAACCCTTAACTCCAACCCTAACAATTATCCTAATGGTGCAACCAACCTAACCCTAACCCTAACGCTAACCCTACCCCTAACCCTAAACCTAACCCTAACCCTAACCCTAACCCTAACCCTAACCCTAACCCTAACCCTAACCCTAACCCTAACCCTAACAATAACCCTAACCCTAAACCTAAACCTAACACTAACCCCTAAACCTAACCCTTAAAAATAACACTTAACCCTAACCATTATCCTAATAGTGGACCCACCCTAACCCTAACCATAACACTAATGCTAATCCTAACCCTTACCCGTAACCATCAGGCTAACCCAAAACGACAAACACTTAACCCGAGCCCTAACCCTAGCCCTAAACATAACCACTAACCCTAACACTAAACCTAACCATAACACTAACTCTAAACCTAACGCCTAACCCTAACCATAATACTGACCCAAATGACCCTAACACCGAAGGCCTAACCCTTACTAATAACCCTAACCCCTAACCCTAATGGGGGACCCACTCTAACAGTAACACTAATCCTAACCCTCACCATAACCTTAACCATAAACCTAAGATTAAACTTACCCCTAACCCTAAACCTAACCCTAACCTTAACCCTAAATCTAACCCATATGACAAAAAATCTAACACATAACCCTAACCCTTACCTTAATGACACCTTAACCCTAACTATAACCCTAACACTACCAGCACCCTAACTATAAAATTAACTCTAACCCTAACCCTAAACCTAACCTTAACCATTAAGCATAACCCTTAACCCTAACACTAAAAATTCTCCTAATTATCGACCCACCCTAACCCTAACCCCTAAACTTAACTCTAACCTTAACCCTAACCCTAACCCTAACCCTAACCCTAACCCTAACCCTAACCCTAACCCTAACCCTAACCCTAACCCTAACCCTAACCAACATGACCCTAACCCTAAAGGTTTAACCCTAACTCTAACCCTAACACTAAACCTAACCCCTAACCCTTAAACATAACCCTTAACTCTAATCCTAACCCTTATCCTAATTTTGGACCCACCCTAACGCTAGCTATAACCCTAACCCTAAACGTAAACCTAACACCTAACCCTAACCCTAACACTAAAACTAACCCTACCCACTAACCCTAACCGCCTAACCCTAAACCTAACCCTAGCCCCTAACACTAACCCTAAACATAAACCTAACCCCTAACCCTAACCCTTACCCTAAACACCTAATCCTTACCCTAACATTAACCATAACACCAAATCCTAACCTAAATAAAAACAGTAACCCAAAAATGTAACCCTAAAATTAATCCTAACCCTAACCCTACCCTAACAATAACCCTAACCCTAATGACGATGACACTAAACATAAACCTAAGCACAAAACCTAACCTTAACACTAACCCCAAACATAATCCCTAACCCTAACACTAATCTTAACCTGAACCCTAACCAAAATTACTCTAACCCTAAAACCTAACATTAACCGTAACCCTAACACTAATAGAACCCTAAATCTAACCCTAAGCATAACCTTAATGGCACCCTAAACTTAACCCTAACCCTAACCCTAAACCTATAATCCTAACCCTAAACCTAACACAAACCTTAACCCTAATCTCTAACCCTAACCGTTACGCTAAACATTACCCTAACCCTACCACTAACCCTAACACTAACCATAAACGTAATCCCTAACCCTAAAACTAACCATAATCCTAATCCTTATTCTATACCTAAAGTCTAATCCTCAACCTAAAGCTAACCTTAACGCTAATCTAAATTACTCTAACCCTAAAGCCTAAAACTAATCATAACTCTAACCCCAATGGTACCCTAAAACTAAGCCTAAGCCTAACTCTAACCCTAACCCTAACACTACCAGCACCCTAACTATAAAATTAACTCTAAACCTAACCCTAAACCTATTCTCAACCCTAATCCTAACCCTACACCTAACCCTAACCAATAAGCATAACCCTTATCCCTAACACTAAAAATTATCCTAATTATCGACCTACCCTAACCCTAAACCTACACATACACCTAACCCTAACCCTAACCCTAACCCTAACCCTAACCCTAACCCTAACACTAACCCCTAAACCTAACCCTAACCCTAACCCTAACCCTAACCCTAACCCTAACCCTAACCCTAACCATAAAGGCTTAACCCTAACTCTAACCCTAACACTAACACTAACCCCTAACCCTTAAACATAACCCTTAACTCTAATCCTAACCCTTATCCTAATTTTGGACCCACCCTAACGCTAGTTATAACCCTAACCCTAAACGTAACCCTAACACCTAACCCTAACCCTAACACTAAAACTAACCCTACCCACTAACCCTAACCGCCTAACCCTAAACCTAACCCTAGCCCCTAACACTAACCCTAAACATAAACCTAACCCCTAACCCTAACCCTTACCCTAAACACCTAATCCTTACCCTAACATTAACCATAACACCAAACCCTAACCCTAACCCTAACCGCTAACCCTAACTCGAACCCTAACACTAAACCCTAACAATAACCCTAACCCTAACCCTAACCCTAATAAAAACAGTAACCCAAAAATGTAACCCTAAAATTAATCCTAACCCTAACCCTACCCTAACAATAACCCTAACCCTAATGACGCTGACACTAAACATAAACCTAAGCACAAAACCTAACCTTAACACCAACCCCAAACATAACCCCTAACCCTAATCTTAACCTTAACCCTAACCAAAATTACTCAAACCCTAAAGCCTAAGGTTAACCGTAACCCTAACACTAATAGAAACCTAAACCTAACCCTAAGCCTAACCTTAATGGCACCCTAGACTTAACCCTAACCCTAACCCTAACACTAACCCTAACCCTAATCCCATAATCCTAACCCTTATCCTAACACAAACCTTAACCCTAACCCCTAACCCCAACCATTACGCTAAACATTACCCTAACCCTAACACTAGCACTAACCCTAAATGTAATCCCTAACCCTAAAACTAACCATAATCCTAATCCTTATTCTACACCTAAAGTCTAATCCTCAACCTAAAGCTAACCTTAACGTTAATCTAAATTACTCTAACCCTAAAGCCTAACCCTAATAATAACCCTAACCCCAATGGTACCCTAAAACTAAGCCTAACCCTAACCCTAACGCTAAACGTAATCATAACCACTATGCTAATTGTGGACCCACCCTCACCCTAAGCCTAACCCTAACTCTAAACAAACCTTAATAAAAACACTAACACAAAACCCTAACCACTAACAATAATCCCTCACCCTAAGCCTTAACACTAGCTCTAACCCTTATCCTAATGGTGGAACAACCATAACCCTTTACCTTAACCCTAAACCTAAACCTAACCCTAACACTTCAAGATAACATTTAACCCTGACCCTAACACATATCCTAAAGATGGACTCACCCTAACCCTAACCCTAACCCTAACCCTAACCCTAACCCTACCCCTAACCCTACCCCTAACCCTAACCCTAACACTAACACTAACTCTAACCCCTAACCCTAACCCTAACCCTAAACCTAACCCTAACCCTAACCCTAATGGTGGACCCACACTAATCGTAACCCTACACCTAACACTAACCCTAACACTTACCCTAACCCTTACCTTAACCCTAACCCTAACCCAAAACCGTCTGATGCTAATACCTTAATCCTAACACTAACCCTAAAACTAACTCTAAGCCTAACCCAAATGGCCCTATCCCTAATGGCCTAACCCTAACCATTACTATAATCCTAACCCCTAACCCTAACCCTAAACCTAATCCGAATACTTATTCTATGCCTAACATCTAATCCTAAATCAAAACCTAACATTAATCTCTAATCCAAAAACTAACCCTAACTAGAAACATTAGCCTAAATCTAAACCTAACGCTAAACACTAACGCCAACACTAACACTAACCATAATCAAAACACTAACACAAAACCCTAACCCCTAACACTAACCCCAAAACCTAAGCCTTAAACATAACCCTAACTCTAACCGTGAACCCAACCCTAATCCTACCCAAACCCTAACCCAAATGACCCTAACTCTAAAGGCCTAACCCTAACACTAATGGCACCCTAAACCTCACCCTAACCCTAACGCCAAACCTTAACCCTAAACCTAACCCTAACCCTAACCATAACTCTAAAATTAACTCTAACCCTAACCCTAACCCAAATGACCCTAACACTAAAGGCCTAAAACTAACCATAACCTTAATGGTACTCTAACCCTAAAGGCCTAAAACTAACCATAACCTTAATGGTACCCTAACCCTAACCCTAACCTTAACCCTAATGGTGGACCCACCCTAACCCTAAATCTAACGCTAACCCTAACTCTAACGCTAACCCTAACTCTAACGCTAACCCTAACCCTAATGCTAACCCTAAACTTAACCTAAACCCCAACGCTAATGGTGGACCCACCCTAAAGCTAACCCTAACCCTAAAGATAACCCTAACCCTAACCCTAAAACTAACTCTAACCATAACACCTAACCCTTAAACATAACCCTTAACCCTAACCCTAAGCTATATCCTAATCGTGGATCCACCCTAACACGAACCCTAACCCTAACCCTAAACCTATCCTAACCCCTAACCCTATCCCTAACCGTAACCATAACGGCACCTTTAACTTAACTCTACGTTAATCCAAACACTAATCCCCTAACACTAAACCTCACCTTAACCCTAACCCTAGACATAATCCCTAACCCTAATCCTAACACTTATTCTACACCTAAAGTCTAATCCTAACTCTAAAGCTAACCTTAATCTATACCCCAAAAACTAACCCAAATCCGAAACATGAAGCTAACCCTAAACACTAACCCCAACACTAACACTAACCCTAACCCAAACATTAACACAAAAGCCTAACCCCTAACCCTAACGCATAATTCTAACCATTAAACATAATCCTTAACCACAACCCTAACCCTAACACTAACCCTAAGACTAACCCCTAACACTCAAACATAACCATTAACCCTAACCCTAACCTATATCCTAATGGTTCACCCACCCTAAACCCAACCCTAAACCTAAACCTAACCCTAACCCCTAACCCTAACCCAAACCAAAATGACCCTAACCCTAATGGCCTAACCTTAACCCTAACATTAACCCTAACCTTAACCCTAATGACTCTAAAACTAACGCGTAACCTAACCTTAACCGTAACATTAAAGGCATCCTAAACCTAACCCTAACCTTAACCATAACCCCCTAACACTAACCCTAACTCTAACCCTAACCCTAAAACTAACCCTAAACATAATCCCTAACCCTAATCCTAACCCTTATTCTTGACCTAAAGTCTAATCCTAAACCTAAAGCTAACCTTAATCTATACCCAAAAAACTAACCCTAACCAGAAACAGGAACCTAACCCTAAACCTAATCCTAAACACTAAACCCAACACTAACACTAACCCTAATCCAAACATTAACACAAAACCCTAACCCGTAACCCTTAACTCTAACCCTTAAACATAACCCTTAACCACAACCCTAACCCTGATCCTAATGTTGTGCCCACCTTAAACCTAAACATAACCCTAACACTAACACTAACCCTAAATATTACCCTAACCCTAATCCTATCCCAAATGACCCTAACCCTAATGGCATAACACGAACCCAAACTCCAACCCTAATGGCACACTAACCTAACGCTAACACTTACCCTAATTCTGGACCAACCCTAACCCTAAACCAGACCCCCAAAACCTAATCCTCCAAGCCTAACCCTAAACCCCTAACACTAATCCTAACCCTAAACCTAATCCTAATTGTAATCCTAACCCTAACCCTAATGACCCTAACCATAACACTAACCCTAACCCTAACCTAAATGAACCTAACAATTATGGCCTAACCCTAACACCAACACGAACACTAACCCAAATCAAAATGAACCTAACACTAATGGCCTAACTCTAAACCTTACCCTAACCATAAACCTAATGTTGGACCCACTGTAACCCTATCCCTAACCCTAAACCCAACCCTAACCCTCACACTAACCTTAACCCTAAACCTAAACATAACCCCTAATCTTAACACTAATCTTAACTCTAAACCTAACCCAAATTACTCTAACACTAATGCCTACCCCTAAGCCTAATGGCAACCTAAACCTAACCCTAACCCTAAACCAAAACCCTACCTTTTAAACATAACCCTTAACTCCAATCCTAACAATTATCCTAATGGTGCAACCAACCTAACCCTAACCCTAACGCTAACCCTACCCCTAACCCTAAACCTAACCCTAACCCTAACCCTAACCCTAAACCTAAACCTAACACTAACCCCTAAACCTAACCCTTAAAAATAACACTTAACCCTAACCATTATCCTAATAGTGGACCCACCCTAACCCTAACCATAACACTAATGCTAATCCTAACCCTTACCCGTAACCATCAGGCTAACCCAAAACGACAAACACTTAACCCGAGCCCTAACCCTAGCCCTAAACATAACCACTAACCCTAACACTAAACCTAACCATAACACTAACTCTAAACCTAACGCCTAACCCTAACCATAATACTGACCCAAATGACCCTAACACCGAAGGCCTAACCCTTACTAATAACCCTAACCCCTAACCCTAATGGGGGACCCACTCTAACAGTAACACTAATCCTAACCCTCACCATAACCTTAACCATAAACCTAAGATTAAATTTACCCCTAACCCTAAACCTAAACCTAACCCTAACCCTAACTCTAACCCATATGACCCAAAATCTAACACATAACCCTAACCCTTACCTTAATGACACCTTAACCCTAACCATAACCCAAACACTACCAGCACCCTAACTATAAAATTAACTCTAACCCTAACCCTAAACCTAACCTTAACCATTAAGCATAACCCTTAACCCTAACACTAAAAATTCTCCTAATTATCGACCCACCCTAACCCTAACTCCTAAACTTAACTCTAACCCTAACCCTAACCCTAACCCTAACCCTAACCCTAACCAACATGACCCTAACCCTAAAGGTTTAACCCTAACTCTAACCCTAACACTAACACTAACCCCTAACCCTTAAACATAACCCTTAACTCTAATCCTAACCCTTATCCTAATTTTGGACCCACCCTAACGCTAGTTATAACCCTAACCCTAAACGTAACCCTAACACCTAACCCTAACCCTAACACTAAAACTAACCCTACCCACTAACCCTAACCGCCTAACCCTAAACCTAACCCTAGCCCCTAACACTAACCCTAAACATAAACCTAACCCCTAACCCTAACCCTTACCCTAAACACCTAATCCTTACCCTAACATTAACCATAACACCAAACCCTAACCCTAACCGCTAACCCTAACTCGAACCCTAACACTAAACCCTAACAATAACCCTAACCCTAACCCTAACCCTAATAAAAACAGTAACCCAAAAATGTAACCCTAAAATTAATCCTAACCCTAACCCTACCCTAACAATAACCCTAACCCTAATGACGCTGACACTAAACATAAACCTAAGCACAAAACCTAACCTTAACACTAACCCCAAACATAACCCCTAACCCTAATCTTAACCTTAACCCTAACCAAAATTACTCAAACCCTAAAGCCTAAGGTTAACCGTAACCCTAACACTAATAGAAACCTAAACCTAACCCTAAGCCTAACCTTAATGGCACCCTAGACTTAACCCTAACCCTAACCCTAACACTAACCCTAACCCTAATCCCATAATCCTAACCCTTATCCTAACACAAACCTTAACCCTAACCCCTAACCCCAACCATTACGCTAAACATTACCCTAACCCTAACACTAGCACTAACCCTAAATGTAATCCCTAACCCTAAAACTAACCATAATCCTAATCCTTATTCTACACCTAAAGTCTAATCCTCAACCTAAAGCTAACCTTAACGTTAATCTAAATTACTCTAACCCTAAAGCCTAACCCTAATAATAACCCTAACCCCAATGGTACCCTAAAACTAAGCCTAACCCTAACCCTAACGCTAAACGTAATCATAACCACTATGCTAATTGTGGACCCACCCTCACCCTAAGCCTAACCCTAACTCTAAACAAACCTTAATAAAAACACTAACACAAAACCCTAACCACTAACAATAATCCCTCACCCTAAGCCTTAACACTAGCTCTAACCCTTATCCTAATGGTGGAACAACCATAACCCTTTACCTTAACCCTAAACCTAAACCTAACCCTAACACTTCAAGATAACATTTAACCCTGACCCTAACACATATCCTAAAGATGGACTCACCCTAACCCTAACCCTAACCCTAACCCTAACCCTACCCCTAACCCTACCCCTAACCCTAACCCTAACCCTAACACTAACTCTAACCCCTAACCCTAACCCTAACCCTAAACCTAACCCTAACCCTAACCCTAATGGTGGACCCACACTAATCGTAACCCTACACCTAACACTAACCCTAACACTTACCCTAACCCTTACCTTAACCCTAACCCTAACCCAAAACCGTCTGATGCTAATACCTTAATCCTAACACTAACCCTAAAACTAACTCTAAGCCTAACCCAAATGGCCCTATCCCTAATGGCCTAACCCTAACCATTACTATAATCCTAACCCCTAACCCTAACCCTAAACCTAATCCGAATACTTATTCTATGCCTAACATCTAATCCTAAATCAAAACCTAACATTAATCTCTAATCCAAAAACTAACCCTAACTAGAAACATTAGCCTAAATCTAAACCTAACGCTAAACACTAACGCCAACACTAACACTAACCATAATCAAAACACTAACACAAAACCCTAACCCCTAACACTAACCCCAAAACCTAAGCCTTAAACATAACCCTAACTCTAACCGTGAACCCAACCCTAATCCTACCCAAACCCTAACCCAAATGACCCTAACTCTAAAGGCCTAACCCTAACACTAATGGCACCCTAAACCTCACCCTAACCCTAACGCCAAACCTTAACCCTAAACCTAACCCTAACCCTAACCATAACTCTAAAATTAACTCTAACCCTAACCCTAACCCAAATGACCCTAACACTAAAGGCCTAAAACTAACCATAACCTTAATGGTACTCTAACCCTAAAGGCCTAAAACTAACCATAACCTTAATGGTACCCTAACCCTAACCCTAACCTTAACCCTAATGGTGGACCCACCCTAACCCTAAATCTAACGCTAACCCTAACTCTAACGCTAACCCTAACTCTAACGCTAACCCTAACCCTAATGCTAACCCTAAACTTAACCTAAACCCCAACGCTAATGGTGGACCCACCCTAAAGCTAACCCTAACCCTAAAGATAACCCTAACCCTAACCCTAAAACTAACTCTAACCATAACACCTAACCCTTAAACATAACCCTTAACCCTAACCCTAACCTATATCCTAATCGTGGATCCACCCTAACACGAACCCTAACCCTAACCCTAAACCTATCCTAACCCCTAACCCTATCCCTAACCGTAACCATAAAGGCACCTTTAACTTAACTCTACGTTAATCCAAACACTAATCCCCTAACACTAAACCTAACCTTAACCCTAACCCTAGACATAATCCCTAACCCTAACCCTAATCCTAACACTTATTCTACACCTAAAGTCTAATCCTAACTCTAAAGCTAACCTTAATCTATACCCCAAAAACTAACCCAAATCCGAAACATGAAGCTAACCCTAAACACTAACCCCAACACTAACACTAACCCTAACCCAAACATTAACACAAAAGCCTAACCCCTAACCCTAACGCATAATTCTAACCATTAAACATAATCCTTAACCACAACCCTAACCCTAACACTAACCCTAAGACTAACCCCTAACACTCAAACATAACCATTAACCCTAACCCTAACCTATATCCTAATGGTTCACCCACCCTAAACCCAACCCTAAACCTAAACCTAACCCTAACCCCTAACCCTAACCCAAACCAAAATGACCCTAACCCTAATGGCCTAACCTTAACCCTAACATTAACCCTAACCTTAACCCTAATGACTCTAAAACTAACGCGTAACCTAACCTTAACCGTAACATTAAAGGCATCCTAAACCTAACCCTAACCTTAACCATAACCCCCTAACACTAACCCTAACTCTAACCCTAACCCTAAAACTAACCCTAAACATAATCCCTAACCCTAATCCTAACCCTTATTCTTGACCTAAAGTCTAATCCTAAACCTAAAGCTAACCTTAATCTATACCCAAAAAACTAACCCTAACCAGAAACAGGAACCTAACCCTAAACCTAATCCTAAACACTAAACCCAACACTAACACTAACCCTAATCCAAACATTAACACAAAACCCTAACCCGTAACCCTTAACTCTAACCCTTAAACATAACCCTTAACCACAACCCTAACCCTGATCCTAATGTTGTGCCCACCTTAAACCTAAACATAACCCTAACACTAACACTAACCCTAAATATTACCCTAACCCTAATCCTATCCCAAATGACCCTAACCCTAATGGCATAACACGAACCCAAACTCCAACCCTAATGGCACACTAACCTAACGCTAACACTTACCCTAATTCTGGACCAACCCTAACCCTAAACCAGACCCCCAAAACCTAATCCTCCAAGCCTAACCCTAAACCCCTAACACTAATCCTAACCCTAAACCTAATCCTAATTGTAATCCTAACCCTAACCCTAATGACCCTAACCATAACACTAACCCTAACCCTAACCTAAATGAACCTAACAATTATGGCCTAACCCTAACACCAACACGAACACTAACCCAAATCAAAATGAACCTAACACTAATGGCCTAACTCTAAACCTTACCCTAACCATAAACCTAATGTTGGACCCACTGTAACCCTATCCCTAACCCTAAACCCAACCCTAACCCTCACACTAACCTTAACCCTAAACCTAAACATAACCCCTAATCTTAACACTAATCTTAACTCTAAACCTAACCCAAATTACTCTAACACTAATGCCTACCCCTAAGCCTAATGGCAACCTAAACCTAACCCTAACCCTAAACCAAAACCCTACCTTTTAAACATAACCCTTAACTCCAATCCTAACAATTATCCTAATGGTGCAACCAACCTAACCCTAACCCTAACGCTAACCCTACCCCTAACCCTAAACCTAACCCTAACCCTAACCCTAACCCTAAACCTAAACCTAACACTAACCCCTAAACCTAACCCTTAAAAATAACACTTAACCCTAACCATTATCCTAATAGTGGACCCACCCTAACCCTAACCATAACACTAATGCTAATCCTAACCCTTACCCGTAACCATCAGGCTAACCCAAAACGACAAACACTTAACCCGAGCCCTAACCCTAGCCCTAAACATAACCACTAACCCTAACACTAAACCTAACCATAACACTAACTCTAAACCTAACGCCTAACCCTAACCATAATACTGACCCAAATGACCCTAACACCGAAGGCCTAACCCTTACTAATAACCCTAACCCCTAACCCTAATGGGGGACCCACTCTAACAGTAACACTAATCCTAACCCTCACCATAAACTTAACCATAAATCTAAGATTAAATTTACCCCTAACCCTAAACCTAAACCTAACCCTAACCCTAACTCTAACCCATATGACCCAAAATCTAACACATAACCCTAACCCTTACCTTAATGACACCTTAACCCTAACCATAACCCAAACACTACCAGCACCCTAATTATAAAATTAACTCTAACCCTAACCCTAAACCTAACCTTAACCATTAAGCATAACCCTTAAGCCTAACACTAAAAATTCTCCTAATTATCGACCCACCCTAACCCTAACCCCTAAACTTAACTCTAACCCTAACCCTAACCCTAACCCTAACCCTAACCAACATGACCCTAACCCTAAAGGTTTAACCCTAACTCTAACCCTAACACTAACACTAACCCCTAACCCTTAAACATAACCCTTAACTCTAATCCTAACCCTTATCCTAATTTTGGACCCACCCTAACGCTAGTTATAACCCTAACACTAAACGTAACCCTAACACCTAACCCTAACACTAACACTAAAACTAACCCTACCCACTAACCCTAACCGCCTAACCCTAAACCTAACCCTAGCCCCTAACACTAACCCTAAACATAAACCTAACCCCTAACCCTAACCCTTACCCTAAACACCTAATCCTTACCCTAACATTAACCATAACACCAAACCCCAACCCTAACCCTAACCGCTAACCCTAACTCGAACCCTAACACTAAACCCTAACAATAACCCTAACCCTAACCCTAACCCTAATAAAAACAGTAACCCAAAAATGTAACCCTAAAATTAATCCTAACCCTAACCCTACCCTAACAATAACCCTAACCCTAATGACGCTGACACTAAACATAAACCTAAGCACAAAACCTAACCTTAACACTAATCCCAAACATAACCCCTAACCCTAATCTTAACCTTAACCCTAACCAAAATTACTCAAACTCTAAAGCCTAAGGTTAACCGTAACCCTAACACTAATAGAAACCTAAACCTAACCCTAAGCCTAACCTTAATGGCACCCTAGACTTAACCCTAACCCTAACCCTAACCCTAACCCTAACCCTAACCCTAACCCTAACCCTAACCCTAACCCTAACCCTAACCCTAACCCTAACCCTAACCCTAACCCTAACCCTAACCCTAACCCTAATCCCATAATCCTAACCCTTATCCTAACACAAACCTTAACCCTAACCCCTAACCCCAACCATTACGCTAAACATTACCCTAACCCTAACACTAGCACTAACCCTAAATGTAATCCCTAACCCTAAAACTAACCATAATCCTAATCCTTATTCTACACCTAAAGTCTAATCCTCAACCTAAAGCTAACCTTAACGTTAATCTAAATTACTCTAACCCTAAAGCCTAACCCTAATAATAACCCGAACCCCAATGGTACCCTAAAACTAAGCCTAACCCTAACCCTAACGCTAAACGTAATCATAACCACTATGCTAATTGTGGACCCACCCTCACCCTAAGCCTAACCCTAACTCTAAACAAACCTTAATAAAAACACTAACACAAAACCCTAACCACTAACAATAATCCCTCACCCTAAGCCTTAACACTAGCTCTAACCCTTATCCTAATGGTGGAACAACCATAACCCTTTACCTTAACCCTAAACCTAAACCTAACCCTAACACTTCAAGATAACATTTAACCCTGACCCTAACACATATCCTAAAGATGGACTCACCCTAACCCTAACCCTAACCCTAACCCTAACCCTAACCCTAACCCTAACCCTAACCCTAACCCTAACCCTAACCCTAACCCTAACCCTAACCCTAACTCTAACCCCTAACCCTAACCCTAACCCTAAACCTAACCCTAACCCTAACCCTAATGGTGGACCCACACTAATCGTAACCCTACACCTAACACTAACCCTAACACTTACCCTAACCCTTACCTTAACCCTAACCCTAACCCAAAACCGTCTGATGCTAATACCTTAATCCTAACACTAACCCTAAAACTAACTCTAAGCCTAACCCAAATGGCCCTATCCCTAATGGCCTAACCCTAACCATTACTATAATCCTAACCCCTAACCCTAACCCTAAACCTAATCCGAATACTTATTCTATGCCTAACATCTAATCCTAAATCAAAACCTAACATTAATCTCTAATCCAAAAACTAACCCTAACTAGAAACATTAGCCTAAATCTAAACCTAACGCTAAACACTAACGCCAACACTAACACTAACCATAATCAAAACACTAACACAAAACCCTAACCCCTAACACTAACCCCAAAACCTAAGCCTTAAACATAACCCTAACTCTAACCGTGAACCCAACCCTAATCCTACCCAAACCCTAACCCAAATGACCCTAACTCTAAAGGCCTAACCCTAACACTAATGGCACCCTAAACCTCACCCTAACCCTAACGCCAAACCTTAACCCTAAACCTAACCCTAACCCTAACCATAACTCTAAAATTAACTCTAACCCTAACCCTAACCCAAATGACCCTAACACTAAAGGCCTAAAACTAACCATAACCTTAATGGTACTCTAACCCTAAAGGCCTAAAACTAACCATAACCTTAATGGTACCCTAACCCTAACCCTAACCTTAACCCTAATGGTGGACCCACCCTAACCCTAAATCTAACGCTAACCCTAACTCTAACGCTAACCCTAACTCTAACGCTAACCCTAACCCTAATGCTAACCCTAAACTTAACCTAAACCCCAACGCTAATGGTGGACCCACCCTAAAGCTAACCCTAACCCTAAAGATAACCCTAACCCTAACCCTAAAACTAACTCTAACCATAACACCTAACCCTTAAACATAACCCTTAACCCTAACCCTAAGCTATATCCTAATCGTGGATCCACCCTAACACGAACCCTAACCCTAACCCTAAACCTATCCTAACCCCTAACCCTATCCCTAACCGTAACCATAAAGGCACCTTTAACTTAACTCTACGTTAATCCAAACACTAATCCCCTAACACTAAACCTCACCTTAACCCTAACCCTAGACATAATCCCTAACCCTAACCCTAATCCTAACACTTATTCTACACCTAAAGTCTAATCCTAACTCTAAAGCTAACCTTAATCTATACCCCAAAAACTAACCCAAATCCGAAACATGAAGCTAACCCTAAACACTAACCCCAACACTAACACTAACCCTAACCCAAACATTAACACAAAAGCCTAACCCCTAACCCTAACGCATAATTCTAACCATTAAACATAATCCTTAACCACAACCCTAACCCTAACACTAACCCTAAGACTAACCCCTAACACTCAAACATAACCATTAACCCTAACCCTAACCTATATCCTAATGGTTCACCCACCCTAAACCCAACCCTAAACCTAAACCTAACCCTAACCCCTAACCCTAACCCAAACCAAAATGACCCTAACCCTAATGGCCTAACCTTAACCCTAACATTAACCCTAACCTTAACCCTAATGACTCTAAAACTAACGCGTAACCTAACCTTAACCGTAACATTAAAGGCATCCTAAACCTAACCCTAACCTTAACCATAACCCCCTAACACTAACCCTAACTCTAACCCTAACCCTAAAACTAACCCTAAACATAATCCCTAACCCTAACCCTAATCCTAACCCTTATTCTTGACCTAAAGTCTAATCCTAAACCTAAAGCTAACCTTAATCTATACCCAAAAAACTAACCCTAACCAGAAACAGGAACCTAACCCTAAACCTAATCCTAAACACTAAACCCAACACTAACACTAACCCTAATCCAAACATTAACACAAAACCCTAACCCGTAACCCTTAACTCTAACCCTTAAACATAACCCTTAACCACAACCCTAACCCTGATCCTAATGTTGTGCCCACCTTAAACCTAAACGTAACCCTAACACTAACACTAACCCTAAATATTACCCTAACCCTAATCCTATCCCAAATAACCCTAACCCTAATGGCATAACACGAACCCAAACTCCAACCCTAATGGCACACTAACCTAACGCTAACACTTACCCTAATTCTGGACCAACCCTAACCCTAAACCAGACCCCCAAAACCTAATCCTCCAAGCCTAACCCTAAACCCCTAACACTAATCCTAACCCTAAACCTAATCCTAATTGTAATCCTAACCCTAACCCTAATGACCCTAACCATAACACTAACCCTAACCCTAACCTAAATGAACCTAACAATTATGGCCTAACCCTAACACCAACACGAACACTAACCCAAATCAAAATGAACCTAACACTAATGGCCTAACTCTAAACCTTACCCTAACCATAAACCTAATGTTGGACCCACTGTAACCCTATCCCTAACCCTAAACCCAACCCTAACCCTCACACTAACCTTAACCCTAAACCTAAACATAACCCCTAATCTTAACACTAATCTTAACCCTAAACCTAACCCAAATTACTCTAACACTAATGCCTACCCCTAAGCCTAATGGCAACCTAAACCTAACCCTAACCCTAAACCAAAACCCTACCTTTTAAACATAACCCTTAACTCCAACCCTAACAATTATCCTAATGGTGCAACCAACCTAACCCTAACCCTAACGCTAACCCTACCCCTAACCCTAAACCTAACCCTAACCCTAACCCTAACCCTAACCCTAACCCTAACCCTAACCCTAACCCTAACCCTAAACCTAAACCTAACACTAACCCCTAAACCTAACCCTTAAAAATAACACTTAACCCTAACCATTATCCTAATAGTGGACCCACCCTAACCCTAACCATAACACTAATGCTAATCCTAACCCTTACCCGTAACCATCAGGCTAACCCAAAACGACAAACACTTAACCCGAGCCCTAACCCTAGCCCTAAACATAACCACTAACCCTAACACTAAACCTAACCATAACACTAACTCTAAACCTAACGCCTAACCCTAACCATAATACTGACCCAAATGACCCTAACACCGAAGGCCTAACCCTTACTAATAACCCTAACCCCTAACCCTAATGGGGGACCCACTCTAACAGTAACACTAATCCTAACCCTCACCATAACCTTAACCATAAACCTAAGATTAAATTTACCCCTAACCCTAACCCTAAACCTAACCCTAACCTTAACCCTAACTCTAACCCATATGACCCAAAATCTAACACATAACCCTAACCCTTACCTTAATGACACCTTAACCCTAACTATAACCCTAACACTACCAGCACCCTAACTATAAAATTAACTCTAACCCTAACCCTAAACCTAACCTTAACCATTAAGCATAACCCTTAACCCTAACACTAAAAATTCTCCTAATTATCGACCCACCCTAACCCTAACCCCTAAACTTAACTCTAACCTTAACCCTAACCCTAACCCTAACCCTAACCCTAACCCTAACCCTAACCCTAACCCTAACCCTAACCCTAACCCACATGACCCTAACCCTAAAGGTTTAACCCTAACTCTAACCCTAACACTAAACCTAACCCCTAACCCTTAAACATAACCCTTAACTCTAATCCTAACCCTTATCCTAATTTTGGACCCACCCTAACGCTAGCTATAACCCTAACCCTAAACGTAAACCTAACACCTAACCCTAACCCTAACACTAAAACTAACCCTACCCACTAACCCTAACCGCCTAACCCTAAACCTAACCCTAGCCCCTAACACTAACCCTAAACATAAACCTAACCCCTAACCCTAACCCTTACCCTAAACACCTAATCCTTACCCTAACAATAACCCTAACCCTAACCCTAACCCTAATAAAAACAGTAACCCAAAAATGTAACCCTAAAATTAATCCTAACCCTAACCCTACCCTAACAATAACCCTAACCCTAATGACGCTGACACTGAACATAAACCTAAGCACAAACCTAACCTTAACACTAACCCCAAACATAACCCTAACCCTAATCTTAACCTTAACCCTAACCAAAATTACTCAAACCCTAAAGCCTAAGGTTAACCGTAACCCTAACACGAATAGAAACCTAAACCTAACGCTAACCCTAACCTTAATGGCACCCTAGACTTAACCCTAACCCTAACCCTAACCCTAACCCTAAAACTAACCCTAACCCTAATCATATAACCCTAACCCTAACCCTAAAACTAACCCTAACCCTAATCCTATAACCCTAAAACTAACCCTAACCCTAACTCTAACACTAACCCTAACCCTTAAACTTAATCCTAACACTAACCCTAACCCTAACTCTAACCAACATGACCCTAACCCTAAAGGCTTAACCCTAACTCTAACCCTAACACTAACACTAACCCCTAACCCTTAAACATAACCCTTAACTCTAATCCTAACCCTTATCCTAATTTTGGACCCACCCTAACGCTAACCCTAACCCTAACCCTAAACGTAACCCTAACACCTAACCCTAACACTAACACTAAAACTACCCCTACCCACTAACCCTAACCGCCTAACCCTAAACCTAACCCTAACCCTTACCCTAACCCTTACCCTAAACACCTAATCCTTACCCTAACATTAACCATAACACCAAATCTAACCCTAACCCTAACCGCTAACCCTAACTCGAACCCTAGCACTAAACCCTAACAATAACACTAACCCTAATGACGCTGACATTAAACATAAACCTAAGCACAAACCCTAACCTTAACACTAACCCAAAACATAACCCCCAACCCTAACCCTAATCTTAACCTTAACCCTAACCAAAATTACTCTAACCCTAAAGCCTAACGTTAACCGTAACCCTAACACTAATAGAAACCTAAACCTAACCCTAAGCCTAACCTTAATGGCACCCTAACCCTAATCCTATAATCCTTACCCTAATCCTATAATCCTAACCCTAAACTAACACAAACCTTAACCCTAACCCCTAACCCTAACCGTTACCCTAAACATCACCCTACCACTAACCCGAACGCTAACCCTAAACGTAATCCCTAACCCTAAATCTAACCATAATCCTAATCCTTATTCTACACCTAAAGTCTAATCCTCAACCTAAAGCTAACCTTAATGTTAATCTAAATTACTCTAACCCTAAAGCCTAACCCTAATAATAACCCTAACCCCAATGGTACCCTAAAACTAAGCCTAACCCTAACTCTAAACAAACCCTAATAAAAACACTAACACAAAACCCTAACCACTAACAATAATCCCTCACCCTAAGCCTCAAACATAACCCTTAACACTAGCTCTAACCCTTATCCTAATGGTGGAACAACCCTAACCCTTTACACTAACCCTAAACCTAAACCTAACCCTAACACTTCAAGATAACATTTAACCCTGACCCTAACACATATCCTAAAGATGGACTCACCCTAACCCTAACCCTAGACCTACTACTACACCTAAACCTAAACCTAACCCTAACCTTAAACCTAACCCTAACCCTAAAACTAACACTAACACTAACAATAACACTAACTCTAAGTGTAACCCCTAACCCTAACTCTTAAAAATAACACTTAATGTTAACCATAACCCTTATCCTAATGGCAGACCCACACTAACCCTAACACTAACCCTAACCCTAAAGCTAACACTAACCATAAACCTAACCACTAACACTAATCCTAACCCAAAACCAAATCCCTAACGCTAACCCTTACACTAACCCCTAACCTTATTGCTAACCCTAACCATTACACCTAACCCTAACCCTAATGGTGGACCCACACTAATCGTAACCCTACACCTAACACTAACCCTAACACTTACCCTAACCCTAACCCTTACCTTGACCCTACCCTAACCCAAAACCGTCTGATGCTAACACCTTAACCCTAACAACCCTAAACCCCTAACACTAATCCTAACCCTAACCCAAATCAAGATGAGCCTAACACTAATGGCCTAACTCTAAACCTTACCCTAACCATAAACCTAATGTTGGACCCACCGTAACTCTAACCCTAACCATAAACCCAACCCACACCCTCACACTAAACTTAACCCTAAACCTAACAATAACTCCTAACCTTAACACTAATCTTAACCCTAAACCTAACACTAACACTAACTCTAACACTAACAATAACACTAACTCTAACCGTAACCCCTAACCCTAACTCTTAAAAATAACACTTAATGCTAACCCTAACCCTTATCCTAATGGCAGACCCACCCTAACCCTAACCATAACACTAATGCTAATCCTAACCCTTACCCGTAACCATCAGGCTAACACAAAACGACAAACACTTAACCCGAGCCCTAACCCTAGTCCTAAACCACTAACCCTAACGCTAAAACTAACCCTAACACTAAACCTAACCCTAACCTTAACCCTAACTCTAACCCATATGACACAAAACCTAACACCTAACCCTAACCCTTACCCTAATGACATCTTAACCCTAACCCTAACACTACCAGCACCCCAAATATAAAATTAACTCTAACCCTAACCCTAAACCTAACTTTAACCCTAATCCCTACCCTAAACCTAACCCTAACCATTAAGCATAACCCTTAACCCTAACACTAAAAATTATCCTAATTATTGACCCACCCTAACCATAACCCTAACCCTAACCCTAACCCTAACCCTAACCCTAACCCTAACCCTAACCCTAACCCTAACCCTAACCCTAACCCTAATCCTAACCCTAACCCTAACCCTAACCCTAACCCTAACCCTAACCTTAACCCTACCCCCTAAACTTAATCCTAACCCTAACCCTAACCCTATGACTAACCCTAACCCTAACTCTCACCCTAACACCTAAACTTAATCCTAACACTAACCCTAAACCTTAACCTAACCAACATGACCCTAACCCTAAAGGCTTAACCCTAACTCTAACCCTAACACTAACACTAACCCCTAACCCTTAAACATAACCCTTAACTCTAATCCTAACCCTTATCCTAATTTTGGACCCACCCTAACGCTAGTCCTAACCCTAACCCTAAACGTAACCCTAACACCTAACCCTAACCCTAACACTAAAACTAACCCTACCCACTAACCCTAACCGCCTAATCCTAAACCTAACCCTAACCCCTAACACTAACCCTAAACATTAACCTAACCCCTAACCCTAACCCTTACCCTAAACACCTAATCCTTACCCTAACGCTAGCCCTAACCCTAACCCTAAACGTAACCCTAACACCTAACCCTAACCCTAACTCGAACCCTAACACTAAACCCTAACAATAACCCTAACCCTAACCCTAATAAAAACAGTAACCCAAAAATGTAACCCTAAAATTAATCCTAATCCTAACCCTACCCTAACAATAACCCTAACCCTAATGACGCTGACACTAAATATAAACCTAAGCACAAACCCTAACCTTAACACTAACCCCAAACATAAACCTCTACTGATGCATCTCCTGCTGCTGCGTCTCCTGTTAAATATAATGCTGAATATGCATATTAATGAATATAATGATGAATATGCATCTCCCTCTGCAATTCTTGCTTATGCACCTCCTGCTGCATATCCTGATGCTGTATCTGCCTCAGATGCATCTTCTGTTGCTTCATTCACGCTGCTGAATCTGCTGCTTCTTCATATCATGCTGTATCTCCTACGGCATCTCCTTCTTCTGAATCTCCTGCTGCATCTCCTGCTGAATATACATCTCCTGCTGCACATCCTGCTGCTGTATCACCTGGTGTCTGTCATGATGCTGCATTTCCTGCTGCTGCAATTCCTCTGCATCTGCTGCTGCCTCTGCTACTGCTGCATCTCCTGCTTATACTTTTCCAGCTGCATCTCGTCCTGCTGCGTCTGCTGCTACATCCCTTTGTCCTGCCTCTCTTGCTGCATCTCTTTCTTCTGCATCTCATGCTGCTGAATCTCCTGCAGCTGCATCTCCTGCAGCTGCATATCCTGCTGCATCTTCTGCTTCTGCACATCATACTGTATCTCCTTTTAAATCTCTTTCTGCCGCATCTCCTTCTGCAGTTCCTGCTGCTCCATCTCCTGCTGCTCCATCTCATTCTGCTGCAATTCCTGCTGAATTCCCTGCTTCTGCAATTCCTCGTGATTCATGTCCTGTTGCATCTCCTGCTGCTGCATCTCCCGTTGCACATCTTGCTGCAACATATGATTGCTGGATCCCCTAATGTATGTCCTGCTGATTCACCTCCTGATGCTGAATCTCCTGCTGCATCTCGGGCTGCTGCTTCTGCTGCTGCTGCATCTGGTGCTGTATCAACCACTGCTGTATCTCCTGCAGCTGCATATACTGCTACATCTCTTGCTGCATCTCCTGCTGCTGCAATTCCTGCTTCTGAATCTCCTCCTGCTGCAATTCCTGCTTCTGAATCTCCTCCTGCTGCATCTGCTGCTGCATCTGCTGCTTATTTATATCTTCTTGATTTTTTGTTGCTGCATCTTGTCCTGCATGTCCTGCTGCAGCCTCTCCTGTTACATCTCCTACTGCTACATCTACTTCTGAATCTCCTCTTTCATCACCTCTTGCAGCATTTCCAGCTGCCTCTCTTTCTGCTGACACTCCCTTTGCCGCTCCTACTTCCGCATCTCCTACTGCATCTCCTACTGCTGCATCTCAATCTACTACACCTCTGGCTGCATCTCCTGATGCATCTGCTGCGGCATCATCCCCTCAAGCTGCCTGTTCTGCTACATATACTGCTGTGGTATCCCGTGCTGCTGCATCTCCTGCTGCTGCATCTGCTGCTGCTGCATTACCTGCTTCATCTCCTCCTGCGTCATATCATGCTGCATTTGCTGCTACATCTGCTGCTGCGTCTTCTTCTGCTGAATCTCCTTCTGCATCTGCTGCTTCATCTGCTACTGCTGTATCTCCTGCTGAATCTCCTTCGTCTGCATCTACTACATCTCCTGATGCTGAACCTCCTTCCGCTTCATCTCCGGCTGCTGCAGTTTCTGCAGCATCTCCTGCTTCTGCATTTCTTGCCGCTGCATCTTCTGTGGCATCTCCTGCTGCTGCATGTCTGGCTGCTGCATCTCCTGCTGAATCTGCTGCTGCATTTGCTGCAACTCCATCTCCTACTGCTGCATCTCCTTCTGACGCATTTTCTACTGCATCTCCTGACGAGTCTCCTGCTCCTGCATCTCTTTTTGCATCTTCTGCTGCTGCATCTCCTCCTGATGCATCTCCATCTCCTTCTGCTGCATCTGCTGCATATATATCCTTATTCTGCATCTCCCACTGCGGCATCTCCTTCTGATGCATCTCATGCTGAATCTGCTTCTAAATCTGCTGCTGCATCTACTGCATCTTCATCTCCGTCTACTGTGTCTCCTGCTGCTTTAACTCCTCCTTCTGTGTGTCCTGCTGCTGCATTAGCTGCAGAACCTACTGCTGCTTCATCTCCTGCTGAATCCACATCTCCTGATGCTTCATCTGCTTCTGATGCCTATACCCCTAAATATGCTGCTAAATCTCCTGCTCCTGCATCTCCTTCGGCTGATGTATCTCCGACTGCTGCATCTCCGATTGCTGCATCTCTTGCTGCATATCCTTCTGCATCTGCTGCTGATGCATCTCCTGCTGCTCCACCTCTTGCTGCTGCATCTCCTTCTGATGCATATCCTGCTTTTGTATCTCCTGCTGAATCTGCTGCTAAATCTGCTTCTACATCTCCTGCTGAATATCCTCCTGCTTCATTTTCTGCTGCATCTCGTCTGCTTCATCTCCTGCCACATCTCCTGCGGCTGCACCTCCTGTTGCATCTTGTCCTGCTGCATTTCCTGCTGCATGTCCTCCTGTTGTATCTCCTGCAGCATCTTTTGCTGCCACATCTCCTCCTGCTGCATCTCCTGCTGCTGCATCTTCTGCTGCATCTTCCGCTCCATCTGCTGCTGCTTCATCTCCTGCTGCATCTCCTAATGCATCTCCAGCTACATCTCTACTGCTTAATATGCATCTCTTGCTGCATCACATGCTGCATCTCCTGCTCCTGCATCTAATGCAGTATCTCGTACTTCTGCATCTCCTGCTGAATCTATTTCTCCAGCTGCATGTTATGTAGTATCTCCTACTGCTGCATCTCCTTCTGCATCAGCTGCTGCATCTCCTTCTGTAGAATATACTGCTGCATCTCATCCTGTGGCATCTCCTGCTGCTGCATGTCCTGGTGCATCTCCTGCTGCTGCATTTGTTGCAAAAGCGAGACTTGCAGAACTTTGAGTATATGCTTGTGTATTGAAACAACAGAATGGCTATTAAAGCGTCACTTCAAAATTTTTAGATTGTTCAGAACAAGTACCACAGGGAAGATGCTATGATCAAATGCTGCTTCTTGCTAGAGTCTTCTGTAGAAGCGCAAAGTACCATTTATAGACGATTTTCATATAGGTTACTGAATTGAGACCTAACTGCGCCTATTAAGGCACTTTAAGAA
The DNA here is from genome assembly GCA_033459285.1 of Clamator glandarius. Lineage (NCBI taxonomy): Eukaryota > Metazoa > Chordata > Aves > Cuculiformes > Cuculidae > Clamator > Clamator glandarius. Next base: position 125,981 of record JAUNZM010001458.1, read on the forward strand.
AATTAAATAACTCCCGCATGGAAGACGCTAGCATGGAATGCTGGTTCTTCTGAATGTCTTCTCTTAGAGCGCTTTTTCTGTAAAGCAAGACTTGTAGAGCTTTCAGTGTAGACTTGTGCACCTGAACATCAGAATTGCTATTAAAGTGTCACTTCAAAATTTAAGAGCCTACAGCACCTCCTGCTGCATCTCCAGGTAGTGCATCTGCTGCTGCATCTCCTGTTATTGCATATCCAGTACAATCTCCTGCTGTATTTTCTGCTCCTGCATCTCCTGCTGAATCGGCCTATGCGGCGACATCTCCTGATGCTGAATCTGCTGCTGCATCTGCTGCTGAATCTCCTGCAGCTGTATCATATGCTGATTCTCCTTCTACTGCATCTCCTTCTGCTGCATCTACTGCTGCATTTCCTGCTGCTGCATCTCTTGCTGAATCTGATGCTGCATCTCTGATGCTGCATATCCTGCTGAATCTCCTGCTTAATCTACTGCTGATTATGCATTTGCTGCTGCATCTCCTGCTGCATCACCTTCTATATCTGCTACAGCATACCCTAATGCATCCACTTTTCCATAACCTGCAGCTACATCCCCTGCTCCTGCATCTCTTCCTGCAGTATCTCGTTTTGCTGCATCTCGTTCTTCTTTATCTAATGCTACTGGGCTCCTGCTGATGCATCTGCTACTGCATCTGCTTCTCCATCTCAGTTTGCTGCATCTCATACTGCTTCTGCTAATGCATCTGCTGCATCTTCTGCTGATGCTGCTGCATGTCCCTCTGCTGCATCTTCTGCTGCTGCAATTCCTGCAGCATCTACTACTGCATCTCTTACTCCTGCATCTCCTGCTGCTACATATCCTGCGGCATATTCTGCTGCATCTCCTGCAACTGCTTCTCCTGCGCCATCTCCTGCTACTGCTTCTCCTGCTTCACCTCCTGCTCCATATCCTGCTACTGCTTCTCCTGCTTCACCTCCTGCTGATTCTGCTGCTGCTACACCTCCTGCTTCTTCATCTCCTGCTGCTTCTCCTGCTTATTCATCTCCTGCCACCCCTTCTGCTGCTTCATCTCCTTTTGCTGAATCTCACGCAGTATCTACTGCTGCATCTTTGCTGCATCTCCTGATGCATCTCCAATTGCATCTGGTTCTGCGTCTCCTCCTGCTTCATCTCCTACTCTATCTACTGCTGCATTTCCTCCTCTATCTCCTGCTGCTGAATCTCTCGTTGCATCTACGGCTTCAGATGCTACTGTATCTGCTACTGCATCTGCTGCTCCTGCATCTCCTGCTGCATCTGGGGCTGCTGTATCTCCTCCACCTGCATCTTCTGCTACTTCTGCTGCTTCATCACTTGCTGAACCTCTTGCTGCATCTCCTTCTGAATTTCCTGCTGCTGAATCACCTACCGCTGCATCTGCTACAGTATTTCTTGCTGCTACATATCCTGCTTCATCATATCATGCTGCATTTCCTGCTGTTGCATATCCTACTTCTGCGTGTCCTGCTGCATGTCCTGCTGCTGGATATCCAGATGCTGCATCCCCTGCTGCATCTACTGCTGCTGAATCTCCTTCTTCTACATCTCCTCCTGCATCCTCTGCAGCTTCTTGTGCTGCTGCATCTGCTGCATATCCTGCTACTGAATCTCCTGCTTCTGCATCTCCTTCTGATGCATCTCCTGTGCAATCTCTAGCTACTGTATCTCCTACTGATTTTACATCTTCTCTTTCATTAGCTGCTGCATCTACTGCAGTTGCATCCACTTCTGCATCTCTTTCTGCTGCCTCTCCATCCTATATCTCCTCGTGCTTCATCTCTTGGGACATCTCCTGCTATATCTCATTCTTCGTGTCCTTCTCCTGCTGCTGCATCTCCTGCTGCATCTCCTACTGCTGCATCTCATGGTGGATCTCCTTTTGCTAAATCTACTGCTGCATTACCTGCTACATCTCCTGCTGCTTCATCTCCTGCTGCCTTTACTGGTGATGCATATCCTGCTGGTGCATTTCCTGATACATCTCTTGTAGCTGCCTCTTTTTCTGCATATCCTCCTGCATCTCTTCCTTATGCACCTCTTGTTGAATCTCCTTCTACTGCATCTGCAGCATATGCTGCTGCATCTGGTGCTGCTTCACCTCCTGCTGTATCTCCTGCTACTGCATCTCCTTCTCAATCTGAATCTCCCCTTTTGTCTGCTGCCTGCATCTCCTGATGAAGCATCTCGTACTGCTGCATCTGCTGATGCATCTACTGCTGCATCTCTTTCTGCTGCAACTACTTTTGAATCTCTTTCTTCTGCATCTCTTGAGATATACCCTGCTACATTTCCTGCTGCATCTTCTGCTGTGTCTCCTGCGGCTGCATCTCCTGCTTCATGTCCTACTGCATCTCCTGCTGCATGTCTTACTGCATTTCCTGCTGCTGTATCTCCTACTGAAGAATCGCCTTCTGCTATATCTCCTGCTGCATCTTGTAATGCTTCATCTCCTGCTGCTCCAGCTCCTGCTTTGTTTCTTGATGCATCTCCTTCTGATGCATCTCACAATGCATGTCGTGCTGATGACTCTCCTACTGCTGCATCCCCTGCTTCTCCATCCTCTCTTTCATGTACTTCTACTACATACCCTTCTACATCTTCGGCGTCTGAAGCTTAACCTCTGCTGCACTTCCTGCTGCATCTCCTACTGCATCTCCTGCTGCTGCATTACCTGCTTTTGCACCCCCGGCTGCATCTACTTTTTCTTAATTTCCTGCTACATCTTATTCTGCTGCATCTCCTGCTACTATTTCTCCTGCTACTGTTTCTCCTGATGCATCTCCTGCTGATTCTGCAGCTGCAGCATCTCCTGCCTCTTCATCTCCTGCTGCTTCTCCTGCTGCTTCATCTCCTGCTGCTTCTTCTGCTGCTTCATCTCCTATGGCTGCATCTCCTGCAGCTGAATCTGCTGCCGCAGTGCTGCGGCTGCATATCCTGTTGCTGCATCTCCTTCAGAATATCCTGGTGATGCAGATGCAGCAGATGGAGATGCAGACGTGGGTGCAGCAGGAGATGAAGCAGCAGGAAGACGGAGCAGGAGTTGTAGCATCAGAAGAAGCAGCAAAAGATGCAGCAGCAATATATGCAGCAAAAAAAGATGAAGCAGGATATGAAGCATCAGGAGGCTAAGCAAGAGGAGATGCAGTAGGAGATTCCACAGCAGGCGATGCAGCAGCAGTAGATGCAGCAGAGAATGCAGGAACACGAGATTCAGCAGTAAGAGATGCAGCTGCAGGAGTTGACTTAACAGATGTAGTAACAGATGCAGCAGCAGGAGATGCACGAGGACATCCAGCAGCAGGAGATTCAACAGTAGGTGATTCTACAGCAGATGTAGCAAAAACTGCAAGAGATTCGCCACCAGGCCATGCAGCAGCATGAGATGCAGCAAGATATGCAGAAGCAGGAGATGCATCAGCAGGAGATGAAGCATCAGATGCCGGAGCAGGAGATGCAGCAGCAGGAACTGAAACAATAGGAGATGCAGCAAGAGTTGCAGCAGTACATGAAGCATCAAGAGACACAGCAGAAAGAGATGAAGTAGCAGACAATGCATCAGAAAAAGCACCAGCAGCCGCTGCCGCAGGAGATAGAGCAGCAGCAGATGCAGCTGGAAATGCGGCAGCAGTAGATGCAGCAGGGATTGCAGCAGCAGGAGATGCAGAAGCAGGAAACCCAACAAGAAAGCACCATCATAAGATGAATCCGCAGATTTATCAGAAGGATATGGAGAAGGACATGGATCAGCAAGAGTTGCAGCAGCAAGATTTGCAGCAGCAGGTGTAGCAGTATCAGGAGATGCAGAGAAGAAGATGCAGAGAATGAGAAGCAGCAGAAGGAGATGAAGCAGGAGATGAAGCCACAGTAGATGCAGCAAGAGATATAGCAGCAGCAGATGCAGCAGAAGGATATGTTGCAGAAGATGCAGTAGTATGTGAAGCAGCAGGAGATGTTGCAGCAAATGCTGAAGATGTAGCAGTAATTGATTCAGCAGGAGATGCAGCAGGAAGAGATGCTTAAAGAGATCGATCAGGAGAAGATTCACCAGCACGAGATGGAGCAGGAGATGCAGAAGGAGATGCAGTAGCAGGAGATGTAGCACCAGGATATGCAGCAGGGGATTGAGCAAGAAGAGATGTACCCTCAGATGCAGCAGCAGGAGATGCAGCATGAAATGCAGCAGCAGGTGATGTAGGAGCAGGAAATGTAGAAGGAGATGCAGCAGCAGGAGATGCATTACTTGAAGCACCAGCAGGAGTTGAAGCAGCAGGAGATGCAGCAGGGAATGCAGCAGCAGCAGATGTAGCAGGAGATGCAGCAGCATCATATGCAGTAGGAGATGTAGCAGCAAGAGATGAAGAAGCAAGAGATGCAGCGGGAGGAGATGAAGCAGCAGGACATGCAGAGTTGTAGATACAGAGAAGAAGATGCAGCAGAAGGAGATATAGCAGGAGATTCAGCCGCAGTAAATGCAGCAAGAGTTACCGCTGCATCAGATGCAGCATCAGTTGGATGCAAGAGCAGATGCAGAAGCACGAGATGAACCAGCAGGAGAGGTAGAAGGAGATGCAGCAGTAGATTTAGCAGCAGCAGATGCAGGAGCAGATTCAGCAGATGCAGTAGTAGTAGATTCACAAAGAGATGCAGAAGCAGATGCAGTAGTAGAAGATGCAGCAGGAGATGCAGAAGCAGATGCAGTAGGAGATGCAGATTTAGCAGGAGATGCATCAGCAGGAGACGTTGCAGCAGATGCAGCAGGAAGAGATGCAGCAGCAGGACACACAGCAGAAGTTGATGCAGAAAGTAATAGAGCAGCAGGAGATTCAGAAGAAGGAGATCCAGCAGTATATACGAAAGCAGGAGATGCAGCAGCAGGAGATGCAGCAGCAGGAGGAGAAACAGCAGGTAATGCAGCAGCAGGAGATGCAGCAGGAGACGCAGCTGCAGGAGATGCAGCAGTAGATGAATCAGAAGAAAGTGTAGCAGCAAATGCAGGAGATGCAGAAGCAGATGCTGCAACAGATGCAGCAGGAGGAGACACAGCAGGAAGTGATGCAGCAGGTAATACAGCAGCAAAAGATGCAGAAGAAGGAGATGCAGAAAGATATTCAGCAGCAGGAGATGAAGAAGCAGGAAATGCAGCAGTATATACAGAAGCAGGTTATGCAGCAATGGGAGATACAGCTGGAGGAGATACAGCAGGTATTGCAGCAGCAGGAGATGCAGCAGCAGCATATGCAGCAGCAGCAGATGCAGAAGGAGATGCAGATGCAACAGGAGATTCATCAGCAGCAGATTCAGCAGTAGACAGAGCAGCAGACAGAGCAGCAGTAGACAGAGCAGCAAGAGATGCAGCTGCAGGAGATGCAGCAGGAGATGCAGAAGCAGAAGATGAAGCAGGAGATGCAGAAAGAGAAGATGAAGCAGGAGATGCAGCAGCAGCAGATTCCGCAGCAAGAGAAGCAGCAGTAGATGCAGCAGGAGATGCAGAGAATGGAGATGAAGCAGTAGGAGTTGCTGTAAGAGATGCAGCAGCAGGGAATGTAGCAGCAGGAGATTGAGCAGGTTATGCAGCAGCAGATGCAGCAGGAGGAGATGCAGATAGAGGAGATGCAGTAACAGGAAATGCAGCAGGAGATTAAGCAGCAAATGCAGAAGCAGCAGATACAGCAGATGGAGATGCAGCAGCTAATGCAGCAGTAGATGCAGATTCAGCAGCAGATTCTGAAGCAGGAGATGCTGCAACAGATTCACAGTAGGAGATGCATCAGCAGGAGATGCAGCAGGAGGTGCAGCAGAGGTAGATGCAGCAGGATAATCAAGAGGAGGAGCTGCAATAGACGATGCAGGAGTAAGAGATGCAGCAGGAAATCCAGAAGGTAACACAGCAGGAGAAGCTTCAGGAGGAGATGCAGCAAGACATGCAGCAGCAGCCGATACAGAAAGAGAGCAGCAGGAAATGCAAATTCAACAGGAGATGCAATAGGAAGAGAATCTTCAGCAGATGAAGCGGGATATGCATCATGATGAGATGTAGCAGGACATATAGCAGCAGCAGATGCATCGGCAGATGAAGCAGGAAATGCAGCAGAAAGAGATGAATCGGCATCAGATGCAGCCGCAGATGCTGCAGATGGAGATAGAGGAGGAGAAAATGCAGAATCAGGAGATTCAGCAGCAGGAAATGCAATAGGAGATATAGAAGCAGGAGATGCAGCAGCAGAGGATACAGCAGGACATTAAGCAGGAGATGCAGCTGGAGATAGAGCAGCAGGAGATGCAGCAGGATATACAGCTGCAGGAAATGCTGGAGAGAAAGCAGTAGAAGATGCAGGAACAGATTTAGCAGCAGATTCAGCAGGAGATGCAGCAGCAGGAAATACAGAATTATACACTGAAGCAGGAGATGCAGCAGGAGGAGATTCTGCAGGACATGAAGCAGAAGATGCAGCAGGAGGAGATGCAGCAGGACATGAAGCAGGAGATGCAGCAGCATCATATGCAGTAGGAGATGGAGCAGCAGGAGATGAAGAAGCAGGAGATGCTACAGGAGATTCATCACGAGATGAAGGAGGAGGAGATGCAGCAGCAGGAGATGCAGAGTAGTAGATGAAGAGAAGAAGATGCAGCAGAAAGAAATATAGCAGGAGATTCAGCCGCAGGAAATGCAGCAGGAGAGAAAGCAGCAGGAGATGCATAAGGAGATGCAGCAGCAGAGGATGCAACAGCAGATGCAGCAGCAGGAGATCTATCAGGAGAGGCAGCAGGAGATAAAGCAGTAGATGAAGCAGCAGCAGATTCAGCAGATGCAGCAGTAGTAGATTCATAAAGAGCTGCAGCAGGAAATGCAGATGAATATGGAGCAGCAGGAGATACAGCAGGAGATGCATCTGCAGGTGATGCAGAAGGACATGCAGCAGGTGATGCTCAAGGAGATGCAGCAGGAGATGCAGAAGGAGATGAAGCAGCAGGATATGCAGCAGAAAGAAGTTGACACCGAAGATGCTTCAATAGAATGTGCAACATGTGATAGAGCAGGAGATGCAGCAGCAGATAAGCAGACAGAGATGCAGAAACAGGAGATGCAGCAGAAGGACATGGAGCAAGAGATGCAGCAGCAGAAGATGAAGCAGCAGGAGATATAGCAGCAGGAGATGCAGCATGGGATGCAGCAGGATGAAGTGGAGCAGCAGGGGATGCATCAGTAGATACAGAAGCAGCAGATACAGCAGGAGATGCCGTAGCAGGAGTTTTGAGAGTAGCAAGAGATTTAGCAGGAGGAGATTTAGCAGGAGATGCAGCAGGAGGAGATGCAACAGGAGATGCAGCAAGAGGAGATGCAACATGAGATGCAGCAGGGGGAGATTCAGCAGGAGCTGCAGCAGGAGGAGATTCAGCAGGAGATGCAGCAGAAGAAGATTTAACAAGAGATGCAGCAGGAGGAGGTACAGCAGCAGCAGATGCAGCAGCATATGCAACAGAAGGAGATGCATAAGAGTTGCAGCAGCTAAGGAACCAGGAGCAGGAAATGAAGAATAAGAAATGGGTTAATGAATGGCTTAGGGACTGGTGTGAGAAGAGGTGCTTTGGGTTCTTTAATCATTGGGAGGCCCACGCACCCCCAGGCTCTCTTACTAGGGATGGGACACGCCTGTCTGCTAGGGGGAAAAAAGCCCTCACCAAAAACCTAGTTAAGCTCATAAATCGAGCTTTAAACTAGATGTGAGTGGGGAGGGGATGGAAGCCAGGCAGGATGGGAGTGAGCCTGGAGGTGAGACTTCAGAGGCAAAGGGGTGGTGTGCTGGCGATGCCTGCCAGTATATCATCACTAAGCAAGAGAGGGTGAGTGCAGCTGAGGATGGTAGGCAGCAAACTGGCACTGTGGCCTTAGTTAAGTCAAGGACTGCTCAGTTGGGGAGGAGCCCTATTATGAAGGCTGAAGCTACGCCTGCCCAGCTGAAGTGCATTTACACCAATGCACGCAGCATGGGAAATAAGAAGGAGGAGCTAGAAGCTGTGGTAGGGCAAGGAGACTACGATGTCGTTGCCATTGCGGAGACGTGGTGGGATGACTCGTACTACTGGAGCGTACCCATGGTGGGGTATAAACTCTTTAGGAAGGACAGGAAGGGCAGAAGAGGAGGCAGGGTACCCTCGAACTGGACTACGATCAGGATGGGACTGAGTGCCTGTGGGTGAAAATCAGAGGAGTCCATGGGCAGGAAGGAATTGTGATGGGAGTCTGCTATAGACCACCCAGCCAAGAAGAAGCAGCTGATGAGCTCTTCTACAAAAAACTGAGTGTAGTCTCAAGATCGCTACCTCTAGTCCTTGTGGGAGATTTCAATTTCCCAGATATAGGCTGGGAGTATAATACAGCAGAAAGGAAGCAGTCCCGGAGGTTCCTGGAGTGTGTGGAAGACAACTTCCTCACATAGCTGGTGAGCGAACCGACAAGGGACGGTGCCCTCCTGGACCTGCTGCTGGTGAACAGAGAAGGACTGGTGGGGGATGTGAGGGTTGGAGGATGCTTGGGGCAAAGCGATCATGAGATTATAGAGTTCTCAGTGCGGGGTAAAATGAAGAAGGAGGTTAGCAGAACAGTCGCCCTCAACTTTCAGAGATCAGACTTTGGGCTGTTCAGAAGGCTGGTCGGAAAAGTCCCGTGGGAGGCGCTCCTTGAAGGCAAAGGTGTCCATGAGGGCTGGACGCTCTTCAAGAAGGAACTCCTAGCAGCTCAGGAGAAAGCCATCCCCAAGTTCCAGAAAAGTAGCCGGAGGGGTAAGAACCCAGCATGGTTGATAGGGAGGTCCTAAGAGACATCAATAGGAAGAGGAGGGTCTACGACCTCTGGAGGAAGGGGCAGGCATCCTGGGTGGACTATAGGGAGGAAGCGAGAATGTGCAGGGAAAAAGTCAGGAGGGCTAAGGCCCAACTAGAAATGCGATTGGCCAAGACTGTGAAAGACAACAAAAAGTCTTTCTACAAATACGTCAACAGCAAAAGGAGGGCTAGGGAGAATCTCCAGTCCCTGGTAGATGCAGAGGGAACAAGAGTAACAGGGGATGAAGACAAGGCTGAAGTGCTCAATGCCTACTTTGCCTCAGTCTTTAACAGTAAGGAAAATTGTTCCCTCTGTGCAAAACCCCAAGGGCTGGAAGAGAAGTATGAGATTCTCAAGGTCCAAGAGGGGGTGGTTAGAGACTTGCTTGCCCAGCTAGATGCCCACAAGTCTATGGGGCCGGATGGAGTCCACCCCAGAGTTTTGAGGGAACTGGCGGATGTGCTGGCCAAACCCCTTTCCATCATCTTCCAGCAGTCCTGGATGACTGGGGAGATTCCGCTGGACTGGAGGCTGGCTGATGTCGTGCCCATCTATAAGAAGGGGTGCAGGGAGGATCTGGGGAACTACAGGCCTGTCAGCCTGACCTTGATCCCGGGGAAAGTCATGGAGCGGGTAATCTTGAGTGCGATCATGAAGCACTTGCAAGAGAACCGGGTGATCAGGCCCAGTCTACACGGGTTCATGAAAGGCAGGTCTTGCCAGAGTAATCTGATCACCTTCTATGACCAAGTGACTAAACTCTTGGAAGAGGGAAAGGCTGTGGATGTGGTCTTCCTGGACTTCAGTAAAGCCTTTGATACATTTTCTCATAGCATTCTGCTTCAGAGACTGTCGGCCTCTGGCCTGGACAGGTGCACACTCTCCTGGGTGAAAAACTGGTTGAATGACCGGGCCCAGAGGGTGGTGGTAAATGGAGTTAAATCCAGCTGGAGGCCAAGTGAGGTTCCCCAGGGCTCAGTCCTGGGTCCAGTCCTGTTTAATGTCTTTATCAATGACCTGGATGAAGGCATTGAGTCCTCCCTTAGCAAGTTTGCAGATGACACCAAGCTGGGAGGAAGTGTCGATGTGCTGGAGGGTCGGGAGGCTCTGCAAAGGAACCTGAACAGGCTGGACTGCTGGGCTGAGACCAACGGCATGAGGTTTAACAAGGCCAAATGCCGGGTCCTGCACTTGGGGTACAACAACCCTAAGCAGAGGTACAAACTAGGAGAAACCTGGCTGGAAAGCTGCCTGGAGGAGAAGGACCTGGGGGTGCTGGTTGAGAACGGACTGAACATGAGCCAGCAGTGTGCCCAGGTGGCCAAAAAGGCCAATGGCATCCTGGCTTGTATCAGGAATGACGTGACCAGCAGGTCCAGGGAGGTTATTCTCCCCCTGTACTCAGCACTGGTGAGACCACACCTGGAGTACTGTGTTCAGTTCTGGGCCCCTCACCACAAGAAGGATGTTGTGGCTCTGGAGCGAGTCCAGAGAAGAGCAACAAAGCTGGTGAAGGGGCTGGAGAACAAATCTTATGAGGAGCGGCTGAGAGAGCTGGGGTTGTTCAGCCTGGAGAAGAGGAGGCTGAGGGGAGACCTTATTACTCTCTACAACTACCTGAAGGGAGGTTGTGGAGAGGAGTGTGCTGGCCTCTTCTTCCAAGTGACAGGGGACAGTACGAGAGGGAATGGCCTCAAGCTCCGCCAGGGGAGATTTAGGCTTGAGATTAAGAAAAAGTTCTTCACGGAGAGGGTGGTTAGGCACTGGAACAGTCTGCCAAGGGAGGTGGTTGAGTCACCGTTCCTGGAGGTGTTTAAGGCTAGGGTAGACGAGGTGCTTAGGAGCATGATTTAGGGATTGTTGGGAATGGTTGGACTCGACGATCCAGTGGGTCTCTTCCAACCTGGTTATTCTGTGATTCTGTGATTCTGTGATTCTATTGACACAGCAGGAGATGCTGGAGCTGGAAATGCAGAGGGAGATTAAACAGGAAATTCTGCAGCAGGTGCTGAAGCAGCAGATGCAGCAACAGATGCAATAGCAGGAGATGTTACAGGTGGTGCAGCAGTAGGTGAAGCAGCACCAGATGAAGCAGCATATGCTGCAGATGCAGCAATAGGTGGTGCAGCAGGTAATGCAGCAGGAAGAGATGCAGGAGGAGATGCACAAACAGGAGATGCATCCTCAAGATATAAAGAGCAGCAGATGCAGCAACAATTGGAGCTGCATGAGATGCACCAAAAAATATAGCAGGAGATGCAGCCGAAGGAGATGAAGCAGGAGATTCAGCAGCAGATGTAGTAGGATATGCATCATCAGGAGATGCATCCGCAGATGCATCAGCAGAGAATGCAGCAGGAGATACAGCTAGAGATGCAGGAGGAGATGAAGTTGCAGATGCAGCAGCAGCAGGTGCAGGGGATGCATCTCCAGCAGCCGGAGATGTAGCAGGAGATGCAGCAGTACATAAAGTAGCAGCAGATACTACAGCAGATTTAGGAGATGCAGCAGCACGGGATGCAGCAGGAGATAAACAACAGAAGATACAGAAGGAGATGCAGCAGCCGAAGTTGAAGCAGGAGATGAAGTAGAAATGCAGCAGGAAATGCAGCAGGATGAGATGCAGTAGGAGATACAGAAGCAGATGCAGCAGGAGATTAAAAAGATGCAGCAGCAGGAAATGCAGCAGAAGATGCAGCAAGAGGAGATGCAGCTGCAGCTGCGGAGGCAGCAGATGCAGCAGCCATAGATGCAGCAGCAGATGCATCAGGAGATGCAGATTCATTAGGAAATGTAGCAGCAGAAGCTGCTGCTGCAGATGACGCAGCAGGAGATGTAGCAGGAGATGAAGCAGCAGCATATGCAGCAGCAGATGCACCAGATGGAGCAGAAGGAGATGCAACAGGAAATGGAGCATCAGGAGATGCATAAGCAGATGCATGAGCAGAGGATGCAGCAGGAGTTGTAGCAGCAGGAGATACAGAACCAGAGGATGCAGCTGGAAATGTAGCAGCAGAAGATGCAGGAGGACATCAAGTAGCAGGAGATGTAGCAGCAGATGCAGCAGTACATGAAGCATTTCCTGCTGATGCATCTCCTGCTAAATCAGCTCTTGCTGATGCATCTTTTGCTGCATCTTCTGCTACTGCATCTCCTGCTGCTGAATCTCCTGCTTCTGCATTTACTGCTGCTACATTTCCTGCTGAATCTGCTGCTGCATCTCCTGCTGCTGATTCTCCTGCTGCATATCCTGGTGTTACATCTCCTGTTGCTGCATTTCCTGGTTCTGCATCTCCTGCTACATCTGCTGCTGCAATTCCTGTTGCATCTCCTGCTGCTTTATCTGCTGCTGCATCTCCTGCTACATCTGCTGCTGCATCTCCTGCTACATCTGCTGCTGCAATTTCTGCTGCATATCCTGCTGCTTCATCTGCTGCTGCATCTTCTGATATGTCTTCTACTTCTGCATCTCCTTCTGCTGCATCTCCTGCTGCTGGATTACCAGCTGCCTCTCCTGCTGCTGTATCTGCTGCTGCATCTGCTGCTGCTGCACTTCAAGCTGCTGCATCTTGTTTTCTGCATCTACTTCACTTCATCTCTTGCTGCTGAATCTCCTGCTGCTGTGTATCCTTCTGCATCTCCAGCTGCATCATTACTTACTACATTTCCTGTTCCTGCATCTCTTGCTGCATCTCCTGATGCATATACGTCTGCTTCACCTCCTAATGCATCTCCTCCTGCTCTATATCCTACTTCATCTTGGCCTGCTACATCTGCTGCTGCATCTCTTGCTGCTGCATCTCCTGTTACATCATCTGCTGCATCTCCTGCTGATGCATGTTCTTCTGCATCTCCTGCAGCATCTCTTGCTGCTGAAGCTCATGATCCTGCATCTTCTGCTATGGCAATTCCTGGTGCTTCATTTACTGCTGCATTTCTTCCTTTTACATCTCCTGCTGCTGCATCTGCTGCAGCATCTCCTGTTCCCGCTTCTCCTGCTGAATCTACATCTCCTGCTGCATCTGCTGCGGCATCTCTTTCTGCTGAATCTCCCATTCTTCTCCTGCTGCACTGCTGATGTAGCTGCTGCTGCTGCCTCTCCTGCTGCTTTATAAACTACTGTTGCATATCCTACTGCTGCATATCCGGATTCAGCATATTCTATTGCATCTCCTACTGTTGCTTCTCTTGCTGCTTCATTTTCTGCTGCATCTCTTGCAACTGCACTTCCTCCTGTATCTCCTGGTGCTGCATCTCTTGATGCTGCACTGTCTGCAGCATCTCCTGCTTCTGCATCTTCCATAGAATCTCCTGTTCCTGCTTCTCCTGCTGAATCTGCATCTCCAGCTGCATCATCTCTTCTACATCTCCTGCTGTGAAATCTCCTGCTACTTTATCTCCTGCTGCACCTACTGCTGCATCTCCTGCTGCATCAATTCCTACATCTCCTGCTGCTGCATCTCCAACTGTTGCATCTCTGTTGCATCTCCTGCTGCTGCATCTCCAGCTGCTGCATCTCTGTTGCATCTCCTGCTACTGAATCTCCTGCTACTGCATATACTGCTGCTGCATCTCCCGATAAATATGGTGCTGCATCTGCTACTGTACCTCCTACTACTCCATCTAATAATGCTGCATCTCCTGCTGCAATTCTTCCTGCTGCATCTCCTGCTGCATATCCTGATGCTGTATGTGCTTCAGATGCATCTCCTGCTTCTTTATTCACGCTGCTGAGTCTGCTGCTTCTCTATATCATGCTGTATCTCCTACTGCATCTCCTTCTTCTGAATCTCCTGCTGCATCTCCTGCTGAATATGCACCTCCTGCTGCACATCCTGCTGCTGTATCACCTGCTGTGTGTCATGATGCTGCACTTCCTGCTACTGCAAATCTTCTGCATCTGCTGCTGCATCTGCTGCTGAATTTGCTGCTGTACCTCCTGCTGCATCTGCTGCTGCTGCACTTCCTGCTGCATCTGCTGCTGCATCTGCTGCTGCTTCACCTGCTGCTGCATCTCCTGCATTTGCTGCTGCATCTTCTGCTGCACCTCCTGCTGCTGCTGCATAATCTGCCTCTACATCTCCTGCTGCATCTTGTGCTGCAGAGCTTTATACTGCATCACCTGCTTCTTCATTTCCTGCTGCTGCATCTACTGCCACCTCTATTCCTACCGAATCTCCAGCTGCATTTCCTGCTGCTGCATCTCTTGCTGTTGCATCTCCTGGTAAATCTATGCTCGGCATTTTCTGCTGTATGTTCTCTTGCTGCATCTGCTGCTGCTCCATCTCCTGTTGCTGTATCTCCTACTGCTGCATCTCCTGATGAATCCCCTGCATCTCGGGCTGCTGCATCATCTGCCGCTTCTGCTTCTGCTGCTGCTGCATCTGGTGCTGCATCCACTCCCGCTGCAAATCCTGTTGCATCTCCTCCCACTGCATCTGCTGCTACATCAATTTTTCCTGCCTCCTCTGCTGCATCTCTTTCTTCTTCATCTCATGCTGCTGCATCACCTGCATCCCTTGCATCTGCATATCCTGCTACATGTCCTGCTGCATCTCCTCCTTCTTCATTTACTTGTGCATCTCCCGATGCTGAACCTCCTTCTGTTTCATCTCCAGCTGCTGCACTTTCTGCAGCATCTCCTGATGACGTGTTTCTTGCTGCTGCATCTCCTGCAATTTATCTTGCTGCTGCATCTCTTGCAGAACCTCCTGCTGCATCTTCTACTGCATCTCCTGCTTCACTTTCTACTGCTTAATCTCCTGCTGCTGAATCTGAATTGCATCTCCTTATGTATCTCCGGATCCTGCACCTCCTGCTGAATCTCCTGCTTCTGTATCTTCTGCTGCTGCATTTCCTGCAGCATCTCCCGCTGTTGCACCTCGTGCAGAATCAGCATCTACTGCTACATCTGCTGCTTCTTCTCCTGCTGCTTCATCTCCTGCAGAATCAGTATCTCCTGCTACATCTCCTGCTGCTGCATTTGCTGAAGCATCTCCTGCTGCATCTCCTAGTGAATCTCCTGCTTCTGCATCTACTGCTGAGTATCACTTGCTGCATCACATGCTGCATCTCCTTCTCTGGCATCTACTGCAGTATCTCGCGCTTCTGCATCTCCTGCTGCGGCTTATCCTGCTGCATCTCATCCTATAACATCTCCTGCTGCTTCATCTGCCGCAAAATATCATAGTGGTGCTTCTTCCGGCTTCATCTCCTACTGCAACTCCAACATCTCCATTCCTTATCTTATATGAAAACATAACTCCAGCAGCAAATATTCTAGCATGGAATGCTGCTCTTTCTAAATGTCTTCTCTTACAGCGCTTTCACTGCATAACGACTTCTCTGGAAGTGTTTTCAATGCAAGCTGCAAAGTACGACTAACAAAAAATTTCATATATAGTATAAGGACCTGAATTATGACTTAACTGCCCCTATTGAGGCGCTTTAGGAAAATCGAATAACGCCCACAGGGAAGATGCTAGCATGGAATGCTGCTGCTTCTGAATGTCTTCTCTTAAAGCGCTTACACTGCAAAGCAAGACATGTGGAACGTCGAGTATACGCTTGTGTCCTGTAACATCAGAATGACTATTAAAGCGTCACTTCAAAATTTTTAGATCGTTCAGCACAAGTACGACAGGGAAGATGCTACGATCAAATGCTGGCTCTCGTTAAAAGTCTTCTGTGAAAGAGCATTCACTGCAAGCTACAAAGCACTTCTTACGGACTGTTTTAGTGTAGGGTATTGAATTGTGACTTAACTGCGCTTCTTAAAGCCCTTTAGGAAATGTGAGTAAATCCAGCAAGGAAGAAGCTGGCAAGGAATGCTGCTGCTTCTCAATGTGTTCTCTTAGAGCGCTTTCACTACAAAGCCAGAATTGTAGAACTATCAATATATGCTTGCGTACCGTAAACATATAAATGGCAGATATTACATCACTTCAAAACTTCAGATCGTTCAGCACAAGAACCGCAGGGAAGCTGCTATGATCAAATGCTGGCTCTCATTAGAGTCTTCTGTGAAAGCTCTTTCATTGCAACGTAGAAAGCATGACTATCAGAAAGATTTAGTGTAGGGTACTGAATTGAGACCTAACTGCGCCTATTACGGCGCTGTAGGAAAACGGAAATACGTCCACAGGGAAGACGCTAGCATGGAAAGCTGTTTCTTCTGAAGGTCTTCTCTTAGAACTCTTTTTCTCAAAAGCAAGACTTGTAGAGCTTTCAGTGTAGATTTGTGTACTGTAACATCAGAATGACTATTAAAGCGTCACTTCAAAATTTCAGAGCGTTCAGCTTAAGTACCTCAGGGAAATTGCTACGATGAAATGCTGGCTCTCGTTTGAGTCTTCTCTGGAAACGCTTTCACTGCAAGCTGCAAAGCACTACTAATAGGACGTTTTAGTGTAGGATACTGAATTGTGACTTACGAAGGCGTGTTCTGAAAAGTGAATAACTCCTGCAGGGAAGATGTTGGCGTGGAATACTGCTGCTTCTGAATGTCTTCTCTTAGAGCACTTTCACTGCAAAGCAAGACTTGTAGACCTTTCAGTCTGGGCTTGTGAAATGTAACATCAGCATGGCTATTAAGGATTCACTTCAAGATTTCTGAGCGATCAGCACAAGTACAGCAGGGAAGCTGCTACCATCTAATTTTGGCTCCCTTAGAGTCTTTGCTTATAGTAGCCATCAGAAAGGCTATTCAAGTGTCACTCAAAATATCAGAGCGTTCAGCACAAGTACCTCAGGGAAGTTGCTACTTTGACATGCTGGGTCTCCTTAGAGTCTTGAGTGGAAGAGCTTTCACTGCATGCTTCAAAGGACGACTTTTGGAACATTTTACTCTAAGTAACTGTATTGTGATTTAATTGCACCTAGAGAGGCGCTTTAGAAAATCGAATAAGTATAGTAGGGAACATGCTAGAATGCAATATTGCTAATGCTGAATGTCTTCTCTTAGAGCTCTTTCACTGCAAAGCTAAAACTTGTAGCTCTTTCTGTCTAAAGCTTATGTACTGCAATATCGGATTTGAAGTTAAAACGTTAGTTGAAAATTTGAGAGAATTCAGCACAAATACAGCAGGGAAGATTCTACGATCAAATATTGAAATTCATTAGATTCTTCTCTGGAAGCCTTTTCACTAAAAAGCAAGACTTGTAGACCTTTCAGTCTTGGCTTGTGTATTGCAACATCCAAATGGCTATTAAAGTGTAACTGCAAAATTTGAAAACGTTCAGAAAAAGTACCACAAGGGCTCTGCTATGATCAAATGCATGCTCTCTTTAGAATCTTCTCTTGAAGCGCTTTCACTGCAAGTTGCCAAGCACGTCTAACAAAACGTTTAGTATTGGTTACGGAAATGTGATTTAACTGCGCCTATGGAGGCGCTTTAGGAAAAGTGAGTAACGCCCACATGGAAGAGTCTAGAATGGAATGCTGGTGCTTCTGAATGTCTTCTCTTAGAGCGCTTTCACTGCAAAGCAAGACTTGTAGAACTTCCAGGCTAGGTTTGTGTACTGTAATATCAGAATGGCTATTAAAGCCTAACTTCAAACTTTCAAATGGTACATCACAAGAACTGCAGGGAATCAGCTACGATCACATGCTAGCTTTCTTTAGTGTCTTCTCTTGAAGCGCTTTCACTACAAGCTGCGAAGCATGACTTATAGACCGTATTAAAATAATTTACTAAATTGTGACTTAATTGGGCAAAATAATGCACTTTAGGAAAAGTGTGTAAATCCCGAAGGGAAGATATTAGCATGGAATGCTGCTGCTTCTGAATGTCTTCTCTCACAGCGCTTTCACTGCAAAGCAAGACTTATAGAACTTTCAGTCTAGGATTCTGAAGTATAGCATCAGCTAGTAAAGCGTCACTTCAAAATTTCAGAGCGTTCAGCACAAGTCCGGCAGGGAAGCTGCTACCATCCAATGCAGGCTCTGATTAGAGTCTTCTCTTATAGCGCTTTCATTGCAAGCTGTAAAGCACAACTAACACATTTTAGTTTAGGGTAATGAATTGTGACTTAACAGTGCCTATTAAGGCGCTTATGGAAAAGTGAGTATCTCAGGCTGTGCAGATGCTGGCATGAAATTATACCACTTCTTAATGTTTTCTCTAATAGCGCTGTTACTGCAAAAGACGACTTGTAGAATTCTCACTCTAGGCTTGTGAACTGTAATGTTTGAAGCGTCACTTCAAGATTTGAGAACGTTCAGCACAAGTACCGCAGGGAAGGTGCTACCATCAAATTTTGGATCTCGTTAGGATGTTTTTATGAAGCGCTTTCACTGCCAGGTGCAAAGCACCAAAAAGGAAATGTTTTCATGTAGGCTAGTTATTAGCGACTTAATAACGCCCAATAAGGCGCTTTAGGAATAGTGAATATCTCCAGCAGGCAAGATGTTGGCATGGAATGCTTCTGCTTCTGAATGTCTTCTCTTAGAGTGCTTTCACTACAAACCAAGATTAATAGAACTTTCCATCCAGGCTAGTGAACGTTAACATCAGCATGGCTAGTAAGGCTTCACTTGAAGTTTTGAAAACCTTCAGCACAAATACCCCTGGAAAGTTGCTAGCATCAAATAGTGGCTCTCGATAGAATCATCTCTGGAAGCGCTTTCACTAAGAGGCGCAAAACAAGACTAACAGTAGGCTAAAGAATAGTGATATAATAACGACTAATAACACGCTTTAGGAACATTGAATATCTCCAACAGCGAAGACGCTAGCACGGAATGCTGCTGCTTCTGAACGTCTTCTCTTATAGCGCATTCACTGCAAAGCAAGACTTGTAGAACTTTCAGTCTAGGCTTGTACACTGTAACATCAGAATAGCTATGAAGGCGTCAATTCAAAAATTCAGTACTTTCAGCACAAGTACCGCAGGGAAGATGCCACCATGAAATGCTGGCTCTCGTCAGAGTCTTCTCTGGAAGTGCTTTCACTGCAAGCTGCAAAGTACGACTAACAGACGTTTTAGTATAGGATACTGAATTGTGACTTAATTTCACAAATTACTGCGCTTTAAGAAAAATGAGTAACTGCCTGAGGGAAGATGCTAGCATGGAATGGTGATGCTTCTGAATGTCTTCTCTTAGAGCGTTCACTGCAAGCTGCAAAGCACTTCTTATGGACCGTTTTAGTGTAGGGTACTGAATCGTGACTTAACTTCGACTGGGAAGGCGCTTTAGGAAAAGTGACTAACTCCTGAAGGGAAGATGCTAGAATGGAATTCTGCAGCTTCTGAATGTCTTCTCTTAGAGTTCTTTTTCTGTAAAGCAAGACTTATAGACCTTTCAGTCTAGGCTTCTGTACTGCAGCATCAGAATGGTTATTAAAGCACCACTTCAAACATTAAAATGATTCAGACCAAGTATGGCAGGGAAGCTGCTACGATCAAATGCTGGCTCTCGTTAAGAGTCTTCTGTGAAAGAGCATTCACTGCAAGCTACAAAGCATGACTAGTTGACCGTTTTAGCGTAGGGTACTGAATTGTGGCTTAACTGCGCCTATTACGGTGCTTTGGGAAAAGTGAGTAAATCCCGCAGGGAAGAAGCTGGCAAGGAATGCTGCTGCTTCTCAATGTGTTCTCTTAGAGCGCTTTCACTACAAAGCCAGAATTGTAGAACTATCAATATATGCTTGCGTACCGTAAACATATAAATGGCAGATATTACATCACTTCAAAACTTCAGATCGTTCAGCACAAGAACCGCAGGGAAGCTGCTACGATCAAATGCTGGCTCTCGTTAGAGTCTTCTGTGGAAGCTCTTTCATTGCAACGTAGAAAGCATGACTATCAGAAAGATTTAGTGTAGGGTACTGAATTGTGACTTAACTGCGCCTATTTCGGTGCTTTAGGAAAATGGAAATACGCCCACAGGGAAGACGCTAGCATGGAAAGCTGCTTCTTCTGAAGGTCTTCTCTTAGAGTGCTTTTTCTCAAAAGCAAGACTTGTAGAGCTTTCAGTGTAGATTTGTGTACTGTAACATCAGAATGACTATTAAAGCATCACTTCAACATTTCAGAGCGTATAGCACACGCACCTCAGGGAAATATGCTACAATTAAGTGCTGGCTCTCGTAAGAGACTGTTGTGGAGAGATTTCACTGCAAGCAGCAAAGCACGGCTTAAGGACCGTTTTAGTATAGGGTACTGAATAGCGACTTAACTGCGTCTATTAATCCGCTTTAGGAAAATTGAATTACGCCCGCAGGGAAGATGCTAGCATGGAATGCTGCTACTTGTGAATGTCCTCCCTTAGAGAGCTTTGTCTGCAAAACAAGACTTGTAGAAATTTCGGTCTAGGCTTGTGCACTGTAACATCAGAATTGCTATTAAAGCGTCACCTCAATATTTTCAGATTGTTCTGAACAAGTAATGCAGGGAAGCTGCTACCATCAAATGCTGGCTTTAGGTTGACTCTTCTTTGGAAGCGCTTTCACTGCCAGTGGCTAAGCAAGACTTATGGACTGTTTTAGTGACTGTTACTGAATTGTGACTTATCTTCTCCTATGAAGGCGCTTTAGGAAAAGTGAGTAACTCCCGAAGGGAAGATGCTAGCATGGAATGATGCAGGTTCTGAAAGTGTTCACTTAGAGCGCTTTCACTTCCAATCAAGGCTTGTAGAAATTTCAATCTGTGTACTGCAACATCAGAATGGCTATTAAAGCATCCCTTCCAAATTTCAAGTAGTTCAGAACAAGTATCTCAGAGAAGCTGCTACGATCAAATACTGACTCTGGTTAGAGTCTTCTTTGGAAGCGCTTTCACTGCAAGCTGCGAAGCACGACTAACAGAACGTTTAGTCTCGATTAGGGAATTGTGACTTAACTGCGCCTGTGAAGGCTCTTTAGGAAAAGTGAGTAATTCCTGCATGGAAGATGCTAGCATAGATTGCTGCTGTTGCTGGCTATTTTCTCTTATAGCTCTCTTACTGCAAAGCAATACGTGTAGAACTTTCAATCTAGTCTTGTCTTCTGTAACATCAGAATGGCTATTAAATCGTCACTTCAAAATTTAAGAGCCTACAGCATCTCCTGCTGCATCTCCAGCTGGTGCATGTGCTGCTGCATCACGTGCTATTGCATATCCAGTACAATCTCCTGCTGAATTTTCTGCTCCTGCATCTCCTGTTGAATCTGCCTATGTGGCTACATCTCCTGATGCTGAATCTGCTACTGCATCTGCTGCTGGATCTCCTGCAGCTGTATCATATGCTGATACTCCTTCTATTGCATCTCGTTCTGCTGCATCTGCTGCTGCATTTCCTGCTGCTGCATCTCTTGCTGAATCTGCTGCTGCATCTCTGATGCTGCATATCCTACTGCATCTCTGGCTCAATCTACTGCTGAATATGCATTTGCTGCTGCATTTGCTGTTGCATCTGCTACAGCATACCCTGCTGCAACCACTTTTCAATCACCTGCAGCTGCATCCCCTGTTTCTGCATCTCCTCCTGCAGCATCTCCGACTGCTGCATCTCATGCTACTGTATCTCGTACTACTGCATCGCCTACCCCTGCATCTGCTTCTGCATCTCTGTTTGCTGCATCTCCTACTGTGTCTGCTAATGCATCTGCTGCTGCATCTCCTTCTGCTGAATATTCACATGCTGCATCCCCTGCTGCTGTTTCATCTGCTGCATCTCCTGATGCATCTGCTGTGCTAACGTCTTCTTCTGCATCTCCTGTTCATCTCCTGCTTCATTACCTGCAGCTTCTTTTGCTGCTGCATCTGCTGCATATCCTGCTACTGAATCTCCTGCTTCTGCATCTCTTTCAGGTGCGTCTCCTGTGCAATCTCTTGCTACTGTATCTCCTACTGATTTTACATCTTCTCTTTCATTAGCTGCTGCATCTACTGCTGTTGCATCCACCTCTGCATCTCCTTCTGCTGCCTCTCCATCCTACATCTCCTCGTGCTTCATCTCATGCTGCATCTCCTGCTGTATCTCCTGATGCATCTCCATCTTCCTCTGCTGCTGCATCTCCTACTGCTGCATCTCCTGGTGGATCTCCTCTTGCTAAATCTACTGCTGCATTTCCTGCTGCATCTCCTGCTGCTTCATCTCCTGCTGCCTTTACTGGTGATGCATCTCCTGCTGTTGCGTATGCTGCTGCATCTCCTGCTACTGCATCTCCTTCTCAGTCTCCCCTATTGTCTGCTGCCTGCATACCCTGCTGATGCATCTCCTACTGTTACACCTGCTGCTACATCTACTCTTGCATCTCCTTCTGCATCTCTTGAGGTATACCCTTCTACATTTCCTGCTGCATCTTCTGCTGCATCTCATGCGGCTGCATCTCTTGCTGGATGTCCTACTGCATCTCCTGCTGCTGTATGTCCTGCTAAAGAATCGCCTTCTGCTACATCTCCTGCTGCATCCCCAGCTGCTCTGTCTGCTACTGCATCTCCTGATTCATCTCCTGCTGCTGCATCTCCTGATTTATTTCCCGATGCATCTCATACTGCTGCATCTCCTCTTGCTGCTTCTCCTGATGCATGTCGTGCTGCTGCATCTCCTGCTGCTGCATCTCCTGCTACTGCATCCCCTGCTGCTCCATCCTCTCTTTCATGTACAGCTACTTCATATCCTTCTACATCTTCTGAATCTGATGCTTAATCTCTTGCTGCACTTCCGACTGCATCTCCTGCTGCTGCATCTCATGCTTTTGCACCCTGGCTGCATCTACTGCGTCTTCATTTCCTGCTACAACTTATTCTGCTGAATCTCCTGCTGCATCTCCTGCTTCTTCATCTCTTGCTGGTGCATCTGCTGCTGAATCTCCTGCTGAATCTGCTGCTACTGCATGTCCTTCTGATGCATCTCCTGCTGCATCTCCTACATCTGTATCTTCTGCTGCATCTCCTACAGCTGCATCTCCTGCAGCTCTATCTGCTGCCACAGTGCTGTGGCTGCATATCCTGGGCTGCATCTCCTGTTGCTGCATCTCCTTCAGAATATCCTGATGATGCAGATGCAGCAGATGGAGCAGCAGGAGATGCAGATGTAGACACAGCATAAGATTCCACAGCAGGAGACGGAGCAGGACTTGTAGCATCAGACAAAGCAGCAGGAGATGCATTAGAAGATTCTGCAGCAGGCGATGCAGGAGCAGTAGATGCAGCAGCGAATTCAGAAGCACGAGATTCAGCAGTAGGAGATGAAAGAGGAGATGCAGCTGCAGAAGATGCAGCAACAGTAGATGCAGCAGCAGGGGATACACGAGGACATCCAGCAGCAGGAGTTGCAGCAGCTGGAGATGCAACAGTAGGTGAGTCTACACCAGATATAGCAAAAGATGCACAAGATTCGCTATCAGGCAATGCAGCAACAGGAGATACAGCACGATATGCAGAAGCAGGAGATGCATCAGCAGGAGATGTGGTATGAGATGCAGAAGCAGGAGAGGCAGCAGAACATGCAGCAGGAGATGCAGCAACAGCAGGTGCAGCAGCAGGAGATGAAGCATCAGATGCAGGAGCAGCAGATGCAGCAATAGGAGATGCAGCAGTACATGAAGCAGCAGGAGATGCAGCAAAATGAGATGAAGCAGCAGAAAATGCATCAGAAAATGCACTAGCAGCCACAGCAACAGAAGATAGAGCAGCAGCAGATGCAGCTGGAAATGCAGCAGCAAGAGATGCAGAAGCAGGAGACCCAGCAAGAAAACACCATCATAAGATGGTGCTGCAGATGTATCAGAAGAATATGGAGCAGGAGATGGAACAGCAAGAGTTGCAGAGCAAGATGTGCAGCAGCAGATGCAGCAACAGGTGAAGCAGTATCAGGAGATGCAGAGAAGAAGATGCAGAGAATGAGAAGCAGCAGAAGGAGATGAAGTAGGAAATGAAGCCACAGTAGATGCAGCAAGAGATATAGCAGCAGCAGATGCAGCAGAAGGATATGTAGCAGAAGACGCAGTATTATGTGAAGCAGCAGGAGATGTTGCAGCAAATGCTGCAGATGCAGCAGTAATTGAATCAGCAGAAGATGCAGCAGGAAGAGATGCATCAGGAAACGCAGAAGATGCAGCAAAAAGAGATGAATAAGGAGATCGATCAGGGGAAGATTCACCAGAAATAGATAGAGCAGGAGATGCAGCCAGAAGACATGTAGCAGGAGATGCAGAAAGAGATGCAGTAGCAGGAGATGTAGCAGCAGGTTATGCAGCAGGGGATTGAACAAGAGGACATGTACCCTGAGATGCAGCAGCAGGATATGCAGCTGGAGATGTAGCAGACAAAGCAGCAGAAGATGCAGCAGCAAGATATGCATCAGAAGGAGATAAAGCAGGAGATGCAAAGGCAGGAGATTAAGCTACAGGAGATGCATTAGGAGATGCAGTAGCAGGAGATGCAGCATCAGGAGATGCAGCCGCAGGAGATGCAGAAGCAGATTCAGAAGCAGATTCTGTAAGAGATGCAGTGGCAGGAGATTCATTAGCAAAAGACATAGCACCAGGAGATGCAGCAGCAGGAATTTCAGTAGGAGACGCAGCAGCAATAGATGCAGGAAGAGATCCAGGCGGAGGAACTAGAGCAGTAGGAGATGTAGCAGCACATACAGCAGCAGATCAAGGGATGAAGCAGCAGGAGAAGCAGCAAGAGAAGATTCAGGAGGAGATGCATTAGGAGATGCAGCATTAGTAGATGCAGCAGGGGATTCAATAGCAGGTGATGCATCAAGAGATACAGCATCAGGAGATGCAGCAGTAGGAGATTCACCTGAGATAGAGCAGCAGGAGGCACAGAAACAGGAGATGCAACAGGAATGCAGCAGGGGATTCGGTAGCAGGTGATGCAGCAGCAGATGCAGTAGAAGTTATTTCAGCAGCAGAAGATGTATCAGCACATGCAGCAGTAGTAGATGAAACCGAGGATGAAGAAGCAGGGGATACAGCAGCAGGAAATGCAGCAGAAGGAGATGTCCAAGGAGATGCGTATTAAGCAGGAGGTGCAGCAGGAGATGCAGGAGGAGATGTAGCTGCAGGAAATGCAGCAGCAGATGATGCAGCATGAGATGCAGTAGGAGATGAAATAGTAAGATATGCAGCAGGAGATGCCGCAGAATATGCAACAGGAGGAGATGCAGCAGGAGATGCATATTCAGAAGGAGATGCATTAGGAGATGTAGCAGGATATGTAGCAGCATGTGATGCCACAGCAGAATCAGGAGGAGATTCAGCAGTAGGAGATGCAAGAGCAGGAGATGAAGCAGCAGGAGATGCAGCCGCAGCAGATTCAGCAGCAGATTCAGCAGGAATTTCTGCAGCAGGATAAGCAGCAGCAGATGCAGCAGCAGATGAAGCAGCACAGGATGCAGCAGACGATGCAGCAGCAGATGCCGCAGGAGATGCAACAGAAGGAGATGCAAAAGCAGATTCAGCAGTGGCTGCAGATTCAGCAGGAGATGCAGCAGGAAGAGGTGATTCAGATGATACAGTATCAGGAGATGCAGCAGGAGATTCAGCCCGAGATGCAGTAGGAGTAGAGGCAAGACGCAGCAGCAGAAGATGCAGAAGCAGAGGATGTAGCAGTAGATGCATCAGGAGAAGATAAAGCAGGAGATGCATCAGTAGTAGATACAGCAGAGGATGCAGCAGCAGCAGATTCTGTAGCAGGAGAGGCAGAAAGAGATTCAGCAGCAGGAAATGCAGCAGTATATACAGAAGCAGGAGATGCAGCAACAGGAGATACAGCAGAAGATACAGCAGGTACTGCAGCAGCAGGAGATTCAGCAGGAGATTATGCAACAGGTGATACAGAAGCAAATGCAGCAGCAGCAGATGCAGCAGCAGGTGAAGTAGCAGCAGGAGATGCTGCAGCAGATGTATCAGGAGGAGATTCAGCAGGAGATTCTATAGCAGGAGGTTATGCATCAGGAGATGCAGCAGGAGATTCTATAGCAAGATATGCAGCAGGATTTGCACCAGCAGGAGATGCAGCACCGAGAAATGCAGCAGGAGATGCAGGAGGAGGTGCAGCCGCAGGAAATACAGCAGCAGGAGATGCAGCATGAGATGCAGCATCATATGCAGCAGCAAATTAAGTACCAGCAGATGAGGCAGAGGGAGATGCAGCAGCAGGAAATGCAGCAGTAGATATAAAAGATGGAGATGCAGCAGCAGGACATGCAGCAGGACGAGATGCATCATGTAATGCAGCAGGAGATGCAGGAGGAGATGTAGCTGCAGGAAATGCAGCAGCAGATGATGCAGCATGAGATGCAGTAGGAGATGAAATAGTAAGATATGCAGCAGGAGATGCCGCAGAATATGCAACAGGAGGAGATGCAGCAGGAGATGCATATTCAGAAGGAGATGCATTAGGAGATGTAGCAGGATATGTAGCAGCATGTGATGCCACAGCAGAATCAGGAGGAGATTCAGCAGTAGGAGATGCAAGAGCAGGAGATGAAGCAGCAGGAGATGCAGCCGCAGCAGATTCAGCAGCAGATTCAGCAGGAATTTCTGCAGCAGGATAAGCAGCAGCAGATGCAGCAGCATGTTTAGGAGCACATTCAGCAGAAGATGCTGAAGCAGGAGATTCAGCAGCAGGAGACTAAGACTCGGCAGATAGAGAAGCATATTCAGCAAGAGATGCAGCAGCAGTAGATGCAGCAGTGTATGCAGCAGGAGATATAGAGAAGCAGGAGGTGCATCGACGGGAGATGTGACATGAGAGGCAGAAGAAGGAGATCCTGCAGCAGATGAAGTAGCATATACAGCACCAGAAGTAGCAGCAGCAAGAGATGAAGCTGTAGATGCAGCAGCAGGAGATGCAGCAGTACATGAAGTAGCAGCAGAAACAACAGCAGATTCATGTTCTTCTGCTTTATCTAGCGCTGCATCTTCTGCATACCCTGCTGCTACATCTCCTGTTTCTGCATCATCCATGACTGTATCTAGTGATTAATCTCCTACTGCTGCATCTGCAGCATTTTCTGATGCACCTGCAACATTTTCTGCTGCATCTGCTGCTGCTTCATATACTGCTGCATCTCCTCCTGCATCTCCTCCTGCTGCTTCTCCTTTATCTGCTGCTGCATCTGCTGCTGCATCACCTGCTACTGAATACCCTGCTGCATTCCTGTTGCATCTCCTGATTATGCATCTCCTGCTGAATCTCCTCCTGCTGCTTCTCCCCCTGCTTCATTCCCTGATCTGCTGCTGTATGTGCTGCTACATCTCCTACTGCTCTACTTCCTCCGCCTGGATCTCTTCCTGCATCTATTGCTGCTGCATCCTCTGCTCAATTTCCTGATGCTGCATCTCTGTCTGCAACTACCTCTGATGCATCAGCGGATTCATCTGATGATGCATATCCTCTGATTCAGCTCCTGCTGCTCAATCTCCTGCTGTTGCCTACCCTGCTGCATCTACTGCTGCTTCATACCCTACTTCATCTACTGCTGCTGCATTACCTGCTGTTTCTCCTGCTGCTGCTTTTCCTACTGAAATTCCTGCTGCTGCATCTCCTGATGCTCTGTCTTTTCCTTATGAATCTCCTGCCACTGCATCTCTTACAGAATCTGCTTCAGAATCTGCTACTGCATCCCCTGATGCTGCATCTCCTGATGCTCATCTCCTGCTACTGCATCTCCTAATGCATCTCCTGTAGCTTAATCTCCTGCTTTTGCATCTCCTGCTTTATCTCCTTCTGATGCATATCTCCAGCTGCATCTCCTGCTGCTGCATCTCAGGGTACATCTCCTCTTGCTCAATCCCCTGCTGCATAACCTGCTGCTACATCTCCTGCTACTACATCTCCTTCTGCATCTCCTGTTGCATATCTTGCGGTTGCATCTCCTGCTCCATCTCCTGCTGGTGAATCTTCTCCTGATCGATCTCCTTAAGCATCTCTTCCTGCTGCATCTCCTGCTGAATCAATTACTGCTGCATCAGCAGCATTTCCTGCAACATCTCCTGCAGCTTCACATACTGCTGCATCTTCTGCTACATACCCTACTGCTGCATCTACTGTGGCTTCATCTTCTGCTTCTCATTCTCTGCATCTTCTTCTCTGCATCTCCTTATACTGCTTCACCTGTTGCTGCATCTGCTGCTGCACATCTTCCTGATGCAACTCTTGCTGTTCCATCTCCTGCTCCATATCCTTCTGATACATCTGCAGATTCATTTTATGATGGTGCTTTCTTGCTGGGTCTCCTGCATCTCCTCCTGCTGCAAACCCTGCTGCATCTACTGCTGTTGCATTTCCAGCTGCATCTACTGCTGCTGCATTTCCAGCTGCATCTGCTGCTGCTCTATCTTCTGTGGCTGCGGCTGCTAGTGCATTTTCTGTTGCATTTTCTGCTGCTTCATCTCTTTTTGCTGCATCTCTTGCTGCTTCATGTAGTGCTGCATCTCCTGCTCCTGCATCTGATGCTTCATCTCCTGCTGATGCATCTCCTGCTTCTGCATATCTCGCGGCATCTCGTGCTGCTGCATCACCTGCTGGCGAATCTTGTGCATTTTTTGCTGCATCTGCTATAGATTCACCTACTGTTGCATTTCCTGCTGCTGCATCTCCTGCTGCTGGATGTCCTCGTGCATCTCCTGCTTCATCTCCTGCTGCTTCTCGTGCCTCTGCATCTGCTGCATATCCTGCTTCTGAATCTCCTGCTTCTGCATCTCCGTCTGGTGCATCTCCTGTGCAATCTCTAGCTACTG
Source organism: Clamator glandarius (assembly GCA_033459285.1). Taxonomy (NCBI): domain Eukaryota; kingdom Metazoa; phylum Chordata; class Aves; order Cuculiformes; family Cuculidae; genus Clamator; species Clamator glandarius. The sequence goes on from JAUNZM010001458.1 coordinate 154,529, forward strand.
TATCTCCTACTGATTCCACATCTCCTCTTTCATTAGCTGCTGCATCTACTGCTGTTGCATCCACTTCTGCATCTCATTCTGCTGCCTCTCCATCCTACATCTCCTCGTACTTTATCTCATGCTCATCTCCTGCTGCCTCTCCTGCTGCTGCATCTCCTGTTGCATCTCCTACTGCTGAATCTCCTGCTACTGCATTCTCTGCTGCATCTACTGCTGCTGCATCGCCTGCTGTGGAATCTCCTACTGCATCTCCTCTTGCTTAGTCTCCTGATGCTTCATATCCTGCTTCATCTCCTTTTGCTGCATATATTGCTGCTGCATCTCCTGCTGCTTCGTCTGATGCTACAACTCCTGCTCCGTCTCCTGCTGCGGAATCTCCTGCTGCACCTACATCTGCATCTCCTGCTGCTCCATCTGCATCATCAGGATATTCTGAAGGAGATGCAGCAACAGGATATGCAGCCACAGTACTGCGGCAGCAGATTCAGCTGCAGGAGATGCAGCCGTAGGAGATGAAGCAGTAGAAGAAGCAGCAGGAGATGAAGAAGCAGCAGGAGATGAAGAGGCAGGAGATGCAGCAGGAGAAACAGAAGCAGGAGAAACAGCATAATAAGATGTAGCACGAAATGAAGAAGAAGTAGATGCAGGTGGGCGTGCAAAAGCAGGTAATCAGCAGCAGGAGATGCAGTAGGAGATGCAGCAGGAAGTGCAGCAGAGGTTAAGCTTCAGACGCAGAAGATGTAGAAGGATATGAAGTACCAGTACATGAAAGAGAGGATGGAGCAGCCGGGGATGCAGCAGCAGGAGATGTAGCAGCATCTCCTCCTGCAGCATCTCCTCCTGCATCATCTCGTTCTTCTTCATCTCATGCTACTGTATCTCGTACTGATGCATCTCCTGCTCCTGCATCTGCTTCTGCATCTCTGCTGCATCTCCTACTGCGTCTGCTAATGCACCTGCTGCTGCTGCATCTCCTTCTGCTGAATATTCACATGCTGCATCCCCTGCTGCTGTTTCAGCTGCTACATCTCCTGATGCATCTGCTGTGCTAACATCTTCTTCTGCATCTCCTTTTCATCTCCTACTGCATCTCCTGCAGCTTCTCGTGCCGCTGCACCTGCTGCATATCCTGCTACTGAATCTCCTGCTTCTGCATCTCCGCCTGGTGCATCTCCTGTGCAATCTCTAGCTACTGTATCTCCTACTGATTCCACATCTCCTCTATCATTAGCTGCTGCATCTACTGCTGTTGCATCCACCTCTGCATCTCCTTCTGCTGCCTCTCCATCCTACATCTCCTCGTGCTTCATCTCATGCTGCATCTCCTGCTGCTGCATCTCCTGCTGCCTCTCCTGCTGCTGCATCTCCTGCTGCATCTCCTACTGCTGCATCTCCTGATGGATCTCCTCTTGCTAAATCTACTGCTGCACCTCTTGCTGCTTCATCTCCTGCTGCCTTTACTGGTGATACATATCCTGCTGGTGCATTTCCTGATACAGCTCTTGTAGCTGCCTCTTTTTCTGCATATCCTCCTGCATCTTTTCCTGATGCATCTCCTGTTGAATCTCCTTCTAATGCATCTGCAGCATATGCGGCTTCATCTGCTGCTGCTCCTCCTGCAGCATCTCCTGCTGTTGCGTATGCTGCTGCATCTCCTGCTACTGCATCTCCTTCTCAATCTGAATCTCGCCTTTCCTCTGCTGCCTGCATCTCCTGATGAAGCATCTCCTGATGAAGCATCTCCTACTGCTACATCTGCTACATCTGCTGCTGCATCTACTCTTGCATCTCCTTCTTCTGCATCTCTTGAGGTATACCCTGCTACATTTCCTGCTGCATCTTTTGCTGCATCTCACGCGGCTGCATCTCTTGCTGGATGTCCTACTGCATCTCCTGCTGCTGTATGTCCTGCTAAAGAATTGCCTTCTGCTACATCTCCTGCTGCATCTCGTAATGCTTCATATCCTTCTGCTGCATCCCCAGCTGCTGTGTCTGCTACTGCATCTCCTGATTCATCTCCTGCTGCTGCATCTCCTGATTTATTTCCCAATGCATCTCATACTGCTGCATCTCCTCTTGCTGTATCTCCTGATGCATGTCGTGCTGCTGCATCCCCTGCTGCTCCATCCTCTCTTTCATGTACAGCTACTTCATATCCTACATCTTCTGCATCTGATGCTTAATCTCTTGCTGCACTTCCTAGTGCATCTCTTGCTACTGCATTTCCTGCTTTTGCACCCCCTCTGCATCTACTGCTTCTTTATTTCCTGCTACAACTTATTCTGCTGCATCTCCTGCTACTGCGTCTGCAGCTGAATCTCCTGCTGCATCTGCTGCTGCTGCATCTCCTGCTTCTGCATCTCCTGCTGGTGCATCTGCTGCTGAATCTCCTGCTGGTGCATCTGCTGCTGAATCTCCTGCAACATCTCCTGCTGGTGCATCTGCTGCTGAATTTCCTGCTGAATATCCTGCTGCTGCATGTCCTTCTGTTGCATCTCCTGTTGCATCTCCTACATCTGTATCTCCTGCTGCATCTCCTACAGCTGCATCTCCTGCAGTTCTATTTGCTGCCACAGTGCTGCGTCTGCATCTCTTGGTGCTGTGGCTGCATATCCTGTTGCTGCATCTCCTTCAGAATATCCTGATGATGCAGATGGAGCAGCAGGAGATGCAGACGTAGATGCAGCAGGATATTCTGCAGCAGGAAGACGGAGTAGGAATTGTAGCATCAGACGAAGCAGCAGGAGATGCAGCTGCAATATATGCAGCAAAAGGAGATGAAGCAGGATATGAAGCATCAGGAGACTAAGCAAGAGGAGATGCAGTAGGAGATTCCACAGCAGGCGATGCAGCAGCAGTAGATGCAGCAGAGAATGCAGTAGCAGGAGATTCAGCAGTAGGAGATGAAACAGGAGATTCAGCAGCAGGAGACTAAGACTCGGCAGATACAGGACCACGTTCATCAGGAGATGCAGCAAGAGATTCAGCAGCAATAGATGCATCAGTGTTTGCAGTAGCAGTAGATAAAGCATCGGGTGATGCAGGAGGACATCAAAAATCAGAAGGTGAAGTAGCAGGAGATGCAGCAGTAGATTAATCTACAGCAGATGCACCAAAAGATGCAGGAGATGCAGCGGGAAATGCAGCAGCAGGAGATGCAGCTGGAGATGCAGCAGCAGTAGATTGAGCAAGATATAGAGAAGCAGGAGATGCATCGGAGGGAGAAGTGGCATGAGAGGCAGAAGGAGATCCTGCAGCAGATGCAGTACCATATACAGCACCAGCAGATGCAGCAGCAGGAGATGCAGCAGTTGGAGATGCAGCAGTCGAAGATGCAGCAGGTTATGCATCAGCAGGAGATGCATTAGCAGGAGATTCAGCAGCAGGAGATGCACCAGGAGATGCAGCAAGAGGAGATACAGCAGATTATGCAGCAGCAGGAGATGAAGCAGCAGAAGATTCAGCCGCAGGATATGTAGCAGGAGATACAGCCATAGGAGACTAGCAGCAGATTCAGTAGGAGATTCTGCAGCAGGATCTGCAGAAAAAAAGATGCAGCAGCAGGTGATGAAGCAGGAGATGCAGCAGCAGAAGATACTGCAGTACATGAAGCAGCAGATGCACAAGAAAACGGAGCAGGAGATGCGGCAGGATAAGATGCAGTACCAGCAGATGCAGTACGAGATGCAGCATCTGGAGTTCAAGAAATAGAAAATGCTGCAGGAGATGCAGCAGCAGATGATACAGCAGGAGAAGATGCAGCATAAGGATATGCACGAGGAGATTCCACAGGAGCTTCAGCATGTGATGCAGGATCACGAAATGCAGAAGCAAGAGATGCAGCAGTAGGAGATGCAATAGGAGATGCAGAAGCAGGAGGTGGAGCAGTAAATTCATCAGGAAATGCAGCAGGAGGAGATACAGCAAGAGGAGATCTAGTAGAAATGGATCGAGAAGGCAATAGAGCAGCAGGAGATGCAGCTGCAGAAGATGCAGCAGCAGGAGATGCAGCAGGAGATTCAGCAGCAGGAGATGCTGCAACAGACACATAAGCAAAAGCAGTAGTAGGAGTGGCAGCAGGTGAAGATGCATCAAGAGATGCATATTCAGAAGGAGATGCAGCAGGAGATGTAGCAGGATATGTAATAGCACGAGATGCTGCAGGATATTCCAGAGGAGATTCAGCAGAAAGAAATGCAAGAGCAGGAGATGAAGCAGCAGGAGATGCAGCTGCAGCAGATGCAGCAGGAGATGCAGATTTAGCAGGAGACTCATCACCCGGAGATGCTACAGCAGATGCAGCAGGAGGAGATTCCGAAGTGGGATACGCAGCAGGACTAGATGCAGAAAGTAATAGAGCAGCAGGAGATTCAGAAGAAGGAGATGCAGAAAGAGATTCAGCAGCAGGAGTTGCAGCAGCAGGAGATGCAGTAGGAGAAGATATAGCAGGTAATGCAGCAGCAGAAGAGGCAGCAGGAGATGCAAGAGCAAGAGATTCAGCAGCAGGAGTTGCAGCAGCAGGAGATGCAGTAGGAGAAGATATAGCAAGTAATGCAGCAGCAGAAGAGGCAGCAGGAGATGCAAGAGCAAGAGATGCAGCATCAGACTCATCAGCAGTAGATGCAGGAGGAGATCCAGCAGCAGGAGATTGAGCAGCAGATGTATAAGAAGAAGATTCAGCAGCAGGAGACGTAGCAGGAAGTTATGCAGCAAGAGCTGCATCATGAGAAGTGCAGCAGGAAATGCAGCAGGTAATTCTTTAGCAGGAGATTCAGCAGGAGATGCAGCAGGAGTTGCAAGAGAAGATTCAGCACCAAGAAATGCAGCAGGAGATGCAGGAGGAGATGTAGCCGCAGGAAATGCAGCAGCAGGAGATGCAGTACGAGATGCAGTAGCATGAAATGCAGCAGCATATGCAGCAGCAAATTAAGTACCAACAGATGAGGCAGAGGGAGATGCAGCAGCAGGAAATGCAGCAGTAGATACAGAAGATGGAGATGCAGCAGCAGCAGATGCAGCAGGAGATAGACAGTTAGACACTGCAGCAGGAGATGCAGCAGGGTAGACGTATTCAGCAGGAGATGCATCAGGAGATATAGAAGCAGATGCAGCAGGAGATGCAGATTTAGCAGGAGATGCAGCAGCATGACATGCAGAAAGAGATGAAGCATAAGGTGATACAGAAGCAGGAAATGCAGCATTAAATGCAACAGCAGGTGTTGTAGTAGCAGGAAATGCAGAAGGAGATGCAGCAGCAGGAGTTGAAGCAGCAGGAGATGCAACAGGGAATGCAGAAGCAGCAGATGTAGCAGGAGATGCAGTAGCATCATATTTAAAAGGAGATGTAGCAGCAAGAGATGAAGAAGGAGGAGATGCTACAGGAGATGCAGCGGGAGGAGATGAAGCAGCAGGAGATGCAGAGTAGAAGATGCAGCAGAAGGAGATATAGCAGGAGATTCAGCCGCAGTAAATGCAGCAGGAGAGAAAGAAGCAATTGATGCAGAAGGAGATGCAGCAGGTGAAGCTCAAGGAGATGCAGCCGGAGATGCAGAAGGAGATGCAGCAGTAGATGAATCAAAAGAAGGTGTAGCAGCAAACGCAGGAGATGCAGAGACAGATGCTGCAACAGATGCAGCAGGAGGAGACACAGCAGGAGGTGATGCAGCAGGTAATACAGCAGCAGAAGATGCAGAAGCAGGAGATGCAGAAAGAGATTCAGCAGCAGGAGATGAAGAAGCAGGAAATGCAGCGGTATATACAGAAGCAGGTTATGCAGCAATGGGAGATACAGCTGGAGGAGATACAGCAGGTATTGCAGCAGCAGGAGATACAGCAGGAGATGCAGCAGCAGCAGGAGATACAGCAGGAGATGCAGCTGCAGGATATGCAGCAGGAGATGCAGAAGCAGAAGATGAAGCAGGAGATGCAGAAAGAGAAGATGAAGCAGGAGATGCAGCAGCAGCAGATTCCGCAGCAAGAGAAGCAGCAGTAGATGCAGCAGGAGATGCAGAAAGAGAAGATGAAGCAGTAGGAGTTGCTGTAAGAGATGCAGCAGCAGGGAATGTAGAAGCAGGAGATTGAGCAGGTTATGCAGCAGCAGATGCAGCAGGAGGAGATGCAGCAGGAGGAGATGCAGCAGGAGGAGATGCAGCAACAGGAAATGCAGCAGGAGATTAAGCAGCAAATGCAGAAGCAGCAGATACAGCAGATGGAGATGCAGCAGCTAATGCAGCAGTAGATGCAGATTCAGCAGCAGATTCAGAAGCAGGAGATGCTGCAATAGATTCACAGTAGGAGATGCATCAGCGGAGATGCAACAGGAGGTGTGGCAGAAGTAAATGCAGCAAGATAATCAAGAGGAGGAGCTGCAATAGACGATGCAGGAGTAAGAGATGCAGCAGGAAATCCAGAAGGCAACACAGCAGGAGAAGCTTCAGGAGGAGATGCAGTAAGACATGCAGCAGCAGAAGATGCAGAAAAAGAGCAGCAGGAAATGCAAATTCAACAGGAGATGCAATAGGAAGAGAATCTTCAGCAGATGCAGCAGGATATGCATCATGATGAGATGAAGCAGGACATGTAGCAGCAGCAGATGCATCGGGAGATGAAGCAGTAAATGCAGCAGAAAAAGATGAATCAGCATCAGATGCAGCCGCAGATGCAGCAGCAGGAGATGCAGCAGCATCTGATGTAGCAGAAGATGCAGAATCAGAAGATGCAGCAGCAGGATATGAAGCAGAAGATGCAGCAGAATATACAGCAGCAGGAGATGCAGCATCAGGAGATAGAGGAGGAGAAAATGCAGCATCAGGAGATTCAGCAGCAGGAAATGCAATAGAAGAAAGAGATGCAGCAGCAGAAGATACAGCAGGACATTAAGCAGGAGATGCAGCAGGAAGAGATGCAGCTGGAGATAGAGCAGCAGGAGATGCAGCAGGATATACAGCCACAGGAAATGGCGGAGAGAAAGCAGTAGAAGATGCGGGAGCAGATTTAGCAGCAGATTCAGCAGGAGATGCAGCAGCAGGAAACGCAGAATTATATACTGAAGCAGGAGATGCAGCAGGAGGAGATGCAGATAGGGAGGATGCCTCAGGAGATGCAGCAGCAGGAGATGCAGCAGGGAATGCAGCAGCAGGGGATGTAGTAGCAGGAGATGTAGCAGCATCATATGCAGTAGGAGACGGAACAGCAGGAGATGAAGAAACAGGAGATGCTACAGGAGATTCATCACGAGATGAAGGAGGAGATGCAGCAGCAGGAGATGCAGAGTAATAGATGAAGAGAAGAAGATGCAGCAGAAGGAAATATAGCAGGAGACGCAGCCGCAAATGCATTCAGCAGGAGATGCAGTAGGAGATGCAGCAGCAGGAGATTCAGTAGCAGGAGATTCAGCAGCAGATGTAATAGCATATGCATCATAAGGAGATGCGTCCACAGATGCATCAGCAGAGAATGCAGCAAAAGATACAGATAGAGATGCAGGAGGAGATGAAGTTGCAGATGCAGCAGCAGCAGGTGCAGGGGAAAATCCAGCAGCCAGAGATGTAGCAGGAGATGCAGCAGTATATAAAGTAGCAGCAGATACAACAGCAGATTTAGGAGATGCAGGAGCACGGGATGCAGCAGGAGATAAACAACAGAAGATACAGAAGGAGATGCAGCAGCAGAAGTTGAAGCAGGAGATGAAGTAGAAATGCAGCAGGAGATGCAGCAGGAAATGCAGCAGGATGAGATGCAGCAGGAGATACAGAAGCAGATGCAACAGCAGAATAAAAAGATGCAGCAGCAGATGCCGCAGGAGATTCAGTAGCAAGAGGAGATGCAGCTGCAGCTGCAGAGGCAGCAGATGCAGCAGCAATAGATGCAGCAGCAGATGCATCAGGAGATGCAGATTCAGTAGGAAATGTAGCAGCAGAAGCTGCTGCTGCAGATGACGCAGTAGGAGATGCTGCAGAAGGAGATGCAGCAGGAGATGCAGCAGAAGGAAATGCAGCAAGATGCTGCTGCACTTCCGGCTGCATCTCCTGCTGCTGCATCTCCTGCATTTGCTGCTGCATCTCCTGCTGCACCTCCTGCTGCTGCTGCATAACCTGCCTCTACATCTCCTGTTGCATCTTGTGCTGCAGAGCTTTATACTGCATCACCTGCTTCTTCATTTCCTGCTGCTGCATCTACTGCCACCTCTTTTCCTACCGAATCTCCAGCCGCATTTTCTGCTGCTGCATCTCTTGCTGTTGCATCTCCTGGTAAATCTATGCTCGGCATTTTCTGCTGTATGTTCTCTTGCTGCATCTGCTGCTGCTCCATCTCCTGCTGCTGTATCTCCTACTATTGCATCTCCTGATGAATCCCCTGCATCTCGGGCTGTTGCATCATCTGCCACTTCTGCTTCTGCTGCTGCTGCATCTGGTGCTGCATCCACCCCAGCTGCAAATCCTGTTGCATCTCCTCCCACTGCATCTGCTGCTACATCAATTTTTCCTGCCTCCTCTGCTGCATCTCTTTCTTCTTCATCTCATGCTGCTGCATCACCTGCATCCCTTGCATCTGCATATCCTGCTACATGTCCTGCTGCATCTCCTCCTTCTTCATTTACTTGTGCATCTCCCGAAGCTGAACCTCCTTCTGTTTCATCTCCAGCTGCTGCAGTTTCTGCAGCATCTCCTGATGACGTGTTTCTTGCTGCTGCATCTCCTGCAGAACCTCCTGCTGCTGATACTGAATTGCATCTCCTTATGTATCTCCGGATCCTGCACCTCCTGCTGAATCTCCTGCTTCTTTATCTTCTGCTGCTGCATTTCCTGCAGCATCTCCCGCTGTTGCACCTCCTGCAGAATCAGCACCTACTGCTACATCTGCTGCTACTTCTCCTGCTGCTTCATCTCCTGCAGAATCAGTATCTCCTGCTACATCTCCTGCTGCTGCATCTCCTAATGAATCTCCTGCTTCTGCATCTACTGCTGAGTATCACTTGCTGCATCACATGCTGCATCTCCTTCTCTGGCATCTACTGCAGTATCTCGCGCTTCTGCATCTCCTGCTGCAGCTTATATGCTGCATCTCATCCTATAACATCTCCTGCTGCTGCATCTGCCACAAAATATCAAGTGCTGTTTCTTCTGGCTTCATCTCCTACTGCAACTCCAACATCTCCATTCCTTATCTTATATGAAAACATAACTCCCGCAGCAAATATTCTAGCATGGAATGCTGCTCTTTCTGAATGTCTTCTCTTACAGCGCTTTCATTGCAGAACGACTTCTCTGTGTTTTCAATGCAAGCTGCAAAGCACGACTAATAGGACGTTTTAGTGTAGGATACTGAATTGTGTTTTATATATAGTATAAAGACCTGAATTATGACTTAACTGCTCCTATTGAGGCGCTTTAGGAAAATCGAATAATGCCCACAGGGAAGATGCTAGCATGGAATGTTGCCACTTCTGAATGTCTTCTCTTAAAGTGCTTTCACTGCAAAGCAAGACATGTAGAACGTCGAGTATACGCTTGTGTACTGTAACATCAGAATGGCTATTAAAGCGTCACTTCAAAATTTTTAGATCGTTCAGCACAAGTACGACAGGGAAGCTGCTACTATATGCTGGCTCTCGTTAAGAGTCTTCTGTGAATGAGCATTCACTGCAAGGTGCAAAGCACTTCTTATGGACCGTTTTAGCATAGAGTACTGAATTGTGGCTTAACTGTGCCTATTACGAGGCTTTGGGAAAAGTGAGTAAATCCCGCAGGGAAGAAGCTGGCAAGGAATGCTGCTGCTTCTCAATGTGTTCTCTTAGAGCGCTTTCACTACAAAGCCAGAATCGTAGAACTATCAGCAGTGTGCCCAGGTGGCCAAAAAGGCCAATGGCAGGATGGTGACTCAACCACCTCCCTGGGCAGACCGTTCCAATGCCTAACCACCCTCTCCGTGAAGAACTTTTTCCTAATCTCAAGCCTAAATCTCCCCTGGCAGAGCTTGAGGCCATTCCCTCTCATCCTGTCCCCTGTCACTTGGGAGAAGAGGCCAGCTCCCTCCTCTCCACAACCTCCCTTCAGGTAGTTGTAGAGAGTAATAAGGTCTCCCCTCAGCTTCCTCTTCTCCAGGCTGAACAACCCCAGCTCTCTCAGCCGCTCCTCATAAGATTTGTTCTCCAGCCCCTTCACCAGCTTTGTTGCCCTTCTCTGGACTCACTCCAGAGCCACAACATCCCTCTTGTGGTGAGGGGCCCAGAACTGAACACAGGACTCAAGGTGCAGTCTCACCAGTGCTGAGTACAAGGGGAGAATAACCTCCCTGGACCTGCTGGTCACGTCATTCCTGATACAAGCCAGGATGCCATTGGCCTTTTTGGCCACCTGGGCACACTGCTGGCTCATGTTCAGTCGGATTGTCAACCAGCACCCCCAGGTCCTTCTCCTCCAGGCAGCTTTCCAGCCAGGTTTCTCCTAGTTTGTACCTCTGCTTAGGGTTGTTGTGCCCCAAGTGCAGGACCCGGCATTTGGCCTTGTTAAACCTCATGCCGCTGGTCTCAGCCCAGCAGTCCAGCCTGTTCAGGTTCCTTTGCAGAGCCTCCCGACCCTCCAGCACATCGACACTTCCTCCCAGCTTGGTGTCATCTGCAAACTTGCTAAGGGAGGACTCAATGCCTTCATCCAGGTCTTTGATAAAGACATTAAACAGGACTGGACCCAGGACTGAGCCCTGGGGAGCTCCACTTGTAACTGGCCTCCAGCTGGATTTAACTCAGTTTACCACCAACCACTGCGCCCGGTCATTCAACCAGTTTTTCACCCAGGAGAGTGTGCGCCCATCCAGGCCAGAGGCCGACAGTTTCCGAAGCAGAATGCAGTGAGAAACTGTATCAAAGGCTTTACTGAAGTCCAGGAAGACCACATCCACAGCCTTTCCCTCGTCCAAGAGTTTAGTCACTTGGTCATAGAAGGTGATCAGATTACTCTGGAAAGACCTGCCTTTCATGAACCTGTGTTGACTGGACCTGACCACCCGGTTCTCTTGCAAGTGCTGCAGATGCAGCAGTAATTGATTCAGTAGGAGATGCAGCAAGAAGAGATGCTTAAGGAGATCGATCAGGAGAAGATTCACCAGCAGGAGATGGAGCAGGAGATGCAGCTGCAAGACATGTAGCAGGAAATGCAGCAGGAGATGCAGCAGCAGATGCAACAGCAATAGGAGATGCAGCAGTACATGAAACATCAAGAGATGCAGGAGAAAGAGATGAAGTAGCAGACAATGCATCAGAAAATGCACCAGCCGCTGCTGCCGCAGGAGATAGAGCAGCAGCAGATGCAGCTGGAAATGCAGCAGCAGTCAATGCAGCAGGGTTTGCAGCAGCAGGAGATGCAGAAGCAGGAGATCCAGCAAGAAAGCACCATCATAAATGAATTCGCAGATTTATCAGAAGGATATGGAGAAGAACATGGAGCAGAAAGAGCTGCAGCAGCAAGAAGTGCAGCAGCAGGTGAAGCAGTATCAGGAGATGCAGAGAAGAAGATGCAGAGAATGAGAAGCAGCAGAAGGAGATGAAGTAGGAGATGAAGCCACAGTAGATGCAGCAAGAGATATAGCAGCAGCAGATGCAGCAGAAGGATATGTAGCAGAAGATGCAGTAGTATGTGAAGCAGGAGATGTTGCAGCAAATGCTGCTGATGCAGCAGTAATTGATTCAGCAGGAGATGCAGCCGGAAAAGATGCTTAAGGAGATGGATCAGGAGAAGATTCACCAGCAGGAGATGGAGCAGGAGATGCAGCCGCAAGACATGTAGCAGGAGATGCAGCAGGAGATGCAGTAGCAGATGTAGCACCAGGTTATGCAGCAGGGGATTGAGCAAGAGGAGATGTACCCTGAGATGCAGGAGCAGGAGATGCAGCTGGAGATTTAGAAGCAGACGAAGCAGCAGGAGATGCAGCAGCAAGATATGCATCAGAAGGAGATAAAGCAGGAGATTGAAAAGTAGGAGATTAAGCTACAGAAGATGCAGCATCACGAGGTGAAGCATCAGGAGATGAAGCATCAGGAGATGCAGCCGCAGTAGTTGCAGCAGCAGATTCAGAAGCAGATTCTGTAAGAGATGCAGTGGCAGGAGATTCATAAGCAAAAGATATAGCACCAGGAGATGCAGCAGCAGGAATTTCAGTAGGAAAAGCAGCAGCAGGAGAAACAGCAGGTAATGCAGCGGCAGTAGATGAAGTAGGGTATGAAGCAGCAGTAGATGCAGCAGGGTAGGCAACAGCAGGAGATTGAGCAGCAGGAGCTGAATCAGAGGATATGCATCATCAGATGAATCCGCTGATGCATCAGAGGTAGTTGCAGACAGAGATGCAGCATCAGGAAATTGAGCAGAGGATGCAGCAGCAATAGATGCAGGAAGAGATCCAGGCGGAGGAAGTAGAGCAGTAGGAGATGTAGCAGCACATACAGCAGCAGATCAGGGGATGAAGCAGCAGGAGAAGCAGCAAGAGAAGATTCAGGAGGAGATGCATTAGGAGATGCAGCATTAGTAGATGCAGCAGGGGATTCAATAGCAGGTGATGCATCAAGAGATACAGCATCAGGAGATGCAGCAGTAGGAGATTCACCTGAGATAGAGCAGCAGGAGGCACAGCAAAAGGAGATGCAACAGGAATGCAGCAGGGGATTCGGTAGCAGGTGATGCAGCAGCAGATGCAGTAGAAGTTATTTCAGCAGCAGAAGATGTATCAGCACATGCAGCAGTAGTAGATGAAACCGAGGATGAAGAAGCAGGGGATACAGCAGCAGGAAATGCAGCAGAAGGAGATGTCCAAGGAGATGCGTATTAAGCAGGAGGTGCAGCAGGACATGCAGGAGGAGATGTAGCTGCAGGAAATGCAGCAGCAGATGATGCAGCATGAGATGCAGTAGGAGATGAAATAGTAAGATATGCAGCAGGAGATGCCGCAGAATATGCAACAGGAGGAGATGCAGCAGGAGATGCATATTCAGAAGGAGATGCATTAGGAGATGTAGCAGGATATGTAGCAGCATGTGATGCCACAGCAGAATCAGGAGGAGATTCAGCAGTAGGAGATGCAAGAGCAGGAGATGAAGCAGCAGGAGATGCAGCCGCAGCAGATTCAGCAGCAGATTCAGCAGGAATTTCTGCAGCAGGATAAGCAGCAGCAGATGCAGCAGCAGATGAAGCAGCACAGGATGCAGCAGACGATGCAGCAGCAGATGCCGCAGGAGATGCAACAGAAGGAGATGCAAAAGCAGATTCAGCAGTGGCTGCAGATTCAGCAGGAGATGCAGCAGGAAGAGGTGATTCAGATGATACAGTATCAGGAGATGCAGCAGGAGATTCAGCCCGAGATGCAGTAGGAGTAGAGGCAAGACGCAGCAGCAGAAGATGCAGAAGCAGAGGATGTAGCAGTAGATGCATCAGGAGAAGATAAAGCAGGAGATGCATCAGTAGTAGATACAGCAGAGGATGCAGCAGCAGCAGATTCTGTAGCAGGAGAGGCAGAAAGAGATTCAGCAGCAGGAAATGCAGCAGTATATACAGAAGCAGGAGATGCAGCAACAGGAGATACAGCAGAAGATACAGCAGGTACTGCAGCAGCAGGAGATTCAGCAGGAGATTATGCAACAGGTGATACAGAAGCAAATGCAGCAGCAGCAGATGCAGCAGCAGGTGAAGTAGCAGCAGGAGATGCTGCAGCAGATGTATCAGGAGGAGATTCAGCAGGAGATTCTATAGCAGGAGGTTATGCATCAGGAGATGCAGCAGGAGATTCTATAGCAAGATATGCAGCAGGATTTGCACCAGCAGGAGATGCAGCACCGAGAAATGCAGCAGGAGATGCAGGAGGAGGTGCAGCCGCAGGAAATACAGCAGCAGGAGATGCAGCATGAGATGCAGCATCATATGCAGCAGCAAATTAAGTACCAGCAGATGAGGCAGAGGGAGATGCAGCAGCAGGAAATGCAGCAGTAGATATAAAAGATGGAGATGCAGCAGCAGGACATGCAGCAGGACGAGATGCATCATGTAATGCAGCAGGAGATGCAGGAGGAGATGCAGGAGGAGATGCAGGAGGAGATCCAGCAGCAGGAGAGTCATCAGGAAATGCATCAGCAGGAGATGTAGCAGAAAATGCTCCAGATGCATCAGCATGAGTTTCAGCAGGAGATGCAGCAGGAAGAGATGCATCAGGAAACGCAGAAGATGCAGCAGAAAGAGATGCATAAGGAGATCCATCAGGAGAATATTCACCAGCAGGAGATGGAGAAGGAGATGCAGCCGCAAAAGATGCAGCAGGAGATGCAGAAGGAGATGCAGTAGCAGGAGATGTATCAGCAGGATATGCAGCAGGACATGCATCAGCAGGAAATGCTTCATGTACTGCTGCATCTGCTGCTACATCTCCTGCTACTTGATGTCCTCCTGCATATCCTGCTGCTGCATCTGCTGCTTCATCTCCTGCTTCTCTATCTTCTGCTGCTACATTTCCTGCTGCATCCTCTGCTTCTGTATCTCCTGCTGCTACATCTCCTGATGCATCCTCTGCTCAGGCACCTGCGGATGCATCTCCTGATGCTCCATTTCCTGTTGCATCTGCTGCTTCATTCCCTGCTGCATCACTTTCTGCTCCATCTGGTGCATCTGCTGCTGCATATGCTGCTGCTTCATCTCCTGCTGCTGCATCTCCTTCCAAATTTTTGCTGAATCTACTGCTAAATATGCATCGCCTGCTGCATCTCCTGCTGATGCATCTCCTGCTTCATATCCTACTGCATCCCTCCTGATGCATCTCCTGCTGCATCTCTTCCTTCATCACATTTTGCTGCATTTCCTTCTGCAGTATCTCCTGCTGCGTCATCTGCTGCAGCAGCTTCTGCTGCTACATTTCCTACTGAATCTGCATCTCCTGATGCATCTGCTGCTGCATCTGCTGCCTCCGCAGCTGCAGCTGCATCTCCTCTTGCTGCATCTTCTGCTGCATTTCCCGCTGCTGCATCTTTTTAATCTGCTGCTGCATCTGCTTCTGTATCTCCTGCTGCATCTCCTGCTGCATTTCTACTTCATCTCCTGCTTCAACTTCTGCTGCTGCATCTCCTTCTGTATCTTCTGTTGTTTATCTCCTGCTGCATCCCGTGCTCCTGCATCTCCTAAATCTGCTGTTGTATCTGCTGCTACTTTATGTACTGCTGCATCTCCTGCTACATCTCTGGCTGCTGGATATTCCCCTGCACCTGCTGCTGCTGCATCTGCAACTTCATCTCCTCCTGCATCTCTATCTGTATCTTTTGCTGCATTCTCTGCTGATGCATCTGCGGACGCATCTCCTGATGATGCATATCCTACTACATCTGCTGCTGAATCTCCTGCTACTGAATCTCCTGCTGCTGCATCTCCTGCTGCATCTCCTGCTGAATGCATTTGCGGCTGCGTCTCCTGCTGCTGAATCTCCTGCTACATCTCCTTCGGCTGCATCTCCTGCTGTATTTTTTGGTGCATCTCATGCAGCTCCAATTGTTGCTGCATCTGCTGCTCTTTATATCTTGCAGATGCATCTCCTATTTGTGCATCTACTCCTGCTGCATCTCCTTCCTGTTGCATTACCTGCTGCATCACCTATTGCTGCATCTGCAGCATATGCTGCTTCATCTGGTGCTGCTTCACCTACTGCTGCACCACCTGCAACATCTCCTGCTACTGCATCTGTTGCTGCATCTGCTGTTTAAACTCCCTCTGCATTTCCGGCTCCAGCATCTCCTGCTGCGTCAATAGCTGCTGCATCTCTTATGCATCTCCTTCTGCTGCATCTGCTGCTGCATCTGCTTCATCTCCTCCTGCTGCATCTCCTACTGAATCTCCTCCTGCTAAAACTCTTGGTGCAACTCCTGCTACAGCATCTCCTGATGTATCTGCTGCTTCTGTATCTACTGATGCATCCCCTGCTGCTCCACTTCATCCTGCTGCATCCCATACTGCATCTCCTGCTGCTATATCTCCTGCTGCTTCTTCTTCTACTGCTGCATCTCTTGCTCCATGTCCTTCTGCTGCATCTCCTGTTTCTGCATCTCTGTCTGCTTCGTCTGCTGCTGCATCTCCTGCTCTATCTCATGTTGCACCTGCTATTGAAGCATCTCCGGCGTCATCTTCTATCTGCTGCATATCCTGCTGCTTCATCTCCTTCTTCATCTCCTGCTGCATCTCCTTCAGCATCACCCGCTGCATGTCCTTCTGCATCACCTGCAGATGCATCTCCTGCTGTATCTCCTGCTGCTGCATATTCATCTACATTTCCTGATGCAGCTCTTTCTGAATCTACTACTGCTGCATCTGCTGAATCTGCTGCTGCATCTGCTGTTGCATCCTCTCCTGCTGCATCTCCTGCTGCACCTCCTATGGCTTAATCTCCTGCTATATTTCCTTCTGCTGCATCTTCTTCTCTTCATCTACTACTCTGCATCTCCTGCTGCTGCATCTCCTCCTTCATCTCGTGATGAATCTCCTGTAGCATCTCCTTCTTCTTCATCTCCTGCTGCTCCATCTCCTACTGCATATGATGCTGCTGCATATCCTGCTACTACATCCCCTGCTGCTGCATTCCCTGCTGCATCTCCTGCTTCTGCATATCCTTCTGCATCTCCTTCTGCAACTCCTGCTACTACATCCACTGCTGCTGCATTCCCTGCTGCATCTCCTGCTGCTGCATCTCCTGAGGCATCCTCCCTATCTGCATCTCCTCCTGCTGCATCTCCTGCTTCAGTATATAATTCTGCGTTTCCTGCTGCTGCATCTCCTGCTGAATCTGCTGCTAAATCTGCTCCCGCATCTTCTACTGCTTTCTCTCCGCCATTTCCTGTGGCTGTATATCCTGCTGCATCTCCTGCTGCTCTATCTCCAGCTGCATCTCTTCCTGCTGCATCTCCTGCTTAATGTCCTGCTGTATCCACTGCTGCTGCATCTCCTGCTTCTATATCTCCTATTGCATTTCCTGCTGCTGAATCTCCTGATGCTGCATTTCTCCTCCTCTATCTCATGCTGCTGCTTCTCCTGCTGCATCTCCAACTGCATCTCCTGCTGCTCTACATTCTGCTGCATCTTCTGCTTCATATCCTGCTGCTGCATCTTCTGATTCTGCATCTCCTGCTATATCAGATGCTGCTTCATCTCCTGCTGCTGCATCTGCCTCTGCATCTCCTGCCTTTGCTGCTACACCTTCTTCTGATTCATCTACTGCTGCATCTACTGCTGCATCTCCTGCTACATCTCATGCTGCTGCATCTCCTGCAGCTGGATCTCATGCTGTATCTCCTGCTGCTGCAATACCTGCTGTATCTCCTCTAGCTGTATCTCCCGTTGCTGCATAACCTGCTTTAGTATATACTGCTGCATCTCCTGCTGCTGAATCTCTTTCTGCATCTCCTGCTTCTGCATCTCCTGCTTCTGCATCTTCTGCTGCTGTATTACCTGCTGCTTCACCTCCTGCTGTGTCTCCTCCTGCTGCATCTGTTGCAGCATCTGCCTCTGCATCTCCTGCCTTTGCTGCTACACCTTCTTCTGATTCATCTTCTGATTCATCTACTGCTGCATCTCCTGCTACATCTCATGCTGCTGCATCTCCTGCAGCTGGATCTCATGCTGCATTCTCCTGCTGCTGCATTACCTGCTGTTTCTCCTCCTGCTGCTGCATCTCCTCCTGCTGCTGCATCTCCTGCTTCCGTATATACTGCTGCATTTCCTGCTGCTGAATCTCTTTCTTAATCTCCTGCTGCTCTATTACTTTCTGCATCAACTTCTGCCGTGTGTCCTGCTGCTGCATCTCTTCCTGCTGCATCTGCTGCAGCATCTCCTGCTGATGCATCTCCTGCTAAAGCTGCATCTCCTACTGCATCTGCTTCTGCATCTCCTGCTGCATCTTCTACTACTGCATCTCCTGGTGATGCATCTCTTTCTGAATCTACTACTGCTGCATCTGCTGAATCTGCTCCTGCATCTGCTGCTGCTAAATCTACTGCTGCATCTCCTACTACCTCTCCCGCTGGTGCATCTCCTGCTTCTGCATCTGCTCTTGCATCCTCTGCTGCTGCAACTGATGCTGCATCTGATGCAGCTGTAATACTTGCT
The DNA here is from genome assembly GCA_033459285.1 of Clamator glandarius. Classification (NCBI taxonomy): domain Eukaryota; kingdom Metazoa; phylum Chordata; class Aves; order Cuculiformes; family Cuculidae; genus Clamator; species Clamator glandarius. The sequence goes on from JAUNZM010001458.1 coordinate 172,645, forward strand.
GCATTTACTGCGGCTGAATCTCCTGCTATATCTCCTTCTGCTGCATCTTCTTCTCTGCATCTACTACTCTGCATCTCCTGATGCTTCATCTTTTCCCGCTGCATCTCCTGTAGCATCTCCTGCTTCTTCATCTCTTGCTGCTACATCTCCTACTGCATATGATGCTGCTGCATCTCCTGCTACATCTGCTGCTGCTGCATTCCCTGCTGCATCTCCTGCTACATCTGCTGCTGCTGCATTCCCTGCTGCATCTCCTGCTGCTTCAACTCCTGCTGCTTCAGTTGCTGCATCTCCTGCTGCTGCATCTCCTTCTGCATTTCCTGCTACTACATCACCTGCTGCTGCATTTCATGCTGCATCTCCTGCTTCTGCATCTCCTCATGATTAATATCTTTCTGCATCTTCTGCTGCTGCATCTCCTGCTCAATATCCTGCGGAATCTTCTCCTGCTGCATCTGCTGCAGCATGTCCTGCTGCTGCATCTCCTGCTAAATCTGCATCTCCTGCTGCATCTGCTTCTACATCTCCTGATGCATCTCCTACCGCTGCACCTCCTCCTGCTTCATCTCCTGCTTCATCTACTTCTCCTGCATATCCTGATACATTTCCTGCTGCATCTCCTACGCTATATCTTGCTACATCTGCTGCCTCATCTTCTCCTGCATCTGCTGATGTATCTCGTACCGCTGCATCTCCTGCTTCGTCTTCAGCTGATGCATCTCTAGCTTCATCTCCTTATATGTCATCTCCTGCTGCATCTGCTGCTGCTCTGCTGCTGCTTCATCTACTGCTGAATCTCCTGCTACATATCCTGCTGCTGCATCTCCTGCTGTACCTCACACTGATTCTCCTGCTCATGCATATCCTCCTGCACCTCCTGCTGCTGCATATCCTGCTGCTGCATCTCTCAATGCATCTTAGGATAATGCTACATCTCTTGCTACTGCATCTCCTGCTGCATCTCCTCCTGATGCTTCTCCTGCTGTATATCCTTCTACATTTCCTGCTGCATCTCTTCCTCCTGAACCTCCTGTTGCATCTCCTCCTGCAGTTTCTCCTGCTACATCTATTTTGGCCCATCTCCTGCTGCATCTCCTGCTCCTGCATGTCCTACTGTGAATCTGCTGCAGCATCTCCTGCTGATGAATCTCCTGCTGAATCTCCATCTACTGCTGCATCTGCTGCATCTCCTGCTGTGGAATCTCCTGCTGCTGCATCTCCTGCTGTATCTACTACTGATGCATTACCTGTTTCATCTGCTGCTTCTGCATCTCCTGCTGCTGCATCATCTCCTCCTGCCTCTCCTCCTACTGCATCTCCTGCTCAATCTCCTGCTCATCTCCTGATGCTGTATCATCTGAAACATCTCTTCCTACTGCATCTACTACTTAATCTGCATCTCTTACTGCATCTGCTTCTGCATCTCATTTTGCTGCGTCTCCTGTGGCATTTGCTGCTCAATATGCTGCTGCATCACCTGCTGCTACATCTCATTCTACTGTATCTCCTGCTGAATCTGCTGCTTCAGCACCTCCTGCATCTCCTGTGGATGCATCTGCTGCTGCAACTCCTCCTCTGCACCTCTTGATGCATCTCCTGCTATATCTCCTGCTACATCTCCCTCTGCCTCTCCTGCTGTTGCATCACCTGATGTTGCATCCCATGGTGCTGCATCTCCACCCGCTGCACCTCTTACTTCATTACCTGTTGCAGCATCTCCTGCTGCACATCCTGCTGATTTCCTGCTGCAACATCTACTCTATCTGCTGCTGCTTCATCTACTTCTGAATCTCCTGATTCACTTCCTGCTGCTGCATGTCCTGCTTTTGCATTTCCTGCTGCTTGGTCTGCTGCTGCATCTCCTGATGCATCTCCTCTTGATGCATATCCTACTGCACCTCCTCCTGCATCTCCCACTGGTGCATCTCCTGCTGATGCATATCTTGCTGGTGCATCTCCTGCTGATGCATATCTTCCTGCTGCATCTCCTGCTACATATTCTGCTCCTGCATCTGCTGCTGCATATTAGGCTACTACATCTCCTTCTGAATCTGCATCTCCTGTTTTAGCTGCTGCCTGCATCTCCTGCTGCTGCATCTCCTGTTGCTTAATCTGTTGCTGCATCTGCTGCTGCGTGTCCTTCTGCTTCATCTCCTGCTGCATCTCCTGCTGCTGCATCTCCTGCATTTACTGCTGCATCTGCTGCTGATTCATCTACTGCTGCATCTCCTTCTACATCTGCTTCTGGATCTCCTGCCCCTGCATCTTCTTCTGCAACTCCTGCTGCTGCATCTTTTGCTCCATATACTTCTGATGCATCTGCGGGGTCATCTTATGATACTGCTATCTTGCAGGTTCTCCTGCTGCTGAATGTCCTGCTGCTGCAAACCCTGCTGCATCTACTGCTGCTGCATCTCCTGTTGCTGCATCGTCTACTGCTGCATCTAGTGATTAATCTCCTACTGCTGCGTCTGCTGCATTTTCTGCTGCATCTACTGCTGCTTTATCTAGTGCTGCATCTTAAGCATACCCTGCTGCTACATCTCCTGTTTCTGCATCATCCGCTGCTGTATCTAGTGATTAATCTCCTACTGCTGCATCTGCAGCATTTTCTGCTGCATCTGCTGCTGCATCACCTGCTACTGAATCCCCTGCTGCATTCCTGCTGCATCTCCTGCTGTGTCACCTCCATCTGCTGCATCTCTTGCTGCATCTCCTGCTGCTGAATCTCCTACTGCATCTCGTGCTGCACCAACTGCTACTGAATCCCTGCGGTGTTCCAGATGCATCTCCTGCTCCAGCATCTCCTGCTGCTGCATCTCCTGCTGAATCTAAACCTACCGCATCTCCTGCTGCCCCTCCTGCTGCTGCATAGCCTGCTGCATCTCCTCTTGCTGAATGTCCTGCTGCTGCATCTCCTACTGCTGAATCTGCTGCTGCTTCATACACTGCTATATCTACTGCTGCTGCATCTCCTGCTGTATCTTCTTCTGCCGCATATCCTGCTTCTTCTTCTTCTGCTGCATGGCTTGCTGCTGCATCTACCGCTGTTTCATCTGCTGCTGCATCTCCAGCTGCAGCACCTCATGATGCATCACGTCTTGCTCCATCTCCTGCTGCATATCCTGCTGATACATCTCCTGCTACTGCATCTCCTTCTGCATCTCCTGCTGCATCTTTTGCGGCTGCATCTCCTTCTCCATCTCCTGCTGGTGAATATTCTCCTGATGGATCTCCTTATGCATCTCTTTCTGCTGCATCTTCTGCGTTTCCTGATGCATCTCTTCCTGCTGCATCTCCTGCTGAAACTCATGCTGATGCATCTGGAGCATTTTCTGCTACATCTCCTGCTGATGCATTTCCTGATGACTCTCCTGCTGCTGGATCTCCTCCTGCATCTCTTGCTGCATCTCCTCCTGCATCTCCTGCTGCATTACATGATGCATCTCGTCCTGCTGCATGTCCTGCTGCTGCATCTCCATCTTTTATATCTACTGCTGCATTTCCTGCTGCTGCATCTCCCTCTGCCTCATCTGCTGGTACTTAATTTGCTGCTGCATATGATGCTGCATCTCATGCTGCATCTCCTGCTGCTGTATTTCCTGCGGCTGCACCTCCTCCTGCATCTCCTGCTGCATTTCTCGGTGCTGCATCTCCTGCTGGTGCAAATCCTGCTGCATATCTTGCTATAGAATCTCCTGCTGCATCTCCTGATGCATAACCTCCTGCTATAGAATCTCCTGCTGAATCTCCTCCTGATACATCTGCTGCAGCATCTCCTGCTGCTACTTCACCTGCTGCTGCATCTGCTGCTGCTGCATTTGCTTCTGTATCACCTGTTGCATAATCTCCTGCTGAATCTCCTGCTGCTGCAGTACCTGCTGTATCTTCTGCTGTATCTCCTGTTGCTGCATCTCCTGCTTCTGTATATACTGCTGCATTTCCTGCTGCTGAATCTCTTTCTGCCTCTCCTGCTACAGAATCTGCTGCTGCTGCATCCTCTGCTGTATCTACTACTGATGCATCTCCTGCTTTATCTTCTCCTGATGCATCTACTGCTACATCCTCTGCTTCTGCATCTTCTGCTGCTGCGTCTTGCCTCTACTCCTACTGCATCTCCGGCTGAATCTCCTGCTGCATCTCCTGATACTGTATCATCTGAATCACCTCTTCCTGCTGCATCTCCTGCTGAATCTGCAGCCACTGCTGAATCTGCTTTTGCATCTCCTTCTGTTGCATCTCCTGCGGCATCTGCTGCTGCATCGTCTGCTGCATCCTGTGCTGCTTCATCTGCTGCTGCATCTGCTGCTGCTTATCCTGCTGCAGAAATTCCTGCTGAATCTGCTGCTGAATCTGCTGCGGCTGCATCTCCTGCTGCTTCATCTCCTGCTCTTGCATCTCCTACTGCTGAATCTCCTCCTGATTCTGCTGTGGCATCACATGCTGCTACATATCCTGCTACATCTCCTAATGCATCTCCTTCTGAATATGCATCTCCTGCTGCATCTCCTCCTGTTGCATATTCTGCGGCATCTCCTGCTGCATATCTTACTATTTCATCTCCTACTGCATCTCATGCTGCATCACCTGCTGCTGCATTTCCTGCAGCTACATCTCCTCCTGCATCTCCTGCTGCACCTCCTGCTTAATACGCATCTCCTTGGACATCTCCTTCTGCTGCATTTCCTGCTGCTGTATCCCCTGCTTCTTCATCCTCGGTTTCATCTACTACTGCTGCATGTGCTGCTACATCTTCTGCTGCTGAAATAACTTCTACTGCATCTGCTGCTGCATGTGCTGCTACATCTTCTGCTGCTGGATTTACTTCTGCTGCATCTGCTGCTGCATCACCTGCTACTGAATCCCCTGCTGCATTCCTGTTGCATCTCCTGTTTCTGTGCCTCCTGCTGCTCTATCTCAGGTGCATCTCCTACTGCTGCATCTCCTGATGCATCTCCTGATGCAGCATTAGATGCATCAGCAGGAGATGCAGCAGCAGAAAATACAGCAGTACATGAAGCAGCAGATGCACAAGAAGACGGAGCGGGAGATGTGGCAGGATATGATGCAGTACCAGCAGATGCAGTAGGCGATGCAGCATCCAGAGTTGAAGCAATAGAAAATGCTGGAGGAGATGCAGCAGCAAATGCATCAGGAGAAGCAGGAGCAGGAAATGCTTCTGCTTGTGTATCTATTCTCTTAGGGCGCGTTGACTGCAAACCACGACTTGTAGAACTTTTAGTCTAGGCTTGTGTGCTGTAACATCAGAATAGCTATTAAATCGTCACTTCAAAATTTCAAAGCGTTCAACACAAGTACTGCAGAGAAGCTGCTACCATCCAATGCTGGCTCTTGTTAGATTCTTATCTGCAAGCGCTTTCATTGCAAGCTGCAGCAACGACTGAAAGAAGGTGTTGGTATAAGCATGTGAACACTGACTTAACACCGCCTATTAAGGCGCTTTAGTAAAAATGAATATACAAGCAGAGAAGGTGTTAGCATGGAATGACTCTGCTTCTGAGTGTCTTGTCTTAGAGCGCTTCCCCTGCAGGGCAAGACTTGTATTATTTTCGGTCTAGGCTTGTGAACTGTAACGTCATCATGGCTATTAAAGCATCACTTCAAAATTTCAGATTGTTCAGCACCAGTACCTCAGGAAAGCTGCAACCATCAAAAGCTGGCTTTCGTTAGAACCTTGTATGGGAGCGCTATCTCTGCAAGACGCAGAGCACGACTAACGCAACGTTATTGTTTTGGCTAGTTATTAGCGACTTAATAGCGGCTAATAAGGCGCTATAGGAAAAGTGAATATCTCCAGCAGGCAAGATGTTAGCATGGAATGCTTCTGCTTCTGAATGTCTTCTCTTAGAGCGCTTTCACTACAAACCAAGATTAATAGAACTTTCCGTCCAGGCTAGTGAACTGTAACATCAGCATGGCTAGTAAGGCTTCACTTGAAGATTTGAAAGCGTTCAGCACAAATACCCCTGGAAAGCTGCTAGAATCAAATAGTGGCTCTCGTTAGAATCATCTCTGGAAGCGCTTTCACTAAGAGGCGCAAAACATTTCCTGCTGCTGCATCACTTGCTGAATCTCCTCCTGCATCTCTGATGCTGCATATCCTGCTGTATCTCCTGCTCAATCTACTGCTGAATATGCATTTGCTGCTGCATTTCCTGCTGCATCTGCTACAGCATACCCTGCTGCAACGACTTTTCCATCACCTGCAGCTGCATCCCCTGCTTCTGCATCTCCTCCTGCAGCATCTCCGACTGCTGAATCTCGTTCTTCTTCATCTCATGCTACTCTATCTCCTACTGCTGCATCTCCTGCTCCTGCATCTGCTTCTTCATCTCTGGTTGCTGCATCTCCTACTGCATCTGCTGGTGCTGCATCTCCTTCTGCTGAATATCCAGATCCTGCTGCTGTTTCAGCTGCTGCATCCCCTGCTGCATCTACTGCTGCTGAATCTCCTTCTTCTACATCTCCTGTTCATCTCCTGCTGCATCTCCTGCTGCTTCTCATGCCGCTGCATCTGCTGCACATCCTGCTACTGAATCTCCTGCTTCTGCATCTCCATCTGGTGCATCTCCTGTGCAATCTCTAGCTACTGTATCTCCTACTGATTCCACATCTCCTCTTTCATTAGCTGCTGCATCTACTGCAGTTGCATCCAATTCTGCATCTCTTTCTGATGCCTCTCCATCCTACATCTCCTCGTGCTTCATCTCTTGGGGCATCTCCTGCTATATCTCATGCTGCATCTCCTTCTTCTACTGCTGCTGCATCTCCTGCTGCATCTCCTACTGCTGCATCTCCTGGTGAATCTCCTCTTGCTAAATCTACTGCTGCATTTCCTGCTGCATCTCTTGCTGCTTCATCTCCTGCTGCCTTTACTGGTGATGCATATCCTGTTGCATTTCCTGATGCATCTCTTGTAGCTGCCTCTTTTTCTGCATCTCCTCCTGCATCTCTTCCTGATGCATCTCTTGTTCAATCTTCTTCTACTGCATCTGCAGCATATGCTGCTGCATCTGGTGCTGCTTCACCACCTGCTGCATGTCCTGCTGTTGCGTATGCTGCTGCATCTCCTGCTACTGCATCTCTTTTTCATTCTCAATCTCCCCTTTTGTCTGCTGCCTGCATCTCCTGCTGATGCATCTCCTACTGCTACATCTGCTGCTGCATCTACTCTTGCATCTCCTTCTTCTGCATCTCTTGAGGTATACCCTGCTGCATTTCCTGCTGCATCTTCTGCTGCAATCTCATGCGGCTGCATCTCCTGCTGCATGTCCTACTGCATCTCCTGCTGCTGTATGTCCTGCTAAAGAATCGCCTTCTGCTACATCTCCTGCTGCATCTCATAATGCTTCTTCTCCTTCTGCTGCATCCCCAGCTGCTGTGTCTGCTACTGCATCGCCTGATTCATCTCCTGCTAGTGCATTTCCTGATTTATTTCCTGATGCATCTCATACTGCTGCATCTCCTCTTACTGTATCTCCTGCTGCATGTCGTGCTGATGACTCTCCTGCTGCTGCATCTCCTGCTGCTGCATCCCCTGCTACTCCATCCTCTCTTTCATGTACTGCTACTTCATATACTTCTACATCTTCTGCATCTGATGCTTAGTCTCTTGCTGCACTTCCTATTGCATCTCCTGCTGCTGCATCTCCTGCTTCTTCATCTCCTGCTGGTGCATCTGCTGGTGAATCTCCTACTGAATCTGCTGCTACTGCATGTCCTTCTGATGCATCTCCTGCTGCATCTCCTACATCTGTATCTCCTGCTGCATCTCCTACAGCTGCATCTCCTGCAGCTCTATCTGCTGCCGCAGTGCTGTGGCTGCATATCCTGGGCTGCATCACCTGTTGCTGCATCTTCTTCAGAATATCCCGATGCAGCAGATGGAGCAGCAGGAGATGCAGACGTAGATGCAGCAGGAGATTCTGCAGCAGGAGACGGAGCAGGAGTTGTAGCATCAGACGAAGCAGCAGGAGATGCAATAGGAGATTCCGCAGAAGACGATGCAGCAGCAGTAGATGCAGCTGAGAATGCTGTAGCACGTGATTTAGCAGTAGGAGATGAAAGAGGAGATGTAGCTGCAGGAGATGCAGCAGCAGCAGATGCAGCAGCAGGAGATGCACGAGGACATCCAGCAGCAGGAGATGCAGCAGCTGGAGATGCAACAGTAGGTGAATCTACACCAAATGTAGCAAAAGATGCACAAGATTCGCCAGCAGGCGATGCAGCAGCAGGAGGTGCAGCAAGATATGAAGAAGCAGAAGATGCATTAGCAGGAGATGTGGTATGAGATGCAGAAGCAGGAGAAGCAGCAGCAGATGCAGAGGGAAATGCAGCAACAGCAGCTGAAGCAGCAAGAGAAGAAGCATCAAATGCAGGAGCAGGAGATGCAGCACCAGGAAATTCCGCAATAGGAGATTCAGCAGTACATGAAGCAGCAAGAGATGCAGCAAAAAGAGATGAAGCAGCAGAAAATGCATCAGAAAATGCACTAGCAGCCGCAGCCACAGAAGATAGAGCAGCAGCAGATGCAGCTGCAAATGCAGCAGCAGGAGATGCAGAAGCAGGAGACCCAGCAAGAAAGCACCATCATAAGATGAATCCACAGATGTATCAGAAGGATATGGAGCAGGAGATGGAACAGCAAGAGTTGCAGAGCAAGATGTGCAGCAGCAGATGCAGCAACAGGTGAAGCAGTATCAGGAGATGCAGAGAAGATGCAGAGAATGAGAAGCAGCAGAAGGAGATGAAGTAGATGAAGCAACAGTAGATGCAGCAAGAGATATAGCAGCAGCAGATGCAGCAGAAGGATATGTTGCAGAAGATGCAGTAGTATGTGAAGCAGCAGGAGATGTTGCAGCAAATGCTGCAGATGCAGCAGTAATTGATTCAGCAGGAGATGCAGCAGGAAGAGATGCTTAAGGAGATTGATCAGGAGAAGATTCACCAGCAGGAGATGGAGCAGGAGATGCAACCGCAAGACATGCAGCAGGAGATGCAGAAGGAGATGCAGTAGCAGGAGATGTAGCAGCAGGTTATGCAGCAGGGGATTGAGCAAGAGGAGATGTACCCTGAGATGCCGCAGCAGGAGATGCAGCATCAGGAGATGCAGCAGCAGATTGAGAAGCAGATTCTATAAGAGATGCAGTGGCAGGAGATTCATAAGCAAAAGATAGAGCACCAGGAGATGCAGCAGCAGGAATTTCAGTAGGAAAAGCAGCAACAGGAGAAACATCAGGTAATGCAGCAGCAGTAGATGAAGTAGGGTATGAAGCAGCAGTAGATGCAGCAGGGTAGGCAACAGCAGGAGATTCAGCAGCTGGAGATGAATCAGAGGATATGCATCATCAGATGAATCCGCTGATGCATCAGAGGTAGTTGCAGACAGAGATGCAGCATCAGGGGTTTCAGCAGAGGATGCAGCAGCAATAGATACAGGAAGAGATCCAGGCGGAGGAAGTAGAGCAGCAGAAGATGTAGCAGCACATACAGCAGCAGATCTGGAAATGAAGCAGCAGGAGAAGCAGCAGGAGCAGATTCAGCAGGAGATGCATTAGGAGATGCAGCAATAGGAGATGCAGCAGGGGATTCAATAGCAGGTGATGCATCAGGAGATGCATCAGGAGATGCAGCAGTAGGAGATGCACCTGAGATAGAGCAGCAGGAGGCACAGAAACAGGAGATGCAACAGGAATGCAGCAGGGGATTCAGTAGCAGGTGATGCAGCAGCAGATGCAGCAGAAGTAAATCCAGCAGCAGAAGATGTAGCAGCACATGCAGCAGCAGATGCAGAAGAAGTTAATTCAACAGCTGAGGATGTAGTAGCACATGCAGCAGTAGTAGATGAAACCGAGGATGAAGAAGCAGGGGATACAGCAGCAGGAGATGCATATTAAGCAGGAGGTGCAGCTGGAGATGCAGCAGCATATTCAGCAGCATATTCAGCAGATGATGCTGAAGCAGGAGATTCAGCAGCAGGAGACTAAGACTCGGCAGATACAGGAGCACGTTCAGCAGGAGATGCAGCAGGAGATGCAGCAGCAGGAGATGCAGCAGCAGAAAATACAGCAGTACATGAAGCAGCAGATGCACAAGAAAACAGAGCTGGAGATGTGGCAGGATATGATGCAGTACCAGCAGATGCAGTAGGAGATGCAGCATCTGGAGTTGAAGCAATAGAAAATGCTGGAGGAGATGCAGCAGCAAATGCATCAGGAGAAGCAGGAGCAGGAAATGCAGAAGCAAGAGATGCAGCAGAAGAGATGCAGGAGTAGGAGAGGCAGAAACAGGAGGTGCAGCAGCAAGATATGCAAAAGGATATGCAGAAGCAAGAGTAGCAGGTGTAGAAGATGCAGGAAATGCAGCAGCTGATGCAGGAGGAGATTTAGCAGGAGGAGAGGCAGCAGCAGGAGATGCAGCATGAGATGCATCAGCAGCAGATGCAGCAGTAGATTCAGCAGAAAACACAGCAGCAGGAGATGAAGCAGCTTGAGCTGTAGTAGGAGATGCAGCAGGAGGTGCTGCAGAATACGCAGCAGGAGGAGATGCAGCAGGAGGAGATGCATTGGGAGATGCATATTCAGAAGGAGATTCATCAGGAGATGTAACAGGATATGTAGCAGCATGAGATGCATCGTGAAATTCAGGAGGAGATACAGCAGATCGAGAAGCAAGAGCAGGAGATGAAGCAGCAGGAGATGCAGCCACAGCAGATCCAGCAGCAAGAGATTCAGCAGGTTATGCAGCAGGAGACGCAGCAGCTGGAGATGCAGTAGGAGGAGATGCAGCAATAGGAAATGCAGCAGGAGATTAAGCAGCAAATGCAGAAGGGGCAGATACAGCAGGTGGAGATGCAGCAGCAGATGCAGCCGTAGATGCAGATTCAGCAGGAGATTCATCAGCAGGAGATGCTGCAGCAGATTCACAGTAGGAGATGCATCAGCAGGAGGTGCAGCAGAAGTAGATGTAGCAGGATAAGCATCAGGAGGAGATGTAGTAGAAGATGCCGGAGCAGGAGATGCAGCAGAAAATTCAGAAGGAAAAACACCAGGCGAAGCATCAGGAGGAGATGCAGCAAGACATGCAGAAGCAGCAGATGCAGCAGCAGCAGATGCAGCAGCAGCAGATGGAGCAAGATATGCAGAAGCAGTAGGTGCAGCAGGAGATGCAGTAGCAAGAGATGAAGCATTATCATGAGATGCAGTAAGTAGTGCAGCAGCAGGAGATATAGCAGCAGGAGATGAGGGAACAGGATATGTAGCAGGAGATTTAGCAGGAGATGAAGTAGCAGCAGAGCAGCCACAAATGCAGGAGGAAATGCATCAGTAGATGCAGGAGATGCTGCAGCAGATGCAGCAGGAGATGACATAGCAGATGATGACATATCAGGTGATGAAGCCAGAGATGCATCAGCTGAAGATGAAGCAGGAGATGCAGCAGCACGAGGTACATCAGCAGATGCATCAGGAGATGAGGCAGCAAATGTAGAAAGGTATACGGTAGGAGATGCAGCAGGAAATGAATGCAGCTGGAGATGCAGGAGAAGTAGATGCAGCAAAAGATAAAGCAGAGGGAGGTGCAGCAGATTCAGCAAGAGATGCAAGAGCAGGAGATGGAAAAGCAGATGCAGTGGTAGATGCAGATTCAGCAGGAGAAGCAATAGGAAGAGAATCTTCAGCAGATGCAGCAGAATGTGCCACATGACGAGATGTAGCAGGACATATAGCAGCAGCAGATGCATCAGCAGATGAAGCAGGAAATGCAGTAAGAGATGCAGCAGCAGAGATGTAGCCACAGACGCATCAGCAGCAGATGCAGCAGGAGATGCAGCAGTAGGAGATGCAGAATCAGAAGATGCAGCAGCAGAATATGAATCAGAAGATGCAGCAGGATATACAGCAGCAGGAGATGCATTAGCTGGAGATGCATTAGCAGGAGATGCAGCAGAAGGAGATTGAGAAGAAGAAAATGCAGCAGCAGGAGAAGCAATAGGAGGTACAGAAGCAGAAGATACAGCAGCAGAATATATAGAGGAGATTAAGCAGGAGATGCAGCAGGAGAGAAAGGAGCAGAAGATGCAGCAGCAGATTTAGCAGCAGATTCCGCAGGAGATGCCTCAGCAGAAGATGCAGCAAGGGAGGAAGCATCAGGAGATGCAGCAGGAAATGCAGCAGAAAGGGGATGTAGTAGCAGGAGATGCAGAAGGTGTTGCAGCAGCAGGAGATGCAGCAGGGAATGCAGCAGCAGCAGAAGTAACAGGAGATGCAGCAGCATAATATGCACTGAGAGACGGAGCAGCAGGAGATGAAGAAGCAGGAGATGTTACAGGATATTCAGACGATGATGATGCAGAAGGAGGAGATGCAGCAGCAGGAGATGCAGAGTAGTAGATGAAGAGAAGATGCAGCAGAAGGAAATATAGCAGGAGATTCAGCCACAGTAAATGCAACAAGAGAGAAAGCAGCTTCAGATGCATCAGCAGGAGATCTATCAGGAGTTGCAGCAGCAGATACAGCAGCAGATTCAGAAGATGCAGCAGTAGTAGATTCAGCAAGAGCTGCAGCAGGAAATGCAGATGAATATGCAGCAGCAGGATATGCAGGAGGAGGAGATGATGCAGGAGATACTTCAATAGAAGGTGCAACATGAGATACAGCAGATAGAGATGCAGCAGCAGACTAAGCAGAAGGAGATGAAGAAACAGGAGATGCAGCAGCAGGACATGGAGCAAGAGATGCAGCAGCAGGAAATGAAGCTTCAGGAGATTCATTAAGAGATGCAGTATCAGGAGATGCAGCAGCAGGATCAATAGCAGCAGGAGATGCAGCATGAGATGCAGCAGGATGAGATGAAGCAGCAGGAAATGCATCAGGAGATGCACAAGCAGCAGTTTGGGCAAGAGATGCTGTAGCAGGAGATGCAGAATGAGATGCAGCAGAAGGATATGCAGCCACAGAAGATGCAGCAGCGGTAGATGCAGCAAGAGATTCAGCAGGAGATGCAGCAGGAGGAGATGCATAAGAGATGCAGCAGCAATTGATGAAGCAGGAGATGCAGAAGCCGGAGATGCAGAAGTAGATGCATCAGCAGGGGATGCAGCAAAACATACATCAGCAGGAGACACAGCAGCAGGATATGAGGCAGGAGATGCACCAGCAGAAAATGAAGCAGGAGATGCTTCAGGAGATTAAGCAGGAGATGAAGCAGCAGGAGACGTGTCAGGGGTTGCAGCAGTAGGTGAAGCAGCACCAGATGAAGGAGGAGATGCTGCAGATGCACCAGGAGGGGATGCAGCAGGTGATGCAGCAGGAAGAGATGGAGCAGGAGATAGATCAGCAGGAGATGCAGCAGCAGAGGCAGCAGCAGTAGATGCAGCAGGAGATACAGGAAAATATGAGGCAGCAGGAGATGTAGTAGGAGATGCAGCAGTAGATGAAGTAGCAGTAGATACAGCAGCAGTTGCAGCAGGAAATGCAGCAGGAGAAGCAGCAGGAGATGCAGCAGCAGCAGAAGCAGCCGCAAATGCATTCAGCAGGATATGCAGTAGGAGATGCCGCAGCTGGAGATTCAGTAGCAGGAGATTCAGCAGCAGATGTAGCAGGATATGCAGCATCAGTAGATGCGTCCACAGATGAATCAGCAGAGCACGTAGGAGGAGATGCAGAAGCAGGAGATACAGCTGGAGATACAGCAGCAGGAGATGAAGCAGCAGATGCAGTAGGTGATGCAGAATCACCAGAAGCAGCAGGATATACAGCAGCAGATGCAGCAGCATGAGGTGCAGCAGCATGAGATGCAGCATTAGATGCACCAGATTATGCAGCAGGAGATGCATCAGAAGGAAATGCAGCAGGAGATGCAGCAGTACATTAGGCAGCAGCTGATGCAGCAGCAGATAAAGGAATTGCAGTAGCCAGAAATGCAGCAGAAGATGCAGCAAGAGGAGATGCAGCAGGAAATGTAGCTGCAGCTGCAGAGGCAACAGATGCAGCAGCAATAGATGCAGCAGTAGATGCATCAGGAGATGCAGATTCAGTAGGAGATGTAGGAGCAGAAGATGCTGCTGCATATGACGCAGCAGGAGATGCAGCAGTAGGTAATGCAGCAGGATATGCTGCAAGAGGAGATGCAGCAGGTAATGCAGCAGCAGGAGATGCAGCAGTAGATGAAGCAGCAGCATATGCAGCAGCAGATGCACCAGATGGAGCAGAAAGTGATGCAGCAGGGAATGAAGCAGCAGATGCAACAGGAAATGGAGCATCAGGAGATGCATCTGCAGATGCATGGTCAGAGGATGCAGCAGGAGATGTAGCAGAAGCCGATACAGAAGCAGCAGAAGCAGCAGATGCAGCAGCAGGAGATGCAGCAGCAGGAATTTTATCGGGAGATGTAGCAGTACATGAAGAATTTCTTGCCGATGCATCTCCTGCTGCATATCCTGCTGATGCATCTCCAACTAAATCAGCTCTTGCTGATGCATCTTTGCTGAATTTCCCGCTACTGCATCTCCTGCTGCTGAATCTCCTGCTGCGGCAATTCCTACTGCATCTCATGCTGCTGCAATTCCTGCAGCATCTCCTGACATATCTCTTACTTCTGCATCTCCGGCTGCTGGATTTCCAGCTGCCTCTCCCGCTTCTATATCTGCTGCTTCATCTGATGCTGCTGCATCTCCAGCTGCATCGCCTGTTGCTGCACCTCAAGCTGCTGCATCTTACTTTCTGCATCACCTTCTCTTCATCTCTTGCTGCTGAATCTCTAGGTGCATCTCCTGCTGCTACATCTCCTGCTACATGTCGTCTGGCTGCATCTCCTGCTGCATCTCTTGCTAAATCTCACGCTACTACCTCCCCTGCTGGTGCATCTCCTGCTGCATTTCCTGCTGGTGCATCTCCTACTGCATATACTTCTGCTTCATCTCCTAATGCATCTCCTGCTGCTGCATCTCCTGCTGCTGCTCAATATCCTGCTTCATCTTGGGCTGCTACATATACTGCTTCTGCATCTCCTGCTGCTGTCTCCTGCTGCTGCATCTCCTGTTACATCATCTGCTGCTACATCTCCTCCTGCTGCATCTGCTGCTGCATCCTCTTCCACTACGTCTCCTGCTGCATCTCTTAGTGCTGAAGCTCATGATCCTGCATCTTCTGATGAGGCAATTCCTAGTGCTTCATTTCCTTCTGCATTTCTTCCTTTTACATGTCCTGCTGCTGCATCTCCTGCTGCTGCATCTCCTGCTACTGCAAATACTGCTACTGTAAATACTGCTGCTGCATCTCCTGAGAAATGTGGTGCTGCATCTGCTACTGCATCTGCTACTACTCCATCTAATTCTGCTGCATCTGCTGCTGTATCTCCTGCTGTTGCATATCCCGTTGCATCTCGTGCTGCTGCAAATGCTGCTGCATCCTTTTCTTCTGCATCGCCTGCTGCATCTCCTACTGCTGCATCTTCTAAAGTATCTCCTGTTGCTGCATATCTTGCTGCATCTCCTCCTGCTGTATCTGCTGCTGCATCCCCTGCTCCTGCATCTCCTGCTGCATTTCTTGATACTGCATCTCATGCTGTTGCATATCCTGCACCTGGATCTCCTGCAACTGCATATCCTGCTACATCTTCTTCATCTCCTGCTGCTGCATCTCCTTCTGCTGTAATTCCTGATGATTAATCTGCTGCTGCTGCATCTCATGCTGTATCTCCTTCTTCATCTGCTGCTGCATCTTCTGCTGCTGAACCTTCTTCAGCATCTGCTGCTTCATCTGCTACTGCTGTATCTCCTGCTGAATCTCCTGCGTCTGCATCTACTTCTACATCTCCTGATGCTGAACCTCTTTCTGCTTCATCTCCGGCTGCTGCAGTTTCTGCAGCATCTCCTGCTTCTGCGTTTCTTGCCACTGCATCTTCTGTGGCATCTCCTGCTGCTGCATCTTCTGTTGCATCTCCTACGGAATCTGCATCTTCCGCTCCATCTTCTGCAGCATCTTCTGCTCCATTTGCTGCTGCTTCATCTGCTGCTGCATTTGCTGAAGCATATCCTGCTGCTGCATATGCTTAAGCATCTCCTGCTGCATCTCCTAATGCATCTCCAGCTACATCTCTACTGCTTAATATGCATCTCTTGCTGCATCACATGCTGCATCTCCTGCTCCTGCATCTAATGCAGTATCTCGTGCTTCTGCATCTCCCGCTGAATCTGTTTCTCCAGCTGCTGGTTATGCAGCATCTCTTGCTGCTGCATCTGCTGCTGCATCTCCTTCTGTGGCATATTTTGCTGCATCTCATCCTGTGGCATCAACTGCTGCTGCATGTCCTGGTGCATCTCCTGCTTCACGTCCTCCTGCTGCATCTCCTGCTGCTGCATCTCCTGCTTCACGTCCTGCTGCTGCATCTCCTGCTGCTCCAATTCCTGCTTCTGAATCTCCTCCTGCATCTGCTGCTTATTTATATCTTCCTGATTTTTTTGTTGCTGCATCTCCTGTTGCATATGCTGCTGCAGCATCTCCTGTTACATCTCCTACTGCTACATCTACTTCTGAATCTCCTCTTTCATCTCCTCTTGCAGCATCTCCAGCTGCCTCTCTTTCTGCTGAATCTCCCTTTGCCGCTCCTGTTTCTGCATCTCCTGCTGCATCTCCTACTGCTGCATCTCATCCTACTACACCTCTGGCTGCATCTCCTGATGCATCTGCTGTGGCTTCACCCCCTGAAGCTGCCTATTCTGCTACATATCCTGCTGCTGTATTCCCTGCTGCTGCATCTGCTGCTGCTGCATTTGCTGCTGCTTTTCCTACTGCATCTGCTGCTGCTGCATCTGCTGCTACTGCATCTCCTGCTGCTACATCTCCTGATGTATCTCCTGCTGCTGTATCTCCTCCAGCATCATTTCCTGTAGCAACTGCTTCTGCATCTGCTGCTGCTTCTGCTGCTGCATCTCCTGATTTGGCATCTGCTGCTGCATCTCATACTGCTGCATCTCCTGCCTCATCTCCTTTGGCTGCAATTCCTGCTGCATCTTCTGCTTCATCTTTTCCTACCTCTGCTGCTGCTTCATCTCCTGCATCATATGCTACTGAATATCCTGCTGCATCTCCTGCTGCAGCAACTACTCCTTTTGCATCTCCTCCTGCTACATCTCCTGCTGCATCTGCTACTGCATCTGCTGCTACATTTGCTGAAGCATCTCCTGCTGCTGCATCTGCTGAAGTATCTCCTGCTGCATCTCCTAATGCATCTCCAGCTACATCTCTACTGCTGAATATGCATCTCTTGCTGCATCACATGCTGCATCTCTTGCTCCTGCATCTAATGCAGTATCTCATACTTCTGCATCTCCTGCTGAATCTATTTCTCCAGCTGCATGTTATGCAGCATCTCCTACTGCTGCATCTCCTTCTGCATCTGCTGCTACATCTCCTTCTGTGGCATATCCTGCTGCATCTCATCCTCTGGCATCTCCTGCTGCTGCATGTCCTGGTGCATCTCCTGCTGCTGCATTTGTTGCAAAATCTCTTGCTGCTGCCTCTTCCGAATACTCATCACCAACTTCATCTCCTACTGCAACTCCAGCATCTCCATTTCCTGATGTTTTATGAAAATATAACGACATCCGCAGAGAATATTCTAGCATGGAATGCTGCTCTTTCTGAATGTCTTCTCTTACAGTGCTTTCACTGCAAAATGACTTCTCTGGAAGTATTTTCTATGTAAGCTGCAAAGCACGACTAACAGAAGGGTTTAGTATAAGGTATTGAATTATGACTAACTGCCCCTATTGAAGTGCTTTAGGAAAATGGAATAACGCCCATAGGGAAGATGCTAGCATGGAATGCTGCTGCTTCTGAATGTCTTCTCTTAGAGCGCTTTCACTGCAAAGCAAGACTTATAGAACTTTGAGTATATGCTTGTGTATTGAAACAACAGAATGGCTATTAAAGCGTCACTTCAAAATTTTTAGATCATTCAGAACAAGTACCACAGGGAAGATGCTATGATCAAATGCTGCTTCTTGCTAGAGTCTTCTGTAGAAGCGCAAAGTACCATTTATAGACGGTTTTCATATAGGTTACTGAATTGAGACCTAACTGCGCCTATTAAGGCACTTTAAGAAAATTAAATAACTCCCGCATGGAAGACGCTAGCATGGAATGCTGATTCTTCTGAATGTCTTCTCTTAGAGCGCTTTTTCTGTAAAGCAAGACTTGTAGAGCTTTCAGTGTAGACTTGTGCACCGTAACATCAGAATTGCTATTAAAGTGTCACTTCAAAATTTAAGAGCCTACAGCACCTCCTGCTGCATCTCCAGGTGGTGCATCACTTCAAAATTTAAGAGCCTACAGCACCTCCTGCTGCATCTCCAGGTGGTGCATCTGCTGCTGCATCTCCTGTGATTGCATATCCAGTAACATCTCCTGTTGTATTTTCTGCTAATGGTTCTCCTCAGCATCCTATTTTCCATAATCTGCAGCTGCATCCCCTGCTTCTGCATCTCTTCCTGCAGCATCTCCTTTTGCTGCATCTCGTTCTTCTATATCTAAAGCTACTGTGCTCCAGCTGCTACATCTGCTACTGCATCTGCTTCTCCATCACCATTTGCTGCATCTCATACTGCGTCTGCTAATGCATCTGCTGCTGAATCTGCTGCTGCTGCATCTCCCTCTGCTGTATATTCTTCTGCTGCAATTCCTGCTGCATCTACTACTGCATCTCTTACTCCTGCATCTCCTGCTGCTACATATCCTGCAGCATATTCTGCTGCAACTCTGATGCATCTTCTGCTGAATATCCTGTGACTGCTTCTCTTGCTCCATCTCCTGCTACTGCTTCTCCTGCTTCACCTCCTGCTGATTGTGATGCTGCTGCACCTCCTGCTTCTTCATCTCCTGCTGCTTCTTCTATGTCTTCATCTCCTGCCACTCCTTCTGCCGCTTCATCTCCTTTTGCTGCATCTCATGCAGTATCTGCTGCTGCATCTCTGCTGCATCTCCTGATGCATCTCCAATTGCATCTGGTTCTGTGTCTCCTCCTGCTTCATCTCCTACTCTATCTACTGCTGCATTTCCTCCTCTATCTCCTGCTGCTGAATCTCTCATTGCATCTACGGCTTCAGATACTCCTGCATCTCCTCCTGCATCTGCTGCTGCTGCATCTCCTGTTTCTGCATCTCCTGCTGCATCTGGGGCTGCTGTATCTCCTCCACCTGCATCTTCTGCTACTTCTGCTGCTTCATCACGTGCTGAATCTCTTGCTGTACCTCCTTCTGAATTTCCTGCTGCTGCATCACTTCCTACTGAATCTGCTACAGTACTTCTTGCTGCTGCATATCCCGCTTCTTCATATCATGCTGCATTTCCTGCTGTTGCATATCCTACTGCTGTATGTCCTGCTGCTGAATATCCAGATGCTGCATCCCCTGCTGCTGTTTCAGCTGCTGCATGCCCTGCTGCATCTACTGCTGCTGAATCTCCTTCTACATCTCCTGTTCATCTCCTGCTGCATCTCCTGCAGCTTCTCGTGCTGCTGCATCTGCTGCATATCCTGCTACTGAATCTCCTGCTTCTGCATCTCTGTCTGGTGCATTTCCTGTGCAATCACTAGCTACTGTATCTCCTACTGATTCCACATCTCCTCTTTCATTAGCTGCTGCATCTACTGCTGTTGCATCCACTTCTGCATCTCCTTCTGCTGCCTCTCCATCCTACATCTCCTCGTGCTTCATCTCATGCTGCATCTCCTTCTTTTTCTCCTGCTGCTGCATCTCCTGCTGCATCTCCTACTACTGCATCTCCTGGTGGATCTCCTCTTGCTAAATCTACTGCTGCATTTCCTACTACTGCATCTCCTGGTGGATCTCCTCTTGCTAAATCTACTGCTGCATTTCCTGCTGCATTTCCTGCTACTTCATCTCCTGCTGCCTTTACTGGTGATGCATATCCTGCTGGTGCATTTCCTGATGCATCTCTTGTAGCTGCCTCTTCTTCTGCATCTCCTCCTGCATCTCTTCCTGCTGCATCTCCTGTTGAATCTCCTTCTACTGCATCTGCAGCATATGCTACTGCATCTTTTGCTGCTTCACCTCCTCCTGCATCTCCTGCTACTGTATCTCATTCTCAATCTCCCCTTTTGTCTGCTGCCTGCATCTCCTGCTGATGCATCTCCTACTGCTACATCTGCTGCTGCATCTACTCTTGCATCTCCTTCTTCTGCATCTCTTGAGGTATACCCTGCTGCATTTCCTGCTGCATCTTCTGCTGCATCTCATGCGGCTGCATCTCCTGCTGCATGTCCTACTGCATCTCCTGCTGCTGTATGTCCTGCTAAAGAATCGCCTTCTGCTACATCTCCTGCTGCATCTCATAATGCTTCTTCTCCTTCTGCTGCATCCCCAGCTGCTGTGTCTGCTACTGCATCTCCTGATTCATCTCCTGCTGCTGCATCTCCTGATTTATTTCCCGATGCATCTCATACTGCTGCATCTCCTCTTGCTGTATCTCCTGATGCTCCATCCTCTCTTTCATGTACTGCTACTTCATATCCTTCAACATCTGCTTCTGAAGCTTAATCTCTTGCTGCACTTTCTGCTGCACCTTCTACTGCATCTCCTGCTGCTGCATTTCCTGCTTTTGCACCCCTGGCCGATTCTACTGCTTCTTTATTTCCTTCTATAACTTATTCTGCTACATCTCCTGCTACTGCATCTGCAGCTGAATCTCCTGCTGCATCTCCTGCTTCTGCATCTCCTGCTGCTGCATCTGCTGCTGAATCTCCTGCTGCATCTCCTGCTGCTGCATGTCCTTCTGATGCATCTCCTGCTGCTGCATCTCCTGCTTCTTCATCTCCTGCTAGTGCATCTGCTGCTGAATCTCCTGCTGCATCTCCTGCTGCTGCATGTCCTTCTGATGCATCTCCTGCTGCTGCATGTCCTTCTGATGTATCTCCTGCTGCATCTCCTACATCTGTATCTCCTGCTGCATCTCCTACGGCTGTATCTCCTGCAACTGAATCTGCTGCCACAGTGCTGTGGCTGCATCTCCTCGTGCTGCGGATGCATATCCTGTTGCTGCATCTCCTTCAGAATATCCTGATGATGCAGATGCAGCAGATGGAGCAGCAGGAGATGCAGACGTAGATGCAGCAGGAGATTCTGCAGCAGGAGACAGAGCAGGAGTTGTAGCATCAGACAAAGCAGCAGGAGATATAGCAGCAATATATGCAGCAAAAGGAGATGAAGCAGGATATGAAGTATCAGGAGACTAAGCAAGAGGAGATGCATTAGGAGATTGATCAACAGGCGATGCAGCAGCAGTAGATGCAGCAGCGAATGCAGTAGCACGAGATTCAGAAGTAGGAGATGAAACAAGAGATTCAGCTGCAGGAGATGCAGCAGCAGCTGCAGCAACAGGAGATGCACGAAGACATCGAGCAGCAGGAGATTCAGCAACCAGAGATGTAACAGTAGGTGAATCTTTAGCAGATGCAGCAAAACATGCATAAGATTCGCCAGCAGGCAATGCAGCAGCAGAAGATTCAGCACGATATGCAGAAGCAGGAGATGCATCAGAAGGAGATGTGGTATGAGATGCAGAAGCAGGAGATGCAGGAGCAGATGCAGCAGGAGATGCACCAGCAGATGCAGCAGCAGGAGATGCAGCAATAGGAGATGCAGCAGTACATGAAGCAGCAAAAGATGCAACAAAAAGAGATGAAGCAACAGAAAATGCATCAGAAAATGCACTAGCAGCCGCAGCCACAGAAGATAGAGCTGCAGCACATGCAGCTGGAAATGCAGCAGCAGTAGTTGCAGCAGGGATTGCAGCAGCAGGAGATGCAGCAGGGATTTCAGCAGCAGGAGATACACAAGCAGGAGATAAATCAAGAAAGCACCATCATAAGATGAATCTGCATATGTATCAGAAGGATATAGAGCAGGAGATGGAACAGCAAGGGTTGAAGCAGCAAGATTTGCAGCAGCAGATGCAGCAACAGGTGAAGCAGTATCAGGAGATGCAGAGAAGAAGAAGCAGCAGAAGGAGACGAAGTAGGAGATGAAGCCACAGTAGATGCAGCAAGAGATATAGCAGCAGCAGATGCAGTAGAAGGATATGTAGCAGAAGATGCAGTAGTATGTGAAGCAGCAGGAAATGTTGCAGCAAATGCTGCAGATGCAGCAGTAATTGATTCAGCAGGAGATGCAGCAGGAGATTCAGCCGCAAGACATGTAGCAGGAGATGCAGCAGGAGATGCAGAAGGAGATGCAGTAGCAAGAGATGTAGCACCAGGTTATGCAGCAGAGGATTGAGCAAGAGGAGATGTACCCTGAGATGCAGCAGCAGGAGATGCAGCTGAAGATGAAGAAGCAGATGAAGCAGCAGGAGATGCAGCAGCAAGATATGCATCAGAAGGAGATAAATCAGGAAATGCAAAAGCAGGAGATTAAGCTACAGGAGATGCATTAGGAGATGCAGTAGCAGGAAATGTAGCAGCAGTAGATGCAGCACATTCAGCAGCACATTCAGCAGACGATTCTGAAGCAGGAGATTCAGCAGCAGGAGACTAAGACTCGGCAGATACAGGACCACGTTCAGCAGGAGATGCAGCAGGAGATGCAGCAGCAGGAGATGCAGCAGTGTTTGCAGTAGCAGCAGATAGAGCATCGGGTGATGAAGGAGGATATCAAAGAAGGTGAAGGATCGTGAGATGCAGCAGTAGATTAATCTACAGCAGATGCACCAAAAGATGCAGGAGATGTAGCAGCAGGAGATGCAGCTGGAGATGCAGCAGCAGTAGATTGAGCAAGATATAGAGAAGCAGGAGATGCATCGGCCAGAGATGTGGTATGAGAGGCAGAAGAATGAGATACTGCAGCAGATGTAGAAGCATATACAGCACCAGGAGATGCAGCAGCAGGATATTCAGTAGCAGGAGATGCAGCAGTTGAAGATGTAGCAGGTTATGCATTAGCAGGAGATTCAGCAGCAGGAGATGCAGCAGGAATTCAGGAAGGGATTTAGTAGCAGGTGATGCAGCAGCAGATGCAGTAGATTTAACAGAAGGATATGAACCAGGAGATGCAGCAAGAGGAGATTCACCAGATTATGCAGCATCAGGAGATGAAGCAGCAGGAGATGCAACAGGAGATACAGCAGTAGGAGACGAGCAGCAGATTCAGTAGGAGGTTCTGCAGCAGGAGATGAAGCAGCAGGATCTGCAGAAAAGAAGATGCAGCAGCAGGTGATGAAGCAGGAGATGCAGCAGCAGAAGTTACAGCAGTACATGAAGCAGCAGATGCACAAGAAAACCAAGCAGGAGATGCGGCAGGATAAGATGCAGTACCAGCAGATGCGGTAGGAGATGCAGCATCTGGAGTTCAAGGAATAGAAAATGCTGCAGGAGATGCAGCAGCAGATGATAGAGCAGGAGAAGATGCAACATAAGAATATGCATGAGGAGATTCCACAGGAGCTTCAGCATGTGATGCAGGATCACGAAATGCAGAAGAAAGAGATGCAGCAGTAGGAGATGCAATAGGAGATGCAGGAGCAGGAGGTGGAGCAGTAAATTCATCAGGAAATGCAGCAGGAGGAGATACAGCAAGAGGAGATCTAGCAGAAAGAGATGCAGCAGGAGATGCAGCTGCAGAAGATGCAGCAGCAAGAGATGCAGCAGCAGATGCAGCAGGAGATTCAGCAGAAGATGAAGCAGGAGATTCAGCAACAGGAGATTCAGCAGCAAACACAGGAGATTAAGCAGCAGACACGGCATCAGGAGATTCAGCAGCAGGAGATGCTGCTGCAGACGCATAAGCAAACACAGTAGTAGGAGTGGCAGCAGGTGAAGATGCATCAAGAGATGCATATTCAGAAGGAGATGCAGCAGGAGATGTAGCAGGATATGTAGTAGCACGAGATGCCGCAGGATATTCCAGAGGAGATTCAGCAGGAAGAAATGCAAGAGCAGGAGATGCATCAGCAGGAGATGCAGCTGCAGCAGATGCAGCAGGAGATGCAGATATAGCAGCAGGAGATGCATCAGCAGGAGGAGCTTCAGCAGATGCAGCAGGAGGAGATTCTGAAGTGGGATACGCAGCAGAAGTTGATGCAGAAAGTAATAGAGCAGCAGGATATTCAGAAGAAGGAGATGCAGAAAGAGATTCAGCAGCAGGAGATGCAGCAGCAGGAGATGCAGTAGGAGAAGGTATAGCAGGTAATGCAGCAGCAGAAGAGACAGCAGGAGATGCAAGAACAAGAGATGCAACATCAGACTCATCAGCAGTAGATGCAGGAGGAGATTCAGCAGCAGGAGATTGAGCAGCAGATGTATCAGGAGAAGATGCAGCAGCAGGAGACGTAGCAGGAAGTTATGCAGCAAGAGCTGCATCATGAGAAATGCAGCAGGAAATGCAGCAGGTAATTCTTTAGCAGGAGATTCAGCAGGAGATGCAAGAGCAAGAGATTCAGCACCAAGAAATGCAGCAGGAGATGTAGCCGCAGGAAATGCAGCAGCAGGAGATGCAGCATGAGATGCAGCAGCATGAGATGCAGCAGCATATGCAGCATCAAATTAAGTACCAGCAGATGAGGCAGAGGGAGATGCAGCAGCAGGAAATGCAGCAGTAGATACAGAAGACGGAGATGCAGCAGCAGCAGCAGATACAGCTGGAGATAGACCGTTAGACACTGCAGCAGGAGATGCAGCAGGGTAGACATATTCAGCAGGAGATGCAGCAGGAGATGAAATAGCAAGATATGCAGCAGGAGATGCCGCAGAATATGCAGTAAGAGGAGATGCATCAGGAGATGTAGCAGGATATGTAGCAACATGAGATGCCACAGCAGATTCAGGAGGAGATTCAGCAGTAGGAGATGCAAGAGCAGGAGATGAAGCAGCAGGAGATGCAGCCGCAGCAGATTCAGCAGCAGATTCAGCAGGAATTTCTGCAGCAGGATAAGCAGCAGCAGATGCAGCAGCAGATGCAGCAGCACGGGATGCAGCAGCCGATGCAGCAGCAGATGCTGCAGGAGACGCAACAGAAGGAGATGCAAAAGCAGATGCAGCAGTGGCTGCAGATTCAGCTGGAGATGCAGCAGGAAGAGATGATTCAGATGATACAGCATCAGGAGATGCAGCAGGAGATTCAGCCGGAGATGCAGTAGGGGGAGAGGCAAGAGGAGATGATGCAGCAGACGCAGCAGCAGAAGATGCAGAAACAGAAGATGTAGCAGTAGATGCAGAAAAAGATAAAGCAGGAGATGCATAGTAGTAGATACAGCAGAGGATGCAGTAGCAGCAGATTCCACAGCAGGAGAGGCAGAAAGAGATTCCGCAGCAGGAAATGAAGCAGCAGGAAATGCAGCAGAATATACAGAAGCAGGATATGCAGCAACAGGAGATACAGCAGAAGATACAGCAGGTGCTGCATCAGCAGGAGATTATGCAGCAGGTGATACAGCAGCAGATGCAGCAGTAGGTGAAGTAGCAGCAGGAGATGCTGGAGCAGATGTATCAGGAGGAGATTCAGCAGCAGGAGACGTAGCAGGAGTTATGCATCAGGAGATGCAGCAGAAGATTCTATATCAGGAGATGCAGCAGGATTTGCAGCAGCAGAAGATGCAGCACCGAGAAATGCAGCAGGAGATGCAGGAGGAGGTGCAGCTGCAGGAAATACAGCAGCAGGAGATGCAGCATGAGATGCAGGAGCATATGCAGCAGCAAATTAAGTACCAGCAGATGAGGCAGAGGGAGATGCAGCAGCAAGAAATGCAGCAGTAGATATAGAAGATGGAGATGCAGCAGCAGGACATGCAGCAGGATGACATGCATCATGTAATGCAGCAGGAGATGCAGGAGGAGATGCAGCAAGAGATGCAGGAGGAGATCCAGCAGCAGGAGAGTCATCAGGAAATGCATCAGTAGGAGATGTAGCAGAAAATGCTCCAGATGCATCAGCATGAGTTTCAGCAGGAGATGCAACAGGAAGAGATGCATCAGGAAACGCAGAAAATGCAGTAGAAAGAGATGCATAAGGAGATCCATCAGGAGAATATTCACCAGCAGGAGATGGAGAAGGAGATGCAGTAGCAGGAGATGTATCAGCAGGATATGCAGCAGGAGATGGAGCAAGACGTGATGCATCATGAGGTGCTGCAGCTGGAGATGCAGCAGCAGATGAAACAGCGGTAGATGCAGCAGCAAGCCATGCAGCAGACGAAGAGGAAGCAGGAGATGCGGCAGAAGAAGATACAGCAGGAGATGCAGCAGCAGTAGATATAGCAGTGTATGAAGCAGCAGCAGATTCAGCAGTAGGAGATGCAGCAGCAGGACATTCAGCAAGAGGAGATGCAGCAGGCTATGCAGCAGCAGGAGGGGCAGCAGGAGATGCGGTAGGTTTAGATTCAGCAGGAAATGCAGCAGCAGGAGATGCTTGAGCAGGAGATGCATCTGGAATGCCGCAGGGATTCAGTAGCAGCTGATGCAGCACGAGATGCAGTAGGAGATTCAGCAGCAGGAGATGCAGCAAGAGATGCAGCAGATGGAGGTGATGCAGCAGGAGATGCAGCAGGAACGCAGCAGAGGATTCAGTAGCAGGTGATGCAGCAGCAGATGCAGCAGCAGATAAAGGAGACGCAGCAGGAGGTGATGTAGGAGGACATGCAGCAGCAGGAGATGTAGAAGGAGATGCAGCAGTATATGAAGCAGCAGCAGATGCATCAGTAAATGCAGGAGATGCAGCAGCAGGAGATGCAGCAGGAGATGAAGCAGAAGGACATGCAGCAGCAGATGCAGCAACAGATTAAGCAGCAGGAGATGCAGCAGCAGGAGAGGCAGGCAGCAGCTAAAACAGGAGATGCAGATTCAGAAGAAGATGCAGTAGCTTAATATGCAGCAGCAGATGCAGGAGCAGAATATGTAGCAGGAGATGCAGCAGCAAGATATGCATCAGCAGGAGATGCACCAGCGGAAAATGCAGGAGGAGGTGCAGTAGGATATGCAGCAAGAAGACATGCATCAGGAGATGCAGCAGCAGACCAAGCAGCAGGAAATGCAAAAGCAGGACATGCAGCAGCAGGGGGTGAATCAGGAGATTCAGCAGTAGATGAAGCAGCAGCAGATAGAGTAGATGTTGCAGCAGGAAATCAGCAGGATGTGCAGCAGGAGATGCCGCAACAGAGAATGAAGTAGGAGGTGCAGCATCAGGTGATGCAACAGCAGGAGAGGCAGAGGGAGATGTAGCAGGAGATACAGCAGGAGATGTATCAAGAGGTGCAAAAGGAGGAGATGCAGCAGCAGATGCATCCACAGAAGATGCATGAGGAGCTGAAGCATCAGGTTCAGCAGGTAATACAGAAGAAGGAGATCAGCAGCAGATGCATCAGGCGATGCAGCAGCAGGGGATGCAACCGCAGGAGATGCAGGAGGAGCTGAAGCGGTAGATTCATCAGCAGATGCAGTAGAAGGAGATGCAGCAGCTGGTGCAGCAGCAGGGGGTGCAGCAGCAGATTCAGTAGCAAATGCAACAGGAGACGCAGCAAAATGAGATGCAGAAGCAGATGCAGTAAGAGATGCAGATTAGGCAGTAGATGCAGTAGGAAGAGATGCTTCAGATGATACAGCATCAGGAGATGAGCAGGAGATTGAGCAGGAGATGCAGTAGGAGGAGAGGCAGGAGGAGATGATGCAGTAGTTGCTGAAGCAGAAGATGCAGAAGCAGAAGATGAAACAGGTAATGCATCAGTAGTAGATACAGCAGGGGATGCAGCAGCAGAAGATTCCACAGCAGGAGATGCAGCAGCAGCAGATGCAGCAGTAGATGGAGATTCAGTAGCAGATTCATCAGCAGGAGATGCTGCAGCAGATTCACAGTAGGACATGCAGGAGCAGGAGATGCAGCAGGAGATGGGCCAAAATAGATGCAGCAGGAGAAACTGCAGGAGGAGATGCAACAGGAGGTTCAGGAGGAGGAGATGCAGCAGGAAATGTAGAAGGATATACAGCAGGAGAAGCATCAGGAGGAGATGCAGCAGGAGATGCAGTAGCAAGAGATGTAGCATTATCCTAAGATGCATTGAGAGATGCAGCAGCAGGATATGCAGCAGCAGGAGGTGCAGGAGGATATGCATGAGCAGGAGAATCAGTGTGAGGTACAGCAGGAGATGCAGCAGCAGGATATGTAGCAGGAGATTCAGCAGTAGATGAAGCAGCAGCAGAGCAGCAGCAGATGCAGCAGGAGATGACATATAAGGAGATGAAGCTAGAGATGCATGAGCTGAAGACGAAGCAGGAGATGCAGCAGTACGAGAGGCATCAGCAGATG
Organism: Clamator glandarius; assembly: GCA_033459285.1. NCBI lineage: Eukaryota > Metazoa > Chordata > Aves > Cuculiformes > Cuculidae > Clamator > Clamator glandarius. The sequence goes on from JAUNZM010001458.1 coordinate 200,972, forward strand.
CAGCAGAAGATGAGGCAGCAGATGTAGCAAGATATAGCGTAGGAGATGCAGCAGGAAATGTATCAGGATATGCAGAAGTAGATGAAGCAGGAGATGAAGCAGGAGGAGGTGCAGCGGTAGGAGATGCATCAGCAGAGAATGCAGCAGGAGATACAGCTAGAGATGCAGGAGATGAAGTAGCAGATGCAGCAGCAGCAGGTGCAGGGGAATATCCAGCAGCAGGCGATGTAGCAGGAGATGCAGCAGTACATAAAGTAGCAGCAGATACAACAGCAGATTTAGGAGATGAAGGAGCACGAGATGCAGCAGGAGATAAACAACAGAAGATACAGAAGGAGATGCAGCAGCAGAAGTTGAAGCAGGAGATGAAGTAGAAATGCAGCAGGAGATGCAGCAGGAAATGCAGCAGGATGAGATGCAGCAGGAGATACAGAAGCAGATGCAGCAGCAGATTAAAAAGATGCAGCAGCAGGAAATGCAGCAGAAGATGCAGCAAGAGGAGATGCAGCTGCAGAGGCAGCAATGCAGCAACCATAGATGCAGATTCAGTAGGAAATGTAGCAGCAGAAGCTGCTGCTGCAGATGACGCAGCAGGAGATGCTGCAGAAGGAGATGCATCAGGAGATGCATCAGAAGGAATTGCAGCAAGATACGCTGAAGGAAGAGATGCAGCAGGTAATACAGCAGGAGGGGATGCAGTAGGATATGAAGCAGGAGATGCAGAAGCAGGAGATGCAGCAGGGGATGCATATTCAGCAGTAGATTCAGCAAAAATTCGGAAGGAGATGCAGCAGCAGATTTAGCAGGAGATGAATCAGGAGATGAAGCAGCAGCATATGCAGCAGCAGATGCACCAGATGGAGCAGAAAGAGATGCAGCAGGGAATGAAGCAGCAGATGCAACAGGAAATGGAGCATCAGGAGATGCATCCGCAGATGCATGAGCAGAGGATGCAGCAGGAGATGTAGCAGCAGGAGATACAGAAGCAGAGGATGCAGCAGGACATGTAGCAGTAGAATATGCAGGAGGACATCAAGTAGCAGGAGATGTAGCAGGAAATGCAGCAGTACATGAAGCATTTCCTGCTGATGCATCTCCTGCTAAATCAGCTCTTGCTGATGCATCTTTTGCTGCATCTCCTGCTACTGCATCTCCTGCTGCTTAATCTCCTGCTTCTGCTTCTTCTGCTGCTACACCTGCTGCTGAATCTGCTGCATCTCCTGCTGCTGCTTCTCCTGTTGCATATCTTTCTGCTGCATCTCCTGATGAATATGCACCTCCAGCTGCATCTCCTGGCGTTGCATCTCCTGTTGCTGCATCTTCTGGTTCTGCATCTCCTGCTACATCTGCTGCTGCAATTCCTGCTGCATCTCCTGCTGCTTCATCTGCTGCTGCATCTCCTGATATGTCTTCTACTTCTGCATCTCCTTCTGCTGCATCTCCTGCTGCTGGATTACCAGCTGCCTCTCCTGCTGCTGTATCTGCTGCTGTATCTGCTGCTGCATCTTATTTTCTGCATCTACTTCTCTTCATCTCTCGCTGCTGAATCTCCTGCTGCATCTGCTGCTGCTGCATCTCCTGCTGCTGCGTATCCTGCTGCATTACCTGTCGCTGCATCTCTTTCTGTATCTCCTGCTGCATATCTATCTGCTTCACCTCCTAATGCATCTCCTCCTGCTCTATATCCTGCTTCATCTTGGTCTGCTGCATCTCCTGCTGCTGCATCTCGTGCTACTGCATCTCCTGTTACATCATCTGCTGCATCTCCTGCTGCTGCATGTTCTTCTGCATCTCCTCCTGCTGCATCTGCTGCTGCATCCTCTTCTGGTACATCTCCTGCTGCATCTCTTGCTGCTGAAGCTCATGATTTTGCATCTTCTGCTATGGCAATTCCTGGTGCTTCATTTCCTGCTGCATTTCTTCCTTTTATATCTCCTGCTGCTGCATCTCCTGTTCCTGCTTCTCCTGCTGAATCTTCATCTCCTGCTGCATCTGCTGTGGCATCTCTTTCTGCTGAATCTCCCATTCATCTCCTGCTGCATTGCTGATGCAGCTGCTGCTGCTGCCTCTCCTGCTGCTTTATAAACTACTGTTGCGTATCCTACTGCTGCATATCCGGATTCAGAATATCCTATTGCATCTCCTGGTGTTGCTTCTCCTGCTGCTTCATCTCCTGCTGCATCTCTTGAAACGGCACTTCCTACTGCATCTCCTGGTGCTGTGTCTCTTGATGCTGCATTCCCTGCAGTATCTCCTGCTCTGCATCTTCCATAGAATCTCGTGTTCCTGCTTCTCCTGCTGAATCTACATCTCCTGCTGCATCTGCTGTGGCATCTCTTTCTGCTGAATCTCCCATTCTTCTCCTGCTGCAATGCTGATGCAGATGCTGCTGATGCCTCTCCTGCTGCTTTATAAACTACTGCTGCAAATCCTGCTGCTGCATATCCGGATTCAGCATATCCTATTGCATCTGCTGGTGTTGCTTCTCCTGCTGCTTCATCTCCTGCTGCATCTCCTGCTGCTGTATTTCGTACTGCATCTCCCGGTGCTGTGTCTCTTGATGCTGCATTCTCTGCATCATCTCCTGCTTCTGCATCTTCCATAGAATCTTTTGTTCCTGCTTCTCCTGCTGAATCTGCATCTCCATCTGCATCATCTCTTCTACATCTCCTGCTGTGAAATCTCCTGCTACTATATCTCCTGCTGCACCTACTGCTGCATCTCCTCCTGCATCAATTCCTACATCTCCTGCTGCTGCATCTCCAGCTGCTGAATCTCCTGCTGCTGCATCTCCAGCTGTTGCATCTCCGTTGCATCTCCTGCTACTGAATCTCCTGCTACTGCATATACTGCTGCTGCATCTCCCGATAAATAAGGTGCTGCATCTGCTACTGTACCTCCTAATACTCCATCTAATACTGCTGCATCTCCCGCTGCAATTCTTGCTGCTGCATCTCCTGCTGCATATCTTGATGCTGTATGTGCGTCAGATGCATCTCCTGCTTCTTTATTCACGCTGCTGAGTCTGCTGCTTCTTTATATCATGCTGTATCTCCTACTGCATCTCATTCTGAATCTCCTGCTGCATCTCCTGCTGAATATGCACCTCCTGCTGCACATCCTACTGCTGTATCACCTGCTATGTGTCATGATGCTGCACTTCCTGCTACTGCAATTCTTCTGCATCTGCTGCTGCATTTGCTGCTGAATTTGCTGTTCCACCTCCTGCTGCACCTTCTGCTGCTGCATCTCCTGCTGCACCTTTTGCTGCATCTGCTACTGTTGCATCTCGTGCTTCACATCCTGCTGCCTCATCTCCTGCTGCTGCACCTGCTGCTGCATATGCTGCTGCATCTCTTGCTGCACCTCCTGCTTCATAACCTGCCTCTATATCTCCTGCTGCATCTTGTGCTGCAGAGCTTTATACTGCATCACCTGCTTCTTCATTTCCTGCTGCTGCATCTACTGCTACATCTCCTCCTGCTGAATCTCCAGCTGCATCTCCTGCTGCTGCATCTCTTGCTGTTGCATCTCCTGCTAAATATATGCTCGGCATTTTCTGCTGTATGTTCTCTTGCTGCATCTGCTGCTGCTCCATCTCCTGTTGCTGTATCTCCTACTGCTGCATCTCCTGATGAATCCCCTGCATCTCGGGCTGCTGCATCATCTGCAGCTTCTGTTTCTGCTGCTGCTGCATCTGGTGCTGCATCTACCCCTGCTGCAAATCCTGTCGCATCACCTCCCACTGCATTTGCCCCTACATCAATTTTTCCTGCCTCCCCTGCTGCATCTCTTCTTCATCTCATGCTGCTGCATCACCTGCATCTCTTGCATCTGCATATCCTGCTACATGTCCTGCTGCATCTCCTGCTCCTACATCTCCTACGGCTGCTGCTTCCTGATTCTGAATCTCCTGATTCTGAATCTCCTGCTGCTGCATCTTCCTGATTTTTTTTGTTGCTGCATCTACTGCTGCATGTCCTGCTACAGCCTCTCCTGTTACATCTCCTACTGCTCTATCTACTTCTGAATCTACTCTTTCATGTCCTGATGCAGCAACTCCAGCTGCCTCTCTTCCTACTGAATCTCCATTTGCAGCTCCTACTTCTGTATCTCATCCTACTGCATCTCTGGCTTCATCCCCTGCTGCTGCATATTCTGCAACATATCCTGCTGCGGTATTCCCTGCTACTGCCGCTGCTGCTACTGCATCTCCTGCTGCTGAATCTCATACTGCGTCATCTCCTGCTGCAACTGCTTCTGCATCTGCTGCTGCATCTGCTGCTGCATCTGCTGCTGAATCTCTTTCTGCATCTACTGCCTCATCTGCTACTGCTGCATCTCCTTCTGCATCTACTGCTTCATCTGCTACTGCTGTATCTCCTTCTGCATCTCCTGCTTCTTCATTTACTGTGCATCTCCCGATGCTGAACCTCCTTCTGTTTCATCTCTGGCTGCTGCAGTTTCTGCAGCATCTCCTGATGCCGTGTTTCTTGCTGCTGCATCTCCTGCAATTTATCCTGCTGCTGCACCTCCTGCAGAACCTCCTGCTGCATCTTCTTCTGCATCTCCTCCTTCACTTTCTACTGCTCCTGATTCTGATTTGCATCTCTTATGTATCTCCGGATCCTGCACCTCCTGCTGAATCTCCTGCTTCTGTATCTTCTGCTGCTGCATTTCCTGCAGCATCTCCCGCTGTTGCACCTCCTGCAGAATCAGCACCTACTGCTACATCTCCTGCTGCTGCATTTGCTGAAGCATCTCCTGCTGAATCTCCTGCTTCTGCATCTACTGCTGAGTATCTCTTGCTGCATCACCTGCTGCATCTCCTGCTTCTGCATCTACTGCAGAATCTCGTGCTTCTGCATCTCCTGCTGTGGCTTATCCTGCTGCATCTCATCCTATAACATCTCCTGCTGCTGCATCTGCCACAAAATATCACAGTGCTGCTTCTTCCGGCTTCATCTCCTACTGCAACTCCAACATCTCCATTCCTTACCTTATATGAAAACATAACTTCCGCAGCAAATATTCTATCATGGAATGCTGCTCTTTCTGAATGTCTTCTCTTACAGCTCTTCAACTGCACAACGACTTCTCTGGAAGTGTTTTCAATGCAAGCTGCAAAGCACGACTAACAGAAAGTTATATATATAGTATAAGCACCTGAATTATGACTTAACTGCCCCTATTGAGGCGCTTTAGGAAAATCGAATAACACCCACAGGGAAGATCCTAGCATGGAATGCTGCCGCTTCTGAATGTCTTCTCTTAAAGTGCTTTCTCTGTAAAGCAAGACATGTGGAACGTCGAGTATACGCTTGTGTACTGTAACATCAGAATGACTATTAAAGCGTCACTTCAAAATTTTTAGATCGTTCAGCACAAGTACGACAGGGAAGCTGCTACGATCAAATGCTGGCTCTCGTTGAGAGTCTTCTGTGACAGAGCATTCACTGCAAGCTACAAAGCACGACTAGTTGACAGTTTTCGTGTAGGGTACTGAATTGTGACTTAACTGCGCCTATTGAGGCGCTTTTGGAAAAGTGAGTAAATCCCGCAGGGAAGAAGCTGGCAAGGAATGCTGCTGCTTCTCAATGTGTTCTCTTAGAGCGCTTTCACAACAAAGCCAGAATTTTAGAACTATCAGTATAAACTTGCGTACCGTAAGCACACGCATCTCAGGTAAACAAGCTACGATTAAGTGCTGGCTCTCGTAAGAGACTGTTGTGGAGAGATTTCACTGCAAGCAGCAAAGCATGGCTTAAGGACCGTTTTAGTATAGGGTACTGAATAGCGACATAACTGCGTCTATTAGGCCGCTTTAGGAAAATTGAATTACGCCCGCAGGGAAGATGCTAGCATGGAATGCTGCTACTTGTGAATGTCCTCCCTTAGAGAGCTTTGTCTGCAAAACAAGACTTGTAGAAATTTCGGTCTAGGCTTGTGCACTGTAACATCAGAATTGCTATTAAAGCGTCACCTCAATATTTTCAGATTGTTCTGAACAAGTAAAGCTGCTACCATCAAATGCTGGCTTTAGGTTGACTCTTCCTTGCAAGCGCTTTCACTGCCAGTGGCTAAGCAAGACTTATGGACCATTTTAGTGACCGTTACTGAATTGTGACTTATCTTCTCCTATGAAGGCGCTTTAGGAAAAGCGAGTAACTCCCGAAGGGAAGATGCTAGCATGGAATGATGCAGGTTCTGAAAGTGTTCACTTAGAGCACTTTCACTTCCAATCAAGGCTTGTAGAACTTTCAGTCTGTGTACTGCAACATCAGAACGGCTATTAAAGCATCCCTTCCAAATTTCAAGTAGTTCAGAACAAGTATCTCAGAGAAGCTGCTACGATCAAATACTGACTCTGGTTAGAGTCTTCTTTGGAAGCGCTTTCACTGCAAGCTGCGAAGCACGACTAACAGAAAGTTTAGTCTCAATTAGGGAATTGTGACTTAACTGCGCCTATGAAGGCTCTTTAGGAAAATGAGTAATTCCCTCCTGGAAGATACTAGCATGGAATGCTGCTGTTGCTGACTATTTTCTCTTATAGCTCGTTTACTGCAAAGCAATACGTGTAGAACTTTCAATCTAGTCTTGTCTTCTGTAACATCAGAATGGCTATTAAATCGTCACTTCAAAATTTAAGAGCCTACAGCATCTCCTGCTGAATCTCCAGCTGGTGCATGTGCTGTTGCATCTCCTGCTATTGCATATCCAGTACCATCTCCTGCTGCATTTTCTGCTCCTGCATCTGTGTTGAATCTGCCTATGTGGCTACATCTACTGATGCTGAATCTGCTGCTGCATCTGCTGCTGGATCTCCTGCAGCTGTATCATATGCTGATTCTCCTTCTACTGCATCTCCTGCTGCATTTGCTGCTGCATTTCCTGCTGCTGCATCACTTGCTGAATCTCCTGCTACATCTCGGATGCTGCATATCCTGCTGCATCTCCTGCTCAATCTGCTGCTAAATATGCATTTGCTGCTGCATCTCCAGCTGCATCTGCTACAGCATACCCTGCTGCAACCACTTTTCAATCACCTGCAGCTGCATCCGCTGCTTCTGCATCTCCTCCTGCAGCATCTCCGACTGCTGCATCTCGATCTTCATCATCTCATGCAACTGCATCTCGTACTGCTGCATCTCCTGCTCCTGCATCTGCTTCTGCATCTCTGTTTGCTGCATCTCCTACTGTGTCTACTAATGCATCTGCTGCTGCTGCGTGTCCTGCTGCTGTTTCAGCTGCTACATCCCCTACTGCATCTACTGCTGCTGAATCTCCTTCTTCTACATCTCCTGTTCATCTCCTGCTGCATCTCCTGCAGCTTCTCGTGCCACTGCATCTGCTGCATATCCTGCTACTGAATGTCCTCCTTCTGGTACATCTCCTGTGCAATCTCTTGCTACTGTATCTCCTACTGATTCCACATCTTCTCTTTCATTAGCTGCTGCATCTACTGCTGTTGCATCCACTTCTGCATCTCTTTCTGCTGCCTCTCCATCCTACATCTCCTCGTGCTTCATCTCTTGGGGCATCTCCTGCTATATCTCATGCTGCATCTCCTTCTTCTTCTACTGCTGCTGCATCTCCTGCTGCATCTCCTACTGCTGCATCTCCTGGTGAATCTCCTCTTGCTAAATCTACTGCTGCATTTCCTGCTGCATCTCTTGCTGCTTCATCTCCTGCTGCCTTTACTGGTGATGCATATCCTGCTGGTGCATTTCCTGATGAATCTCTTGTAGCTGCCTCTTTTTCTGCATCTCCTCCGGCATCTCTTCCTGATGCATCTCCTGTTGAATCTCCTTCTACTGCATCTGCAGCATATGCTGCTGCATCTGGTGCTGCTTCACCTCCTGCAGCATCTCCTGCTGTTGCGTATGCTGCTGCATCTTCTGCTACTGCATCTCCTTTTCAGTCTGAATCTCCCCAACCGTCTGCTGCCTGCATCTCCTGCTGCTGCATCTACTCTTGCATCTCCTTCTTCTGCATCTCTTGAGGTATACCCTGCTACATTTCCTGCTGCATCTTATGCTGCATCTCATGCGGCTACATCTCCTGCTGCATGTCCTGCTGCATGTCCTGCTGCTGTATGTCCTGCTAAAGAATCGCCTTCTGCTACATCTCTTGCTGCATCTCATAATGCTTCATATCCTTCTGCTGCATCCCCAGCTGCTGTGTCTGCTACTGCATCGCCTGATTCATCTCCTGCTAGTGCATTTCCTGATTTATTTCCTGCTGCATCTCCTGCTGCTGAATCCCCTGCTGCTATATCCTCTCTTTCATTTACTGCTACTTCATATATTTCTACATCTTCTGCATCTGAAGCTTAATCTCTTGCTGCACTTCCTACTGCATCTCCTGCTGCTGCATCTCCTGCTTTTGCACCCCCCTGCATCTACTGCTTATTCATTTCCTGCTACAACTTATTCTGCTGTATCTCCTGCTACTGCGTCTGCAGCTGAATCTCCTGCTGCATCTGCTCCTGCCGCGATTGAGAGAGGGGAACACAGCTTGATGTAAGTAAATTGTTCAACTTTATTGTTCAGCCAACATACATTTATATGGTTTTAGGCACGCGTGTTTCACATTGATTGGCTAATCACTTTTACTCATCCTAAGCTAGCTAAGGCAGGACCGTTAGTCATGTGGTGATTACGCGAAAAGCAGGCGGCAAGTGGGTGGTTATCAGTAGTCACAGGCTGTTCTTTGCTCCAGGGCGTAGGCATTATTGCTAGCCGCAAGTTCCTTGTTTCTAAGTCCACCCGGGTACATGGTATCTTGTAAGCATTGCAACATTTGTCCTTGTTACAACAAGTTAATTTATTAACCCTAAATTCAAGTAAGCCACATCTCCCCCTTTTTGTTTCAATTAACAGGTTTCTTCCCAAGGTCGGCGGCCAACTAACTCTAGGACATCCTGTGTTACTAACTTTTCTGTACTGGGGGTCTTGGTGATCATTTCCTGGTTTTGATTTATTCTTTGTTGAACAAGGAAAATTTTATTCACTGAAGCAGTTATTGATTTTTGCAAGCATTGCAGCACACACGGAATTATTATTAATATGGCACAAATCACTAAGAAAATAGAGATCCCTTGCTTAAGCAAATCCTTTATCCACCCAGAAATACCCCAAGAAGCTAACCATCCATCAAACTCATCTACTCCTTCTTTAACAAGTTTAACCCGTTCTCGCAATTCTTCGATCTGTCTGTGGATACTTTTAGAGTGGTCAGATAAATTCATGCAACACATTCCCTCAAATTCTTTGCAACCATGCCCATGAGCTAACAAGAGAAAATCAATAGCAGCACGATTTTGCAGTACAGCATGTCGCAAGCTATCTACATCATTGGCCAGGCCTGTAAGAATTTCAGAAGTTGTGTTGAACTGTTTCACAGCCCAGCATGCTAAACTTTTAATTTTGGCCCAATTGGCTGCTGCCATCCCTCCCGGTAGGAAGAGGGACAAGGTTACTGTAGACCCTAAGGACCCCAGATTGACTTCATCATCACAATCTGGTTGTAATGTTCGCAGTGACCTTTTAGATTTTTGATGGCTTGTTAAGTTAAGTAGGTCTCTCATATGAGGTGCAAACAAGGTAAGCTTCCCAATATAGCAAGGCCCTCCTATTGGCTTAAAAGGGATTCCTGGCCATGCTCTATCTCCACAAATCAGAAAGTACCCATTAGGCAACCTCAATTGCCCTGTGATGTCTTTTACATTCCTTGACCCTGCATGTTGTGATACATTCCAGTGGCCCGAGCTGCCCGACACATTTTGATACGCAACATAAAGGTTAGCCTTTTCCTTGTCTCCGTCGTGAATCAAGATCTCATGATATTCGTCTCCAAAAAATATCACTCCAGATCCGTTATATGGAAGAACATTGAGGACAGTTAAGCTTCCATTTGTTGGCCTCTTGAACAGGGTCCATTCAGTTATTCCACGGTGTTATCTTCTGCATCATCCACAGGGTCAGAAGGAAGAAGATCTTTAGACGGTTGTTGTATCGTTTCTCGGAAAGGTCTTACAAATTTAGCTGGGATCCAACAGGGACCTCTTTCTGTGGAAACACAAGCATAGCCTCTTCCCCACGTGACAAGAGGATAGGGTCCCATTATCTTACCTGTTTCAGGGTCTCGGATCAATACCGGTGGCTTGATCTTAGGTTCAAAACAAGTACTTGTGCTAAAATGACGAATTACTGGAGGATTATTATCTAATAGGGAACAATTCAAAAAGTTAAAAACATATAAGGCTTTCTGTATTCGTTCTTCTGGTGTAACGGCCCCTACTCCCCCTTTTTGTTTCAACAAAAGACGTTTTAAAGTTTGGTGTGAGCGTTCTATTAGGGCTTGCCCTGTAGGAGAGTGAGGGATACCTGTGGTATGTAATATACCCCAAGAGGCAAAAAAGTTTTTCAAGGTCTTAGACACATATGCAGGACCATTATCAGTCTTAATTTGAGAGGGTACCCCTAAAGTGGCAAAAGCTCGCATGAAGTGTTTTTGTACGTCTCGTGCCCTTTCACCTACATGACACGGGGCAAATAACATTCCTGAGAAGGTATCAACCGAGCAGTGGACGTATTTTAAACGGCCAAATTCAGCGAAATGAGTGACATCAGTTTGCCAGAGTTGAAGGCTTTGCAATCCTCTTGGATTCACTCCCCCTGCTACCGAAGGGAATGAGTGTCTTTGGCAGTCAGGACATACCGCAATGATATTATTGGCTTGTTGAATAGTAAGGTCAAATTGACGTCTAAGACCGGTAGCATTTTGATGGAAGAAGGAATGACTAAGTTTAGCTTGCGCTAGGCGGTCCGGTAGCACCTGTATTGGTAACGTAAGCAGGTCAGCTTGTCGGTTCCCTTCTATAATAAAACCAGGCAAAGAAGTATGAGATCGAACATGCATAATAAAGTAAGTGTGTAATCGAGAATTTAACAGAAAAATAAGTTCTTGTAATAATGCAAACAATGTTTCATGAGAGACATCTCGTAGCACAGAAGCTTCAGCTCGGCTAACAATTCTTGCAACGTAAGCAGAATCTGTGATTATGTTAATAGGAATGGACCATTTTCGAAAGACTCGGACTACCGCAGCTAATTCTACTATCTGTGGAGAACCCTGGATGATTTCTATATCAGAGTCCCATCGCTTGTGGGAATCATTCCACCAGGTAATGACCGATCGGTGTGATCTACCAGAACCATCAGTAAATACAGTTAAAGCTTGTAGGGGTTGGTCACTTCGCTTGGGTGCCAGTAAAAGCTGAAAATCAACACTAAGCCGCTTGTGAGAGGGCGGATGAGAGGTGAGTTGGCCCTTAAATCCCGTTAGAGCTATATTGATCGCGTCGGACTGTTGTTGCAGCCATTGTAGGTATACTTTGGTTATTGGCAAACAAATAAGAGCAAAGTCTCTTCCTACTAAAGTTAGCAATCGTTGTCGAGCCCTAATAATCAGGGATGCGAACATCTCATGTTGTGTAGAAATTGTTTTTGTGGCTTGGTTAGGTAAAAATACCCACTCAATGATTAGCAAAGGATCTGTTTTTTGGCAGTCCCATTGAAAGATTAGTGCATGAGGTTGTCTGGCTGGATTAAGAATAATTAGTTGAAAAGGCAAGTCCGGTTCCCACCGATGAGCTTGTCTAGAAGTGATGACTGCTGCAGCTTTCTGTAAGGAGGCAACAGCTTCAGGGCTAAGAGTTCGTGGAGCATTTAGGTCCGAGCTCCCTTTAAGCATTTTGAACAAAGGGCTTAAGTCTGTGTTGGTAATTCCTAACAATGGTCTCGCCCAATTGATTGTTCCCAACAGTTTTTGTACGTCATGTAGGGTTTTCACATCCGCCTGTATTTGTAGCGGCTGAGGGGTGATGGTTTGAGCTCTTATTCGCCATCCTAGGTATTTCCAAGGAGGCACCTTTTGAATTTTTTCCGGCGCAATACAGAAGCTTGCTGATTTTACAGCAGCTATGACAAGGGCCACGGCTTCCTCCATCACCTCTTGGTGTTGTGCTGTCACTAAGATATCATCCATATAGTGATATAGGAGCACAGTGGGCATTGCAGTTCTAACAGGGCTAAGTATTTTTGCCACATACCATTGACATATTGTGGGGCTATTTTTCATCCCTTGTGGCAGTACAACCCAATGATATCTTTGTAGAGGAGCCTGCATGTTGACGCTAGGAATTGAAAAAGCAAATTTGGGAGCGTCATCTGGATGCAGTGGAATGCTGAAAAAACAATCTTTGAGATCAATAACAGTTAAATGCCAATTTCGAGGGATCATAGTGGGTGACGGGAGCCCGGGTTGTAGGGCCCCCATGTCTTCCATAGCGTCATTAATTTTTCTAAGGTCATGGAGCAAGCGCCACTTGCCAGATGGTTTTTTAATAACAAAGACAGGCGAGTTCCAGGGGCTTGTCGAAGGTATAATGTGTCCCATTGACAATTGTTCATTAACTATTTCTCGTAGGGTGTGAAGCTTTTCCAGTGACAGGGGCCATTGATCAACCTAAACAGGAGTCTCCGTTTTCCATGTTAGTTTCAGGGTTTCACGCCTCTCAATGACCCCCCCTAAAAATGCATCTGGATTGTCACCCCCCACTGGGAAAGCACATCTCGCCCCCATAAAGCCATGGGTACTGGTAAGACAAGCACGTAACCCAACAAGACTGCTTGCAATCCTGTTCTCCATTGGGATTCCCACATCGTATATTGTGTTGGGGTTAGTAACAGCTGTGCAAGAGCTTTTAGATCATGCGGGGTCATAACATATGTATCGAATACCGAAGCCGCAAGGCGTGCAAAATAAGGAGAGGACAACCCATGTTCCGTTACCATGCGGCGCAACTCCTTGATTACCGAAAAGGAAAGAGGTTCCCATTGAGCCTGAGCCCCTCCCCATCCTTGATATATTACCGGGGCTACTATAGTTCTGGCTATCTCCAATTCCCCCTCCTTTATCGCTTGACGCTTAATCTTTCCCCAAACTTCATGAGGATAGGGAGGGTAGAGATCTGGTTCTTTGTCAGGGTCGATCGGACCTGGATCAAAGGGATCATCCTCTGGGGGATACCCAGCGGCACAAGCCAATGTTGGTGCAGAGGGTTTTGTCTCACTAGAAATGTCAGAAGGGTAGGGGGGAAGTGACTGGGTGTCTTCCCCAGCCTCCTGTTGATTCTGTTCTTGCCTTTTTATAGTTTCGAAAACCTGCCTCCACTTAGGGAGCATGCGTTGCGCTTCCTCATTCCCTAAGGTGGCTGCATCCCACAACTTCACCCCCACCTCATCCCAGAGCTTACGCGTGAAAATAGAAGAAGCAGTCACTGTGGGGATCTTAGCCTTCACCCATTTAAGGAGCAATTTAAGGTCGTGTCCAGAAAGAGTCTCTTTCCCATGCTTCTTAAGCAGAGTTTTCATGAGCTCATAAACGTCTCTCTCAGGGGTTGACGCCTGACTCCCCATTTTGTTTGTTCCCCGCAGCTCACCTCTCGTTCCAGATGGAGGGATTAGTTGGCCGGCCGGCTTATCCTGCTTCCTTTCAGCAGCTTATTCCACGTTCTGCGGGGCTCGCGACATGCCACCAGGTAGGTGGTTCTTCAGTCTCCGGAGATCGCGTCGCTGACGATCACGTCGGGGTCACCAATTTGCCGCCATTGAGACGGGAACACAGCTTGATGCAAGCAAATTGTTCAACTTTATTGTTCAGCCAACATACATTTATATGGTTTTAGGCACGCGTGTTTCACATTGATTGGCTAATCACTTTTACTCATCCTAAGCTAGCTAAGGCAAGACCGTTAGTCATGTGGTGATTACGCGAAAAGCAGGCGGCAAGTGGGTGGTTATCAGTAGTCACAGGCTGTTCTTTGCTCCAGGGCGTAGGCATTATTGCTAGCTGCAAGTTCCTTGTTTCTAAGTCCACCCGGGTACATGGTATCTTGTAAGCATTGCAACATTTGTCCTTGTTACAACAAGTTAACTTATTAACCCTAAATTCAAGTAAGCCACATGCTAGTGCTGCATCTCCTGCTTCTTCATCTCCTGCTGGTGCATCTGCTGCTGAATCTCCTGCTGAATCTCCTGCTGCTGCATATCTTTCTAATGCATCTCCTGCTGCATCTCCTACATCTGTATCTCCTGCTGCATCTCCTACGGCTGTATCTCCTGCAGCTGAATCTGCTGCCACAGTGCTGTGGCTACATCTCCTGGTGCTGCGGCTGCATACCCTGTTGCTGCATCTCCTTCAAAATATCCTGATGATGCAGATGCAGCAGATGGAGCAGCAGGAGATGCAGACGTAGATGCAGCAGGCGATTCTGCAGCAGGAGATGGAGCAGGAGTTGCAGCATCAGAACGAAGCAGCAGGAGATGCATTAGGAGATTCCGCAGCAGGCGATGCAGGAGCAGTAGATGCAGCAGAGATTCAGCAGTAGGAGATGAAAGAAGAGATGCAGCCGCAGGAGATGCAGCAGCAGCAGATGCAGCATCAGGAGATGCACGACGACATCCAGCAGGAGGAGATGCAGCAGCAGGAGATGAAACAGTAGGTTAATCTACACCATATGTAGCAAAAGATGCACAAGATTTGCCAGCAGGCGATGCTGCAGCAGGAGATGCAGCACGATATGCAAAAGCAAGAGATGCATCAGCAGGATATGTGGTATGAGATGCAGAAGCAGGAGATGCAGCAGCAGATGCAGCAGGAGATGCAGCAACAGCTGCTGCAGCAGCAGGAGATAAAGCATCAGATTCAGGAGCAGGAAATGCTGCACCAGGAAATGCCGCAATAGGAGATGCAGCAGTACATGAAGCAGCAAGAGGTGCAGCAAAAAGAGATGAAGAAGCAGAAAATGCATCAGAAAATGCACTAGCAGCCGCAGCAGCAAAAGATAGAGCAGCAGCAGATGCAGCTGGAAATGCAGCAGCAGTAGATGCAGCAGGGATTGCAGCAGGAGGAGATACAGAAGCAGGAGACTCAGCAAGAAAGCACCATCATAAGATGAATCGGCAGATGTATCAGAAAGATATGAAGCAGCAAGACTTGCAGCAGCAAGATTTACAGCAGCAGATGCAGCAACAGGTGAAGCAGTATCAGGAGATGCAGAGAAGAAGATGGAGAGAATGAGAAGCAGCAGAAGGAGATGAAGTAGGAGATGAACCACAGTAGATGCAGCAAGAGATATAGCAGCAGCAGATGTAGCAGAAGGATATGTAGCAGAAGATGCAGTAGTATGTGAAGCAGCAGGAGATGTTGCAGTAAATGCTGCAGTTGAATCAGTAATTGATTCAGCAAGAGATGCAGAAAGAAGAAATGCATCAGGAAATGCAGAAGATGCAGCAGAAAGAGATGCTTAAGGAGATGGATCAAGAGAAGATTCACCAGCAGGAGACGGAGCAGGAGATGCAGCCACAAGACATGTAGCAGGAGATGCAGCAGGAGATGCAGAAGGAGATGCAGTAGCAGGAGATGTAGCACCAGGATATGCATCAGAAGGAGATGCAAAAGCAGATTAAGCTACAGGAGATACATTAGGAGATGCACCAGATTATGCAGCAGGGGATTGTGCAAGAGGAGATGTACCCTGAGATGCAGCAGCAGGAAGATGCAGCTGGTGATGTAGAAGCAGACAAAGCAGCAGGAGATGCAGCAGCAAGATATGCATCAGAAGGAGATAAAGCAGGAGATTGAAAAGCAGGAGATTAAGCTACAGGAGATGCAGCATCAGGAGATGCAGCAGCAGATTGAGAAGCAGATTCTGTAAGAGATGCAGTGGCAGGAGATTCATAAGCAAAAGATAGAGCACCAGGAGATGCAGCAGCAGGAATTTCAGTAGGAAATGCAGCAGCAGGAGAAACAGCAGGTAATGCAGCAGCAGTAGATGAAGTAGGGTACGAAGCAGCAGTAGATGCAGCAGGGTAGGCAACAGCAGGAGATTGAGCAGCAGGAGCTGAATCAGAGGATATGCATCATCAGATGAATCCGCTGATGCATCAGAGGTAGTTGCAGACAGAGATGCAGCATCAGGAAATTCAGCAGAGGATGCAGCAGCAATAGATGCAGGAAGAGATCCAGGCGGAGGAAGTAGAGCAGTAGGAGATGTAGCAGCACATACAGCAGCAGATCAGGGGATGAAGCAGCAGGAGATTCAGCAGAAGATTCAGCAGGAGATACATCAGGAGATGCATCATCGGGAGATGCAGCATCAGGAGATGCTTCATTAGGAGATGCAGCAGGGGATTCAACAGCAGGTGATGCATCGGGAGATGCAGCAGTAGGAGATGCACCTGAGACACAGTAGCAGGAGGCACAGCAGGAGATGCAACAGGAATGCAGCAGGGGATTCAGTAGCAGGTGATGCAGCAGCAGATGCAGCAGAAGTTAATTCAGCAGCAAAAGATGTAGCAGCACATGTAGCAGTAGTAGATGAAACCGAGGATGAAGTAGCAGGGGATACAGCAGCAGGAGATACAGCAGCAGGAGGTGCAGCAGCAGGAGATGCAGCAGCAGGAGACTAAGACTCGGCAGATACTGGAGCACTTTCAGCAGGAGATGCAGCAGGAGATGCAACAGCAGTAGATTCAGCAGTGTACGCAGCAGCACCAGATGGAGCATCATATGATGCAGGAGGACATCAAAAATCAGAAGATGAATCAGCAGGTGATGCAGCAGTAGATTAATCTACAGCAGATGCACCAAAATATGCAGGAGATGCAGCAGCAGGAGATTGAGTCAGATATAGTGAAGCAGGAGGTGCATTGGCAGGAGATGTGGCATGAGAGGCAGAAGAAGGAGATCCTGCAGCAGATGCAGTAGCATACACAGCACCAGAATTAGCAGCATCAGGAGATGAAGCTGCAGATGCAGTAGCAGGAGATTCAATAGCAGGAGATGCAGCAGTCGGAGATGCAGCAGGTTATGCATCAGCAGGAGATGCATCAGCAGGAGATTCAGGAGGAATTCAGGAGGGGATTCAGTCGCAGGTGATGCAGCAGCAGATGCATGAGATTCAGCAGCAGGAGATGCACCAGGAGATGCAGCAAGAGGAGATGCAGCAGTGTATGCAGCAGCAGCAGATGGAGCATCAGGTGATGCAGTAGACGAAGATGCAGCAGCAGATGCATCAGGAGATGCAGCAGCAGAAGATGCAGCAGCAGGATATTAAGCAGGAGTATGAAGCAAGAGCTTTAGCAGTAGATACAGAAACAGAAGATGCAGGAGCAGGAGATGAAGCAGGAGATGCAGTAACAGGAGCTGCAGAAGCAGATGCAGAAGTAGGAAGTGCAGCAGCAGGAATTTCAACAGCAGATTCAACAGCAGATGCAGAAGGAGATGCAGCAGCAGGAGATGCAACAGCAAGAGATGCAACATCAGGTTCAACATCATATACAGAAGGAGATGCAGCAGCAAGAGATGCAGCAGCAGATGCATCAATAGATGCCTATTCATATGGAGATGCAGCAGGAAGAGATGCTTCAGCAGGTACAGCTTCATGAGATATAGCACGAGATACAGAAAGAGATGCTGTAGGAGGAGAGGCAGAAGTAGATGATGCAGCAGAGGCAGTAGCATGAGATGCAAAAGCAGATTCTGCAGCAGTAGATGCAGCCACAGGAGATGAGCAACGGATTCAGCAAGAGATTCTGCAGCAGGAGATGAAGCAGCAGGATCTGCAGAGAAGAAGATGCAGCAGCAGGAGATGTAGCAGGAGATGCAACAGCAGATGCATCAGCAGGAGATGCAGCAGCAGAAAATACAGCAGTACATGAAGCAGCAGATGCACAAGAAAGCGGAGCAGGAGTTGTGGCAGGATATGATGCAGTACCAGCAGATACAGTAGGAGATACACGATCTGGAGTTGAAGCAATAGAAAATGCTGTAGGAGATGCAGCAGCAAATGCATTAGGAGAAGCAGGAGCAGGAAATGCAGAAGCAAGAGATGCAACAGAAGAGATGCAGGAGTAGGAGATGCAGAAGTAGGAGATGTAGCAGCAATACATGCAAGAAGCAAGAGTTGCAGGAGTAGAAGATGCAGGAAATGCAGCAGCTGATGCAGGAGTAGACTTAGCAGGGGGAGAGGCAGCAGCAGGAGATGCAGCAGCAGATGCAACAGCAACAGATGCATCAGCAGCAGATGCAGCAGTAGATTCAGCAGAAGACACAGCAGCAGGAGATGAAGCAGGTGAAGATGTAGGAGTAGATGCAGCAGGAGATGCCGCAGAATACGCAGCAGGAGGAGATGCATTGGGAGATGCATATTCAGAAGGAGATGCATCAGGAGATGTAAGAGGATATGTAGCAGCATGAGATGCATCATGAAATTCAGGAGGAGATCGAGAAAGAAGAGCAGGAGATAAAGGAGCAGGAGATGCAGCCTCAGCAGATCCAGCAGCAGGAGATTCAGCAGGTTATGCAGCAGGCGACGCAGCAGCAGGAGATGCAGTAGGAGGAGATGCAGCAATAGGAAATGCAGCCGGAGATTAAGCAGCAAATGCAGAAGCGGCAGATACAGCAGGTGGAGATGCAGCAGCAGATGCAGCGGTAGATGCAGATTCAGCAGGAGATTCATCAGCAGGAGATGCTGCAGCAGATTCACAGTAGGAGATGCATCAGCAGGAGATGCAGCAGGAGGTGCAGCAGAAGTAGATGTAGCAGGATAAGCATCAGGAGGAGATGTAGTAGAAGATGCCGGAGCAGGAGATGCAGCAGAAAATTCAGAAGGAAAAACACCAGGCGAAGCATCATGAGGAGATGCAGCAAGACATGCAGCAGCAGCAGATGCAGCAGCAGCAGATGCAGCAGCAGAAGATGGAGCAAGATATGCAGAAGCAGTAGGTGCAGCAGGAGATGCAGTAGCAAGAGATGAAGCATTATCATGAGATGCATTAAGAGGTGCAGCAGCAGGATATGTAGCAGCAGAAGATGCAGCAACAGGATATGTAGCAGGAGATTTAGCAGAAGTTGAAGTAGCAGCAGAGCAGCCACAGATGCAGGAGGAAATGCATCAGTAGATGCAGGAGATGCTGCAGCAGATGCAGCAGGAGATGACATAGCAGATGATGACATATCAGGTGATGAAGCCAGAGATGCATCAGCTGAAGATGAAGCAGGAGATGCAGCAGCACGAGGTACATCAGCAGATGCATCAGATGAGGCAGCAAATGTAGAAAAGTATACGGTAGGAGATGCAGCAGGAAATGTATCAGCACGAAATGCAGCAGGAGATGCAGGAGAAGTAGATGCAGCAGGAGATGAAGCAGAAGGAGGTGCAGCAGCAGCAGATTCAGCAGGAGATGCAGAAGCAGATGCAGCAGGAAATGCAGATTCAGCAGGAGAAGCAATAGGAAGAGAATCTTCAGCAGATGCAGCAGAATGTGCAGCATGACGAGATGTAGCAGGACATATAGCAGCACCAGATGCATCAGCAGATGAAGCAGGAAATGCAGCAAAAATGTAGCAGCAGAGATGTAGCCACAGATGCATCAGCAGCAGATGCAGCAGGAGATGCAGAATCAGAAGATGCAGCAGCAGGATATGAATCAGAAGATGCAACAGGATACACAGCAGCAGGAGATGCATTAGCAGAAGATACATTAGCAGGAGATACAGCAGCAGGAGATTGAGAAGCAGAAAATGCATCAGCAGGAGATGCAATAAAAGGTACAGAAGCAGGAGATTCAGCAGCAGAATATATAGAGGAGATTAAGCAGGAGATGCAGCAAGAGATGCAGCTGCAGGAGATGCAGCAGG
Organism: Clamator glandarius; assembly: GCA_033459285.1. Taxonomy (NCBI): domain Eukaryota; kingdom Metazoa; phylum Chordata; class Aves; order Cuculiformes; family Cuculidae; genus Clamator; species Clamator glandarius. Next base: position 220,742 of record JAUNZM010001458.1, read on the forward strand.
AGAGAAAGGAGCAGAAGATGCAGCAGCAGATTTAGCAGCAGATTCCACAGGAGATGCATCAGCAGGAGATGCAGCAAGGGAGGAAGCATCAGGAGATGCAGCAGGAAATGCAGCAGAAGGGGATGTAGTAGCAGGAGATGCAGAAGGAGTTGAGCATCAGGAGATGCAGCAGGGAATGCAGCAGCAGCAGAAGGAACAGGAGATGCAGCAGCATCATATGCTGTAGGAGACGGAGAAGCAGGAGATGAAGAAGCAAGAGATGTTACAGGATATTCAGACGATGATGATGCAGAAGGAGGAGATGCAGCAGCAGGAGATGCAGAGTAGTAGATGAAGAGAAGATGCAGCAGAAGGAAATATAGCAAGAGATTCAGCCGCAGTAAATGCAGAAAGAGAGAAAGCAACATCAGATGCATCAGCAGGAGATCTATCAGGAGATGCAGCAGCAGAGGAAGTAGCAGCAGACACAGCAGCAGGAGATTCAGCAGATGCAGGAGTAGTAGATTCAGCAAGAGCTGCAGTAGGAGATGCAGAAGTAGATGCATCAGCAGGGGATGCAGCAAAACGTACAGCAGCAGGAGACACAGCAGCAGGATATGAGGCAGGAGATGCACCAGCAGAAAATGCAGCAGGAGATGCTTCAGGAGATTAAGTAGGAGATGCAGCTGCAGGAGACGTGTCAGGGGTTGCAGCAGTAGGTGAAGCAGCACCAGATGAAGGAGGAGATTCTGTAGATGCACCAGGAGGGGATGCAGCAGGTGATGGAGCTGGAAGAGATGGAGCAGGAGATAGATCAGCAGGAGATGCAGCAGCAGAAGGCAGCACCAGTAGGTGCAGCAGGAGATACAGGAAAATATGAGGCTGCAGGAGATGTAGTAGGTAATGCAGCAGTAGATGAAGTAGCAGTAGATGCAGCATCAGTTGCAGCAAGAAAATGCAGCAGGAGATACAGCAGGAGATGCAGCAGCAGAAGAAGCAGCCGCAAATGCATTCAGCAGGATATGCAGTAGGAGACGCCACAGCTGCAAATTCAGTAGCAGGAGATTCAGCAGCAGATGTAGCAGGATATGCAGCATCAGCAGATGCATCTGCAGATGCATCAGCAGAGCATGTAGGACGAGATACAGAAGCAAGAGATACCGCTGGAGATAAAGCAGCATAAGATGAAGCAGCAGATGAAACAGCAGCAGATGCAGGATGAGATCCAGCAGCAGGAGATGCATCAGAAGGAAATGCAGCAGGAGATGCCGCAGTACATGCAGTAGCAGCATATACAACAGCAAATTGAGGAGATGTAGCAGAAGACATGCAACAGGATCTGAAACGGCAGAAGATACATGAGTTGCAGCAGCAGAAGATGAAGCTAGAGATGAAGTAGAAATGCAGAAGCAAATGCAGCAGGATGAAAGGCAGCAGCAGCAGATGCAGCAAGAAATTCAGCAGCAGAAGCAACAGGAGGTGCAGCCAGAGATGCAGCAGCAGCAGGAGATGCAGCAGGAATTGCAGCAGCAGCAAATGCTGCAGGAAATGCAGCAGGATGTGGAAATATCAGATGCAGCTAGATATGCAACAGAAGATGCAGCAGCATGAAGTGCATCAGCAGAGATGAAGCAAGAGATCCAGCAGTACATGAAGCAGCAGCAGATGCAGCAGATGATCAAGTATATGCAGTAGCCATAAATGCAGGAGAAAATGCAGCAAGAAGACATGCAGCAGGAGATGCAGTAGGAGGAGATGTAGTAGCAGGAAATGCAGCAGGCATTGCAGAAGCAGGAGTTGCAGCAGCAGAAGATGCAGCACCAACAAATGCAGCAGGAGATGCAGGATGAGATGGAGCAGCAGGAAATGCAGGAGCCGGAGATGCAGCATGAGATGCAGCAGCATTAGATGCAGCAGCATATGCAGCAGCAATTTAAGTACCAGCAGATGAGGCAGAGGGAGATGCAGCAGCAGGAAATGCAGCAGCAGGAGAACCTGCAAGATAGCAGTATCATAAGATGAACTTGCAGATGCATCAGAAGGATATGGAGCAAGAGGTGCAGCAACAGGAATTTCAACAGCAGATTCAACAGCAGATGCAGAAGGAGATGCAGCAGCAGGAGATGCAGCAGCAAGAGTTGCAACATCAAGTTCAACAGCATATAAAGAAGGAGATGCAGCAGCAAGAGATGCAGCAGCAGATGCATCAATAGATGCCTATTCATATGGAGATGCAGCCGTAAGAGATGCTTCAGCAGGTACAGCTTCATGAGATGTAGCACGAGATACAGAAAGAGATGCTGTAGGAGGAGAGGCAGGAGTAGATGATGCAGCAGAGGCAGTAGCATGAGATGCAAAAGCAGAAGTTGCAGCCGTAGATTCTGCAGCAGGAGATGCAGCCGCAGGAAATGAGCAGTGGATTCAGCAGGAGATGAAGCAGCAGGAAATGAAGCAGCAGGATCTGCAGAGAAGAAGATGCAGCAACAGGAGATGCAAAAGGATATGCAGAAGCAGGAGATGCAGCAGTAGAAGATGCAGGAAATGAAGCAGCTGATGCAGGCGGAGATTTAGAAGGAGGAGAGTCATCAGCAGGAGATGCAGTATGAGATGCAGCAGCATGAGATGAAGCAGCATGAGATGCAGCAGCATGAGATGCAGCAGCAGTTGCAACAGCAGCAGATGCAACAGTAAATTCAGCAGAAGACACAGCAGCAGGAGATGAAGCATCTGGAGATGAAGGAGAAGATGCAGCAGCAGGAGATGTAGTAGGAGATGCAGAAGGAGATGCAGAAGGAGATGCAGAAGCAGCAGATGCAGCAGGAGATTCCGTAGCAGGAGATGCACCAGGAGATTCAGCAGGAGGAGGTTCAGCAGGAAATGCAGCAAGAGGAGATGCAACATGATATGCAGCAGGAGGAGATGCAACAGGAGATGCAGCAAGAGGAGGTACAGCAGCAGCAGATGATGCAGCATATGCAGCAGAAGGAGATGCATAAGAGATGCAGCAGCAATTGATGAAGCAGGAGATGCTGCAGATGCACCAGAAGAGTATGCAGAAGGTGATTCAGCAGGAAGGGATGGAGCACGAGAAATAGCAGCAGCAGAGGCAGCAGCAGTAAATGCAGCAGAAGATATAAAAAAATATGAAACAATAGGAGATGTAGTAGGAGATGCAGCACTAGATGAAGTAGCAGTAGATGCAGCAGCAGTTGCAGCAGGAAATGCAGCAGGAGAAGCAGCAGTAGATGCAGCAGCAGGAGGTTAAGCCGCAAAAGCATTCAGCAGGATATGCAGTAGGAGGTACCGCAGTCAGAGATTCAGTAGCTGGAGATTCAGCAGCAGAAGTAGCAGGATATGCAGCATCAGTAGATGAGTCCGCAGATGCATCAGTAGGAGATTAAACAGCAGATGCAGCGGCAGCAGATGCAGGAGGAGATGCAGCAGGAGGTGAAGTAGAAATGTAGAAACAAACGCACGAAGCGATGCAGCAGTAAGACATGTAGCATGAGATGAAGCAGTAGCAGATACAACAGCAGATTCAGGAGATGTAGCAGAGGAAATGCAGCAGGATATGAAACCGCAGAAGATACAGAAGGAGATGCAGCAGGAGAAGATGAAGCTAGAGATGAAGTAGAAATGCAAAAGCAAATGCAGCAGGAGATGAAGAAATATGAGATGCAGCAGCAGCAGATGCAGCAGGAGATGCAGGAGCAGAAGCAGCCAGAGATGCAGCAGCAGGGGATGCAGCAGCAGGGGATGCAGCAGCAGGAGATGCAGCAGGGGATGCATATTCAACAGGATATGCAGCAGAAAATACAGCAGGAGATTTAGCAGGAGATGCAGCAGTAGATGTAGCAGCAGCATATGCAGCAGCAGATGCACCAGATGGAGCAGAAAGAGATGCAGCAGGGGACGAAGCAGCAGATGCAACAGGAAATGGTGCATCAGGAGATGCATCCACAGATGCATGAGCAGAGGATACAGCAGGAGATGCATCATCAGGAGATACAGAAGCAGGAGATGCAGCAGCAGATGTAGCAGCAGGAGATACAGAAGCAGGAGATGAAGCAGCAGATGCAGCAGTAGGAGATGCAAGAGGACATCAAGTAGCAGGAGATGCAGCAGCAGGAATTTAATCGGGAGATGCAGCAGTACATGAAGCATTTCCTGCTGATGCATGTCGTGCTGCATATCCTGCTGATGCATCTCCTACTAAATCAGCTCTTGCTGATGCATCTTTTACTGCATCTCCTGATACTGAATCTCCTGCTGCTGCAATTCCTACTGCATCTCATGCTGCTGCAATTCCTGCAGCATCTCCTGATATATCTCGTACTTCTGCATCTCCGGCCGCAGGATTTCCAGCTGCTTCTCCTGTGCTATATCTACTGCTTCATCTGCTGCTGCTGCATCTCCAGCTGCATCACCTGCTGCTGCACCTCAAGCTGCTGCATCTGATTTTCTGCATCACCTTCTCTTCATCTCTTGCTGCTGAATCTCCTCATGCATCTGCTTCTATCGCATCTGCTGCTGCTGCATCTGCTGCTGCATTTCCTCCTGCTTCATCTGCTGGTGCATCCTCTTCTGCTGCGTCTCCTGCTGCATCTCTTAGTGCTGAAACTCATGATCCTGCATCTTCTGCTGTGGCAATTCCTGGTGCTTCATTTCCTGCTGCATTTCTTCCTCTTACATCTCCTGCTGCTGCATCTCCTGTTGCTACATCTCCTGCTGCATCTGCTGTGGCATCTCTTTCTGCTCAATCTCCGATTCATCTCCTGCTTCATTGCTGATGCAGCTGCTGCATATCTTGCTTTTTCTTTATAAACTACTGCTGCATCTGCTGCATCTTCAGCTGCATCATCTCGTCTACATCTTCTGCTACGAAATCTCCTGCTGCTATATATCCTGCTGCACCTACTGCTGCATCTCCTGCTGCTACATCTCCAGCTGTTGTATCTCCTGTTACACCTCCTGCTGCTGCATCTCCTGCTACTACACATACTGCTGCTGCATCTCCCGCTACTATATATACTGCTGCTGCATCTCCCGATAAATGTGGTGCTGCATCTGCTACTGCATCTACTACTGCATCTGCTGCTACTCCATCTAATAGTGCTGCATCTGCTGCTGAATCCTCTGCTTCTGTATCTCCTGCTGTTGCTTATCCGTTGCATCTCCTGCTGCTGCAAATGCTGCGGCATCCCCTTCTTCTGCATTGCCTGATGCATCTCCTACTGCTGCATCTCCTGCTGCTGCATCTCCTAAAGTATCTTCTGCTGCTGCATATCCTAGTGCATCTCCTCCTGCTGCATCTGCTGCTACATCCCCTGGTCCTGCAACTCCTAATGCATTTCTGGATACTGCATCTCATGCTGTTGCATATCCTGCACCTACTTCTGCATCTCTGTTTGCTGCATCTCATACTGCGTCTGCTAATGAATCTGCTGCTGCAGCAGCTGCTTCTGCATATGCTACTGCTGCATCTCCTCCTGCTGAATCTTCTACTGCAATTCCGTCTGCATCTGCTCCTGCATCTCTTACTCCTGCATCTGCTGCGGCGGAATATTCTCCTACAATTCCTGCTGCATCTGCAGCTTCATCTCTTAGTCCTGCATATGCTTCATCTACATATACTGCAGCATATTCTGCTGCAACTCTGATGCATCTTCTGCTGCATCTCCTGCTGCTGCTTCTTTTGCTTCACCTCCTGCTGATTCTGCTGCTGCGGCATCTCCTGCTTCTTCATCTCCTGCTGCTTCTCCTGCGTCTTCATCTCCTGCCGCTCCTTCTGCTGCTTCATCTTGTTTTGCTGCATCTCATGCAGTATCTGCTGCTGCATCTCTACTACATCTCCTGATGCATCTCCAGTTACATCTGGTTCTGCGTCTCCTGCTGCTTCATCTCCTACTCCATCTAATGCTGCATTTTCTCCTGTAATTCCTGCAGCTGAATCTCCCGTTGCTTCTACTGCTTCAGAGACTCCTGCATATGCTACTGCATCTGCTGCTGCTGCATCTGCTGATTCTGCATCTCCTGCTGCATCTGGGGCTGCTGTATCTCCTCCACCTGCATCTTCTACTTTTGCTGCTTCATCACTTGCTGAATCTCTTGCTGCATATCCTTCAGAATTTCCTGCTGCTGCATCACCTCCTACTGCATCTGCTGCTGCATTTCCTGATGCTGCAACTACTTTTGTGTCTCCTTCTTCTGCATCTCTTGAGATATACCCTGCTAAATTTCCTGCTGCATCTTCGGCTGCATCTCCTGCGGCTGCATCTCCTGCTTCATGTCCTACTGCATCTCCTGCTGCATGTCCTACTGCAGCTCCTGCTGCTGTATCTCCTACTGAAGAATCGCCTGCTGCTATATCTCCTGCTGCATCTTGTAATGCTTCATCTCCTGCTGCTCCAGCTCCTGCTTTCTTTCTTGATGCATCTCATCCTGCTGCATCTCCTCTTGCTGCATCTCCTCCTGCTGCATCTCATGAGTCATGTCGTGCTGATGACTCTCCTGCTGCTACATCTCCTGCTGCTTCATCCCCGGCTGCTCCATCCTCTCTTACATGTACTGCTACTTCATATCCTTCTACATCTTCTGCGTCTGAAGCTTAACCTCTGCTACACTTCCTGCTGCATCTCCTACTGCATCTCCTGCTGCTGCATTACCTGCTTTTGCACCCCCGGCTGCATCTACTTCTTCTTCATTTCCTGCTACATCTTATTCTGCTGCATCTCCTGCTACTGTTTCTCCTGCTGCATCTCCTGCTGCATCTGCAGCTGCTGCATCTCCTGCATCTTCATCTCCTGCTGCTTCTCCTGCTTCTTCATCTCCTGCTGCTTCTTCTGCTGCTTCATCTCCTACGGCTGCATCTCCTGCAGCTGAATCTGCTGCCACAGTGCTGTGGTTGCATATCCTGTTGCTGCATCTCCTTCAGAATATCCTGATGATGCAGATGGAGCAGCAGGAGATGCAGACGTAGATGCAGCAGGAGATTCCGCAGCAGGAGATGGAGCAGGAGTTGTAGCATCAGACGAAGCAGCAGGAGATACAGCAGCAATATATGCAGCAAAAGGAGATGAAGCAGGATATGAAGCATCAGGAGACTAAGGAAGAGGAGATGCAGCAGGAGATTCCACAGCAGGCGATGCAGCAGCAGTAGATGCAGCAGAGAATGCAGTAGCAAGAGATTCAGCAGTAGGAGATGCAACAGGAGATGCAGCTGCAGGAGATGCAGTAACAGATGTAGCTACAGATGCAGCAGCAGGAGATTCAACAGTAGGTTAATCTACAGCAGATGTAGCAAATAATGCAAGAGATTCACCAGCAGGCCATGCAGCAGCAGGAGATGCAGCAAGAGATGCAGAAGCAGGAGATGCATCAGCAGGAGATGAAGCATTAGATGCAGGAGCAGGAGATGCAGCAGCAGGAACTGCAACGATAGGAGATGCAGCAATAGTTGCAGCAGTACATGAAGCAGCAAGAGATGCAGCAGAAAGAGAAGAAGTAGCAGACAATGCATCAGAAAATGCACCAGCAGCCGTGGCTGCAAAAGATAGAGCAGCAGCAGATGCAGCTGGAAATGCAGCAGCAGTCGATGCAGCAGGGTTTGCAGCAGCAGGAGATGCAGAAGCAGGAGACCCAGCAAGAAAGCACCATCATAAGATGAATTCGCAGATTTATCAGAAGGATATGGAGAAAGAGATCGAGCAGCAAGAGTTGTAGCAGCAAGATGTGCAGCAGCAGGTGAAGCAGTATCAGGACACGCAGAGAAGAAGATGCAGAGAATGAGAAGCAGCAGTAGGAGACGAAGTAGGAGATGAAGCCACAGTAGATGCAGCAAGAGATACAGCAGTAGCAGATGCAGCAGAAGGATATGTAGCAGAAGATGCAGCAGTATGTGAAGCAGCAGGAGATGTTGCAGCAAATGCTGCAGATGCAGCAGTATTTGATTCAGTAGGAGATGTCGCAGGAAGAGCTGCTTAAGGAGATCGATCAGGAGAAGATTCACCAGCAGAAGATGGAGCAGGAAATTCAGCTGCAAGACATGTAGCAGGAGATGCAGAAGGAGATGCAGTAGCAAAAGATGTACTTCTGTATCTCCTTCTGCATCTCCTGCTTCTTCATTTACTTGTGCATCTCCTGATGCTGAACCTCCTTCTGTTTCATCTCCGGCTGCTGCAGTTTCTGCAGCATCTCCTGATGCCGTGTTTCATGCTGATGCATCTCCTGCAATTTATCCTGCTCCTGATGCAATTTATCTCCTGCAGAACCTCCTGCTGCATCTTCTACTGCATCTCCTGCTTCACTTTCTACTGCTTAATCTCCTGCTGCTGATTCTGAATTGCATCTCCTTATGTATCTCCGGATCCTGCACCTCCTGCTGAATCTCCTGCTTCTGTATCTTCTGCTGCTGCATTTCCTGCAGCATCTCCCGCTGTTGCACCTCCTGCAGAATCAGCATCTACTGCTACATCTGCTGCTACTTCTGCTGCTTCATCTCCTGCAGAATCAGTATCTCCTGCTACATCTCTCGCTGCTGCATTTGCTGAAGCATCTCCTGCTGCATCTCCTAATGAATCTCCTGCTTCTGCATCTACTGCTAAGTATCTCTTGCTGCATCACATGCTGCATCTCCTGCTCCTGCATTACTACAAAAGACGAATTGTAGAATTTTAACTCTAGGCTTGTGAATTGCAACGTTTAAAGCGTCAGTTCCAGATTTCAGAACGTTCAGCACAAGTACTGCAGGAAGGTGCTACCATCAAATTTTGGCTCTACTATATCTCCTACTGATTCCACATCTCCTCTTTCATTAGCTGCTGCATCTACTGCTGTTGCATCCACTTCTGCATCTCCTTCTGCTGCCTCTCCATCCTACATCTCCTCGTGCTTCATTTCGTGCTGCATTTACTGCTGCATCTCCTGCTGCTTCATCTCCTGCTGCCCTTACTGGTGATACATATCCTGCTGGTGCATTTCCTGATGCATCTCTTGTAGCTGCCTCTTTTTCTGCATATCCTCTTGCATCTCTTCATGCTGCATCTCCTGTTGAATCTCCTTCTACTGCATCTGTAGCATATGCTGCTTCATCTGGTGCTGCTTCACCTCCTGCAGCATCTCCTGCTGTTGCATATGCTGCTGCATCTCCTGCTACTGCATCTCCTTCTCAATTTGAATCTCGCCTTTCCTCTGCTGCCTGCATCTCCTGATGAAGCATCTCCTACTGCTATATCTGCTGCTGCATCTACTCTTGCATCTCCTTCTTCTGCATCTCTTGAGGTATACCCTGCTACATTTCCTGCTGCATCTTCTGCTGCATCTTCTGCTGCTGTATGTCCTGCTAAGGAATCGCCTTCTGCTACATCTCCTGCTGCATCTCATGATGCTTCTTCTCCTTCTGCTGCATCCCCAGCTGCTGTGTCTGCTACTGCATCTCCTGATTCATCTCCTGCTGCTGCATCTCCTGATTTATTTCCCGATGCATCTCATACTGCTGCATCTCCTCTTACTGCTTCTCCTGATGCATGTCGTGCTGCTGCATCTCCTGCTGCTGCATCCCCTGCTGCTCCATCCTCTCTTTCATGTACAGCTACTTCATATACTTCTACATCTGCTTCTGAAGCTTAATCTCTTGCTGCACATTCTGCTGCACCTCCTACTGCATCTCTTGCTGCTACATTTCCTGCTTTTGCAACCCTGGCTGCATCTACTGCTTCTTTATTTCCTGCTACAACTTATTCTGCTGCATCTCCTGCTACTGCATCTGCAGCTGAATCTCCTCCTGCATCTGCTGCTGCTGCATCTCCTGCTTCTTCATCTCCTGCTGGTGCATCTGCTGCTGGATCTCCTGCTGAATCTGCTGCTACTGCATGTCCTTCTGATGCATCTCCTGCTGCATCTCCTACATCTGTATCTCCTGCTGCATCTCCTACATCTGTATTTGTTGCAGCTCTATCTGCTGTTGCAGTGCTGTGGCTGCATATCCTGGGCTGCATCTCCTGTTGCTGCATCTCCTTCAGAATATCCTGATGATGCAGATGCAGCAGATGCACCAGCAGGAGATGCAGATGTAGATGCAGCAGGAGATTCCGCAGCAGGAGACAGAGCAGGAGTTATAGCATCAGACGAAGCAGCAGGAGATGCAGCAGCAATATGTGCAGCAAAAGGAGATGAAGCAGGATATGAAGCATCAGGAGACTAAGCAAGAGGAGATGCAGTAGGAGATTCCACAGCAGGCGATGCAGCAGCAGTAGATGCAGCAGAGAATACAGTAGCACGAGATTCAGCAGTAGGAGATGCAACAGGAGATGCAGCTGCAGGAGATGCAGTAGTAGGTGAATCTAGAGCAGATGCAGCAAAAGATGCACAAGATTCGCCAGCAGGCGATGCAGCAGCTGGAGATGCAGCACGATATGCAGAAGCAGGAGATGCATCAGCAGATGAAGCATCAGATGCAGAAGCAGGAGATGCAGCAGCAGATGCAGCAGCAAGAGATGCAGCAATAGGACATGCAACAATAGGAGATGCAGCAGTACATGAAGCAGCAAGAGATGCAGCAAAGAGAGATGAACCAGCAGAAAATGCATCTAGAAAATGCACTAGTAGCCGCAGCTGATAGAGCAGCAGCAGATGCAGCTGGAAATGCAGCAGCAGTAGATGTAGCAGGGATTGCAGCAGCAGGAGATGCAGAAGCAGGAGACTCAGCAAGAAAACACCATCATAAGATGAATCTGCAGATTTATCAGAAGGATATGGAGCAGGAGATGGAACAGCAAGAGTTGCAGCAGCAAGATGTGCAGCAGCAGATGCAGCAACAGGTGAAGCAGTATCAGGAGATGCAGAGAAGAAGATGCAGAGAATGAGAAGCAGCAGAAGGAGATGAAGCCACAGTAGATGCAGCAAGAGGTATAGCAGCAGCAGATGCAGCAGAAGGATATGTAGCAGAAGATGCAGTAGTATGTGAAGCAGCAGGAGATGTTGCAGCAAATGCTGCAGATGCAGCAGTAATTGATTCAGCAGGAGATGCAGCAGGAAGAGATTCTTAAGAATATCGATTAGGATAAGATTCACCAGCAGGAGATGGAACAGGAGATTCAGCCGCAAGACATGGAGCAGGAGATGCAGCAGGAGATGCAGCAGGAGATGCAGTAGCAGGAGATGTAGCAGCAGGTTATGCAGCAGGGGATTGAACAAGAGGAGGTGTACTCTGAGATGCAGCAGCAGGAGATGCAGCTGGAGGTGTAGAAGCAGACGAAGCAGCAGGAGATGCAGCAGCAAGATATGCATCAGGAGGAGATAAAGCAGGATATGCAAAAGCAGGAGATTAAGCTACAGGAGATGCATTAGGAGATGCAGTAGCAGGAAATGTAGCATCAGGAGATGCAGCAGTAGTAGATGCAGCAGCAGATTCAGAAGCAGATTTAGTAAGAGATGCAGTGGCAGGAGAATCATAAGCAAAATATAGAGCACCAGGAGATGCAGCAGCAGGAATTTCAGTAGGAGACGCAGCAGCAGGAGAAACAGCAGGTAATGCAGCAGCAGTAGATGAAGTAGGGTATGAAGCAGCAGTAGATGCAGCAGGGTAGGCAACAGCAGGAGATTGAGCAGCAGGAGATGAATCAGAGGATATGAATCATCAGATGAATCCGCTGATGCATCAGAGGTAGTTGCAGACAGAGATGCAGCATCAGGGGTTTCAGCAGAGGATGCAGCAGCAATAGATGCAGGAAGAGATCCAGGCGGAGGAAGTAGAGCAGTAGGAGATGTAGCAGCACGTACAGCAGTAGATCAGCAGGAGATGCATCAGGAGATGCATCATCAGGAGATGCATCATCAGGAGATGCAGCATTAGGAGATGCACCTGAGACACAGTAGCAGGAGGCACAGCAACAGGAGATGCAACAGGAATGCAGCAGGGGATTCAGTAGCAGGTGATGCAGTAGAAGATGCAGAAGAAGTTAATTCAGCAGCAGCAGATGTAGCAGCACATGCAGTAGTAGTAGATGAAGCCAAGAATGAAGAAGCAGGGGATACAGCAGCAGGAGATGCAGCAGCACATTCAGCAGCACATTCAGCAGACGATGCTTAAGCAGGAGAGATGCAGCAGTAGATTAATCTACAGCAGATGCACCAAAAGATGCAGGAGATGCCACAGCAGGAGATTGAGCAAGATATAGAGAAGCAGGAAATGCATCGGTGGGAGATGTGGCATGAGAGGCCGAAGAATGAGATCCTGCAGCAGATGCATTAGCATATACAGCACCAGCAGATGCAGCAGCAGAAGATTCAGTAGCAGGAGATGCAGCACTCGGAGATGCAGCAGACGAAGATGCAGCAGGTTATGCATCAGCAGGAGATGCATCAGAAGATGCAGCATCAGGAGATGCAGCAGATTATGCAGCAGCAGGAGATGAAGCAGCAGGAGATTCAACAGCAGAAGATGCAGCAGCAGGAGATGAAGCAAGAGCTTTAGCAGAAGATACAGAAGCAGAAGATTCAGGAGCAGGAGATGAAGAAGCAGGAGATGCAGCAACAGGAGCTGCAGAAGCAGATGCAGAAGTAGGAGGTGCAGCAGCAGGAATTTCAACAGCAGATTCAACAGCAGATGCAGAAGGAGATGCAGCAGCAGGAGATGCAGCAGCGAGATGCAACATCAGGTTCAACAGCAGATACAGAAAGAGTTGCAGCAGCAAGAGATGCAGCAGCAGATACATCAATAGATGCCTATTCATATGGAGATGCAGCAGGAAGAGATGCTTCAGCAGGTACAGCTTCATGAAATGTAGCACGAGATACAGAAAGAGATGCTGTAGGAGGAGAGGCAGGAGTAGATGATGCAGCAGACGCAGTAGCATGAGATGCAAAAGCAGAAGTTGCAGCCGTAGATTCTGCAGCAGGAGATGCAGCTGCAGGAAATGAGCAGTGGATTCAGCAGGAGATGAAGCAGCAGGAGATGAAGCAGCAGGATCTGCAGAGAAGAAGATGCAGCAGCAGGAGATGTAGCAGGAGATGCAACAGCAGATGCATCAGCAGGAGATGCAGCAACAGAAAATACAGCAGTACATGAAGCAGCAGATGCACAAGATAACAAAGCAGGAGATGCGGCAGGATATGATGCAGTACCAGCAGATGCAGTAGGAGATGCAGCATCTGGAGTTGAAGCAATAGAAAATGCTGCAGGAGATGCAGCAGGAGATGCAGCAGGAGATGCATCAGCAGCAGATGCAGGAGTAGGAGAGGCAGAAACAGGAGATGTAGCAGCAAGACATGCAAAAGCATATGCAGAAGCAGGAGATGCAGCAGCAGATGCAGCAGCAGATGAAGCAGCAACAGATGCAGCAGCAGCAGATGCAGCAGTAGATTCAGCAGAAGACACAGCAGCAGGAGATGAAGCAGGTGGAGATGTAGGAGGAGATGCAGCAGGAGATGCCGCAGAATACGCAGCAGGAGGAGATGCAGCAGGAGGAGATGCATTGGGAGATGCATATTCAGAAGGAGATGCATCAGGAGATGTAAGAGGATATGTAGCAGCATGAGATGCATCATGAAATTCAGGAGGAGATACAGCAGATCGAGAAGCAAGAGCAGGAGATGAAGCAGCAGGAGATGCAGCCGTAGCAGATCCAGCAGCAAGAGATTCAGCAGGTTATGCAGCAGGAGACGCAGCAGCAGGAGATGCAGAATCAGAAGATGCAGCAATAGGAAATGCAGCAGGAGATTAAGCAGCTAATGCAGAAGCAGCAGATACAGCAGGTGGAGATGCAGCAGCAGATGCAGCGGTAGATGCAGCTTCAGCAGGAAAAGCAATAGGAAGAGAATCTTCAGCAGATGCAGCAAAATGTGCCACATGACGAGATGTAGAGGGACATATAGCAGCAGCAGATGCATTAGCAGATGAAGCAGGAAATGCAGCAAGAATGTAGCAGGAGAGATGTAGCCACAGATGCATCAGCAGCAGATGCAGCAGGAGACGCAGCAGCAGGAGATGCAGAATCAGAAGATGCAGCAGCAGGATATGAATCAGAAGATGCAGCAGGATATACAGCAGCAGGAGATGCATTAGCAGGAGATGCATTAGTAGGAGATGCAGCAGCAGGATGTTGAGAAGCAGAAAATGCATCAGCAGGAGATGCAATAGGAGGTAGAGAAGCAGAAGATACAGCAGCAGAATATATAGAGAAGATTAAGCAGGAGATGCAGCCGCAGGAGATGCAGCAGGAGAGAAAGGAGTAGAAGATGCAGCGGCAGATTTAGCAGCAGATTCCGCAGGAGTTGCATCAGCAGGAGATGCAGCAAGGGAGGAAGCATCAGGAGATGCAGCAGGAAATGCAGCAGAAGGGGATGTAGTAGCAGGAGGTGCAGAAGGAGTTGCAGCAGCAGGAGATGCAGCAGGGAATGCAGCAGCAGCAGAAGTAACAGGAGATGCAGCAGCATAATATGCACTGAGAGACGGAGCAGCAGGAGATGAAGAAGCAGGAGATGTTACAGGATATTCAGACGATGATGATGCAGAAGGAGGAGATGCAGCAGCAGGAGATGCAGAGTAGTAGATGAAGAGAAGATGCAGCAGAAGGAAATATAGCAAGAGATTCAGCCACAGTTAATGCAGCAAGAGAGAAAGCAGCTTCAGATGCAGCATCAGATACATCAGCAGGAGATCTATCAGGAGATGCAGCAGTAGATGAAGCAGCAGCAGATACAGCAGCAGATTCAGCAGATGCAGCAGTAGTAGATTCAGCAAGAGCATCAGCAGGAAATGCAGATGAATATGCAGCAGCAGGAGATACAGGAGAAGGAGATGACGCAGGAGATACTTCAATAGAAGGTGCAACATGAGATACAGCAGATAGAGATGCAGCAGCAGACGAAGCAGAAGGAGATGCAGAAACAGGAGATGCAGCAGCAGGACATGGAGCAAGAGATGCAGCAGCAGGAAAAGAAGCTTCAGGAGATTCATTAAGAGATGCAGTATCAGGAGATGCAGTAGGTGCAGCAAGAGATGCAGCAGTAGGTGCAGCAGGATCAATAGCAGCAGGAGATGCAGCATGAGATGCAGCAGGATGAGATGAAGCAGCAGGGGATGCATCAGGAGATACACAAGCAGCAGATTGAGCAAGAGATGCCTTAGCAGGAGATGCACCAGGAGAAGCAGCAGGAGATGCAGCAGGAGGAGATGCATAAGAGATGCAGCAGAAATTGATGAAGCAGGAGATGCTGGAGCTGGAGATGTAGAAGATGTAGATGCAGAAGCAGGAGATGCAGAAGTAGATGCATCAGCAGGGGATGCAGCAAAACGTACAGCAGCAGGAGACACAGCAGCAGGATATGAGGCAGGAGATGCACCAGCAGAAAATGCAGCAGGAGATGCTTCAGGAGATTAAGTAGGAGATGCAGCTGCAGGAGACGTGTCAGGGGTTGCAGCAGTAGGTGAAGCAGCACCAGATGAAGGAGGAGATTCTGTAGATGCACCAGGAGGGGATGCAGCAGGTGATGGAGCTGGAAGAGATGGAGCAGGAGATAAATCAGCAGGAGATGCAGCAGCAGAAGGCAGCACCAGTAGGTGCAGCAGGAGATACAGGAAAATATGAGGCTGCAGGAGATGTAGTAGGTAATGCAGCAGTAGATGAAGTAGCAGTAGATGCAGCAGCAGTTGCAGCAAGAAAATGCAGCAGGAGATACAGCAGGAGATGCAGCAGCAGAAGAAGCAGCCGCAAATGCATTCAGCAGGATAAGCATCAGAAGATGCCGCAGCCAGAGATTCAGTAGTAGGAGATTCAGCAGCAGATTTAGCAGGATATGCAGCATCAGTAGATGCGTCTGCAGATGAATCAGCAGAGCACGTAGGAGGAGATAAACAGCAGGAGATACAGATACAACTGGAGATAGAGGAGCAGGAGATGAAGCAGCAGATGCCGGAAGAGATGCAGCAGCAGGATATACAGCAGCAGATGCAGCAGCATGAGGTGAAGCAGCAGGAGATGCAGCAGGAGATGCATATTCAGCAGGTGATGCACCAGATTATGCAGGAGGAGATGCATCAGAAGGAAATACAGCAGGAGATGCAGCAGTAGATGAGGCAGCAGCCTATGCAGCAGCAGATTAAGGAGTTGCAGTAGCCAGAAATGCAGCAAAAGATGCAGCAAGAGGAGATGAAGCAGGAGATGCAGTAGCAGGAAATGTAGCTGCAGCTGCAGAGGCAGCAGATGCAGCAGCAATAGATGCAGATGCATCAGGAGTTGCAGATTCAGTAGGAGATGTAGCAGCAGAAGATGCTGCTGCAGATGAAGCAGGAGAAGATGCAGCAGGAGATGCAGCAGAAGGAAATGCAGCAGGATATGCTGCAAGAGGAGATGCAGCAGGAGATGCAGCAGATAGTAATGCAGCAGCATTTGCTGCAAAAGGAGATGCAGCAGGTAATGAAGAAGCAGGGGATACAGCATGAGATGAATCAGGAGATGCAGCGGGAGAGGCACCAGCAAGAGATGCAGCAGCAGATGCATATTCAGCAGGATATGCAGCAGAAGATGCAGCAGGAGATGCAGAAGCAGGGGATTTATCAGGAGATGCAGCAGTATAGGAAGCAGCAGCATATGCAGCAGCAGATGCACCAGATGGAGCAGAAAGTGATGCAGCAGGGGATGAAGCAGCAGATACAGGAAATGGAGCATCAGGAGATGCATCCACTGATGCATGAGCAGAGGATGCAGCATGAGATGTAGCAGCAGGAGATGCATGAGCAGAGGATGCAGCAGGAGATGTAGCAGCAGGAAATACAGAAGCAGATGAAGCAGCAGATGCAGCATCAGGAGATGCAGGAGGACATCAAGTAGCAGGAGATGCAGCAGCAGGAATTTTATCGGGAGATGCAGCAGTACATGAAGCATTTCCTGCTGATGCATCTCCTGCTAAATCAGCTCTTGCTGATGCATCTTTTGCTGCATCTCCTGCTACTGCATCTCCTGCTGCTGAATCTCCTGCTGCGGCAATTCCTACTGCATCTCATGCTGCTGCAATTCCTGCAGCATCTCCTGATATATCTCCTACTTCTGCATCTCCGGCTGCTGGATTTCCAGCTGCCTCTCCTGCTTCTATATCTGCTGCTTCATCTGATGCTGCTGCATCTCCAGCTGCATCTCCTGCGGCTGCACCTCAAGCTGCTGCACCTTACTTTCTGCATCACCTTCTCTTCGTCTCTTGCTGCTGAATCTCCAGCTGCATCTCCTGCTGCATCTCGTCTGGCTGCATCTCCTGCTGCATCTCGTCTGGCTGCATCTCCTGCTGCATCTCTTGCTAAATCTCACGCTACTACCTCCCCTTCTGGTGCATCTCCTGCTGCATTTCCTGCTGGTGCATCTCCTACTGCATATACTTCTGCTTCATCTCCTAATGCATCTCTTGCTCCTGCATCTCCCGCTGCTCAATATCCTGCTTCATCTTGGGCTGCTACATATACTGCTTCTGCATCTCCTGCTGCTGCATCTTCTGTTACATCATCTGCTGCTGCATCTCCTCCTGCTGCATCTGCTGCTGCATCCTCTTCCACTACGTCTCCTGCTGCATCTCTTAGTGCTGAAGCTCATGATCCTGCATCTTCTGCTGTGGCAATTTCTGGTGCTTCATGTCCTGCTGCATTTCTTCCTTTTACATCTCCTGCTGCTGCAGCTGCTGCAGCATCTCCTGTTGCTACAACCTCTGCTGAATCTACATCTGCTGAATCTGCTGCGGCATCTCTTTCTGCTGAATCTCCCATTCACCTCCTGCTGCATTGCTGATGCAGCTGCTGGTGATGCATCTCCTGCTGCTTTATAAACTACTGCTGCATATCCTGCTCCTGCATATCCGGATTCAGCATATCTTATTTCATCGGCTGATGTTGCTTCTCCTGCTGCTTCATCTCCTGCTGTATCTCCTGCTGCTGTATTTCGTACTTCATCTCCCGGTGCTGTGTCTCTTGATGCTGCATTCCTTGCAGCATCTGCTTCTCCATCTTCCGCAGGATCTCCTGTTCCTGCTTCTCCTGGTGAATCTGCATCTCCTATTGCATCTGTCATTGCATCTCCTAATGCTTTATAAACTACTGCTGCATCTGCTGCATCTCCAGCTGCATCATCTCTTCTACATCAACTGCTGCGAAATCTCCTGCTGCTATATCTCCTGCTGCACCTACTGCTGCATCTCCTGCTGCATCAATTCCTACATCTCCTATTTTCAAGATGCATTTTCTAGATGCATTTCCTGCTGCTGCATCTCCAGCTGTTTTATCTCCTGTTACACCTTCTGCTGCTGCATCTCCTGCTACTACATATACTGCTGCTGCATCTCCCGAGAAATGTGGTGCTGCATCTGGTACTGCATCTGCTACTGCTGCATCTGCTGCTGAATCCTCTGCTTCTGTATCTCCTGCTGTTGCTTATCCTGTTGCATCTCCTGCTGCTGCATATCCTGCTGCATCCCCTTCTTCTGCATCGCCTGCTGCATCTCCTGCTGCTGCATCTCCTGCTGCGGCGTCTCCTAAAGCATCTCCTGCTGCTGCATATCCTGCTGCACCTCCTCCTGCTGCATCTCCTACTACATGCCCTGGTCCTGCAATTCCTGCTGAATTTCGTGATACTGCATCACATGCTGTTGCATATCCTGCACCTGCTTCTGCATCTCTCTTTGCTGCATCTCATACTGCATCTGCTAATGCATCTCCTCCTGCCTCATCTTCTTCTGCTGCAATTCCTTCTGTATCTGCTGCTGCATCTCTTACTCCTGCATCTGCTTCTTCTACATATCCTGCGGCATATTCTGCTGCAACTCTGATGCATCTTCTGCTACATCTCCTGCTACTGCTTCTCCTGCTTCACCTCCTGCTGATTCTGCTGCTGCTGCATCTCCTGCTTCTTCATCTCCTGCTGCTCCTTCTGCTGCTTCATCTCCTTTAGCTGCATCTCATGCAGTATCTGATGCATCTCCTGATGCATCTCCAATTGCATCTGGTTCTGCATCTCCTGCTGCTTCATCTCCTACTCTATCTACTGCTGCATTTCCTCCTCTATCTCCTGCTGCTGAATCTCCCGTTGCATCTACTGCTTCAGATACTCCTGCATCTGCTACTGCATCTGCTGCTGCTGCATCTCCTCTTTCTGCATCTCCTGCTGCATCTGAGGCTGCTGTATCTCCTCCACCTGCATCTTCTGCTACTTCTGCTGCTTCATCACGTGCTGAATCTCTTGCTGTATCTCCTTCTGAATTTCCTGCTGCTGCATCACCTCCTACTGCATCTGCTGCTGCATTTCTTGCTGCTGCATATCCCGCTTCTTCATATCATGCTGCATTTCATGATGCTGCATAGCCTACCTGCTACATGTCCTGCTGCATTTCTTGCTGATGAATATCCTGCTGCTGCATCCCCTGCTGCATCTACTGATGCTGAATCTCCTGTTCATCTCCTGCTGCATCTCCTGCTGCATCTCCTGCAGCTGCATCTGTTGCATATCCTGCTACTGAATCTCCTGCTTCTGCATCTCCTTCTGGTGCATCTCCTGTGCAATCTCTAGCTACTGTATCTCCTACTGATTTTACATCTTCTCTTTCATTAGCTGCTGCATCTACTGCTGTTGCATCCACTTCTGCATCTCCTTCTGCTGCCTCTCCATCCTACATCTCCTCGTGCTTCATCTCTTGGGGCATCTCCTGCTATATCTCATGCTTCGTGTCCTCCTACTGCTGCATCTCCTGGTGGATCTCCTCTTGCTAATTCTACTGCTGCATTTCCTGCTGCCTCTCCTACTGCTGCATCTCATGGTGGATCTCCTCTTGCTAAATCTACTGCTGCATTTCCTGCTGCATCTCCTGCTGCTTCATCTCCTGCTGCCTTTACAGGTGATATATATCCTGCTGGTGCATTTCTTGTTGCATCTCTTGTAGCTGCCTCTTTTTCTGCATATCCTCTTGCATCTATTCCTGCTGCATCTCCTGTTGAATCTCCTTCTACTGCATCTGCAGCATATGCTGCTGCATCTGGTGCTGCTTCACATCTTGCTGCATCTCCTGCTGTTGCATATGCTGCTGCATCTCCTGCTACTGCATCTCCTTCTCAATCTGAATCTCCCCTTTTGTCTGCTGCCTGCATCTCCTGATGAAGCATCTCGTACTGCTGCATCTGCTGATGCATCTACTGCTGCATCTCTTTCTGCTGCAAATACTTTTGAGTCTCCTTCTTCTGCTACATCTCTTCAGATATACCCTGCTACATTTCCTGCTGCATCTTCTGCTGCACCTCCTGCGGCTGCATCTCCTGCTGTATGTCCTACTGCATCTCCTGCTGCATGTCCTACTGCATCTCCTGCTGCTGTATCTTCAACTGAAGAATCGCCTTCTGCTATATCTCCTGCTGCATCTCATAATGCTTCATCTCCTGCTGCTCCAGCTCCTGCTTTGTTTCTTGATGCATCTCCTACTGCTGCATCTCATGATGCATGTCGTGCTGATGACTCTCCTGCTGCAACATCTCCTGCTGCTTCATCCCAGGCTGCTCCGTCTTCTATTACATGTACTGCTACTTCATATCCTTCTACATCTTCTGCGTCTGAAGCTTAACCTCTGCTACTCTTCCTGCTGCATCTCCTACTGCATCTCCTGCTGCTGCATTACCTGCTTTTACACCCCCGGCTGCATCTACTTCTTCTTCATTTCCTGCTACATCTTATTCTGCTGCATCTCCTGCTACTGATTCTCCTGCTGCATCTCCTGCTGCATCTGCAGCTGCTGCATCTCCTGCCTCTTCATCTCCTGCTGCTTCTCCTGCTTCTTCATCTCCTGCTACTTCTTCTACTGCTTCATCTCCTATGGCTGCATCTCCTGCAGCTGAATCTGCTGCCGCAGTGCTGTGGCTGCATATCCTGTTGCTGCATCTCCTTCAGAATATCCTGATGATGTAGATGGAGCAGCAGGAGATGCAGACGTAGATGCAGCAAGAGATTCCGCAGCAGGAGATGGAGCACGAGTTGTAGCATCAGACGAAGCAGCAGGAGATGCAGCAGCAATATATGCAGCAAAAGGAGATGAAGTAGGATATGAAGCATCAGGAGACTAAGCAAGAGGAGATGCAGTAGGAGATTCCACAGCAGGCGATGCAGCAGCAGTAGATGCAGCAGAGAATGCAGTAGCACGAGATTCAGCAGTAGGAGATGCAACAGGAGATGCAGCTGCAGGAGATGCAATAACAGATGTAGCTACAGATGCAGCAGCAGGAAGTGCACGAGGTCATCCAGCAGCAGGAGATTCAACAGTAGGTGAATCTACAGCAGATGTAGCAAAAACTGCAAGAGATTCGCCAGCAGGCCATGCAGCAGCTGAAGATGCAGCAAGATATGCAGAAGCAGGAGATGCATCAGCAGGAGATGAAGCATCAGATGCAGGAGCAGGAGATGCAGCAGCAGGAACTGCAACAATAGGAGATGCAGCAAGAGTTGCAGCAGTACATGAAGCAGCAAGAGATGCAGCAGAAAGAGATGAAGTAGCAGACAATGCATCAGAAAATGCACTAGCAGCCGCTGCCGCAGGAGATAGAACAGCAGATTCAGTAGGAGATTCTGCAGCAGGAGTTGAAGCAGCAGGATCTGCAGAAAAGAAGATGCAGCAGCAGGTGATGAAGGAGGAGATGCAGCAGCAGAAGATGCAGCAGTACATGAAGCAGCAGATGCACAAGAAAACAGAGCAGGAGATGCGGCAGGATAAGATGCAGTACCAGCAGATGCAGTGAGAGATGCAGCATCTGGAGTTCAAGGAATAGAAAATGCTGCAGGAGATGCAGCAGCAGATGATAGAGCAGGAGAAGATGCAACATAAGAATATGCATGAGGAGATTCCACTGGAGCTTCAGCATGTGATGCAGGATCACGAAATGCAGAAGCAAGAGATGCAGCAGTAGGAGATGCAATAGGAGATGCAGGAGCAGGAGGTGGAGCAGTAAATTCAGCAGGAAATGCAGCAGGAGCAGATACAGCAAGAGGAGATCTAGCAGAAAGAGATGCAGCAGGAGATGCAGCAAGCGATAGAGCAGCAAGAAATGCAGCAGGAGATGCAGCTGCAGAAGATGCAGCAGCAGGAGATGCAGCAGCAGATGCAGCAGGAGATTCAGCAGAAGATGAAGCAGGCGATTCAGCAACAGGAGATTCAGCAGCAAACACAGGAGATTAAGCAGCAGACACGGCATCAGGAGATTCAGTAGCAGGAGATGCTGCTGCAGACGCATAAGCAAACGCAGCAGTAGGAGTGGCAGCAGGTGAAGATGCATCAAGAGATGCATATTCAGAAGGAGATGCAGCAGGAGATGTAGCAGGATATGTAGTAGCACGAGATGCCGCAGGATATTCCAGAGGAGATTCAGCAGGAAGAATTGCAAGAGCAGAAGATGCATCAGCAGGAGATGCAGCTGCAGCAGATGCAGCAGGAGATGCAGATTTAGCAGCAGGAGATGCAGATTTGGCAGCAGGAGATGCTGCAGCAGGAGATGTTGCAGCAGATGCAGCAGGAGGAGATTCCGCAGCAGGACTTGATTCAGAAAGTAATAGAGCAGCAGGAGATTCAGAAGAAGGAGATGCAGAAAGAGATTCAGCAGCAGGAGAAGATATAGCAGGTAATGCAGCAGCAGAAGAGGCAGCAGGAGATGCAAGAACAAGAGATGCAACATCAGACTCATCAGCAGTAGATGCAGGAGGAGATTGAGCAGCAGGAGATTGAGCAGCAGATGTATCAGGAGAAGATGCAGCAGCAGGAGACGAAGCAGGAAGTTATGCAGCAAGAGCTGCATCATGAGAAATGCAGCAGGAAATGCAGCGGGTAATTCTTTAGCAGGTGATTCAGGAGGAGAAGCAGCAGGAGTTGCAGCAGCAGGAGATTCAGCACCAAGAAATGCAGCAGGCATTGCAGAAGCAGGAGTTGCAGCAGCAGGAGATTCAGCATCAAGAAATGCAGCAGGAGATGCAGGAGATGTAGCAGCAGGAAATGCAGCAGCAGATGAGGCAGAGGGAGATGCAGCAGGAGATAGACCGTTAGAGACTGCAGCAGGAGATGCAGTAGGGTAGACATATTCAGCAGGAGATGCAGCAGAAGATGAAATAGCAAGATAAGCAGCAGAAGATACCGCAGAATATGCAGTAAGAAGAGATGCAGCAGGAGATGCATATTCATCAGGAGATGCATCAGGAGATGTAGCAGGATATGTAGCAACATGAGATGCCACAGCAGATTCAGGAGGAGATACAACAGTAGGAGATTCAAGGGCAGGAGATGAAGCAGCGGAGATGCATCCGCAGCAGATTCAGCAGCAGATTCAGCAGGAATTTCTGCAGCAGGATAAGCAGCAGCAGATGCAGCAGCAGATGCAGCAACACGGGATGAAGCAGCCGATGCAGCAGCAGATGCTGCAGGAGACACAACAGAAGGAGATGCAAAAGCAGATGCAGCAGTGGCTGCAGATTCAGCTGGAGATGCAGCAGGAAGAGATGATTCAGATGATACAGCATCAGGAGATGCAGCAGGAGATTCAGCCGGAGATGCAGTAGGGGGAGAGGCAAGAGGAGATGATGCAGCAGACGCAGCAGCCGAAGATGCAGAAGCAGAGGATGTAGCAGTAGATGCAGAAGGAGAAGATAAAGCAGGAGATGCATCAGTAGTAGATACAGCAGAGGATGCAGTAGCAGCAGATTCCACAGCAGGAGAGGCAGAAAGAAATTCCGCAGCAGGATATGAAGCAGCAGGAAATGCAGCAGTATATACAGAAGCAGGATATGCAGCAACAGGAGAGCAGAAGATACAGCAGGTACTGCAGCAGCAGGAGATTATGCAGCAGGTGATACAGCAGCAGATGCAGCATCAGGTGAAGTAGCAGCAAGAGATGCTGCAGCAGATGTATCAGGAGGAGATGCAACAGCAGGAGACGTAACAGGAGGTATGTAGCAGGAGTTGCAGCAGGAAATTTTATAGCAAAAGATACAGCAGGATTTGCAGCAGCAGGAGATGCAGCACCAAGAAATGCAGCAGAAGATGCAGAAGGAGGTGGAGCCGCAAGGAATACAGAAGCAGGAGATGCAAGAGGAGATGCAGACGCATGATGTACAGCAGCAGGAGATGCAGCATGAGATGCAGCAGCATGAGATGCAGCAGCATATGCAGCAGCAAATTAAGTACCAGCAGATGAGGCAGAGAGAGATGCAGCAGCAAGAAATGAAGCAGTATATATAGAAGATGGAGATGCAGCAGCAGGACATGCAGCAGGACGAGATGCATCATGTAATGCAGCAGGAGATGCAGGAGGAGATGCAGCAAGAGACTCAGCAAGAGATTCAGCAGCAGGAGATGATGCAGGAGATGCATCAACAGTAGATGCTGCCGTGTACGCAGCAGCAGGAGTTGCAGCAGCAGGAGATGCATCAGGAGATGATGCAGAAAGAGGTGTAGCATCAGATTCATCAGCAAGAGATGCAGGAGGAGATCCAGCAGCAGGAGAGGCATCAGGAAATGCATCAGCAGGAGATGTAGCAGAAAATGCTCCAGATGCATCAGTATGAGTTTCAGCAGGAGATGCAGCAGGAAGAGATGCATCAGGAGATCCATCAGGAGAATATTCACCAGCAGGAGATAGAGAATAAGATGCAGCCGTGAAAGATGCAGCAGGAGATGCAGAAGCAGATGCTGTAGCAGGAGATGTATCAGCAGGAGATATATCAGCAGGATATTGAGCAAGATGTGATGCATCATGAGGTGCTGCAGCTGGAGATGCAGCAGCAGAAGAAATAGCAGTAGATGCAGCAGAAATCCATGCAGCAGCAAGCCATGTAGCAGAAGAGGAAGCAGGAGGTGCGGCAGAAGAAGATACAGCAGGAAATGCAGCAGCAGTAGATACAGCAGTGTATGAAGCAGCAGCAGATTCAGCAGTTGGAGATGCATCAGCAGGACATTAAGCAAGAGGAGATGCAGCTGGTTATGCAGCAGCAGGAGGGGCAGCAGGAGATGCGTCAGCAGGAGATACAGCAGGAGATGCTGTAGGCTTAGAGTCAGCAGGAGATGCAGCAGCAGGAGATGCTGGAGCAGGAGATGCATCTGGAACGCCGCAGGGATTCAGTAGCAGCTGATGCAGCACGAGATGCAGTGGGAGATTCAGCAGCAGGAGATGAAGCAAGAGATGCAGCAGATGGAGGTGACGCATTAGGAGAGGCAGCAGGGGATTCAGTAGCAGGTGATGCAGCAGCAGATGCAGCTGCAGATAAAGGAGACGCAGCAGGAGGAGATGCAGAAGGAGATGCAGCAGCAGGAGATGTAGAAGGAGATGCAGCAGTATATGAAGCAGCAGCAGATGCAGCAGAAAATGCTGCGGATGCAGCAGTAGGAGATTAATCACTAGATACAGCAGCGGATGATGCAGAAACAGGAGATGTAGCAGCAGGGTATGCAGAAGATGCAGCGCTAGATAAAGCAGAAGAACATGCTGCAGAAAATGCTGCAGACGCAGCAGTAAGAGATTTATCACTAGATGCAGCAGTAGATGATGCAGCAACAGGAGATGCAGCAGCAGGAGAAACAGCAGGGTTTGCAGCAGCAGGACATTCAGCAGCAGGAGAAACTGCAAGATAGCAGTATCATTAGATGACTCCGCAGATCCATCAGAAGGATATGGAGCAAGAGATGCAGCAGCAGAAGTTGCAGAAGAAGATGCAGGAGCAGGAGATCCAGAAGCAGATGTAGAAGGACATGCAGCAGTAGATGAATCAGCAGCAGATGCAGCAGTAAATGCAGGAGATGCATCAGCAGGATATGCAGCAGGAGATGAAGCAGAAGGACATGCAGCAGCAGATGCAGCAACAGATTAAGCAACAGGAGATGCAGCAGCAGGAGATGCAGGCAGCAGCTAAAACAGGAGATGCAGATTCAGAAGAAGATACAGTAGCCTAATATGCAGCAGCTGATGCAGGAGCAGAATATGTAGCAGGAGATGCAGCAGTAGGATATGCACCAGCAGGAGATGCAGGAGGAGGTGCAGTAGGATATGCATCAAGAGGAGATGCATCAAGAGATGCAGCAGCAGATCAAGCAGCAGGAAATGCAAAAGCAGGACATGCAGCAGCAGGAGGTGAATCAGGAGATTCAGCAGTAGATGAAGCAGCAGCAGATAGAGTAGATGTTGCAGCAGGAAATCAGCAGGATGTGCAGCAGGAGATGCCGCAACAGAGAATGAAGTAGGAGGTGCAGCAGCTGGAGATGCAGCAGCAAGGGATGCAGCATCAGGTGATGCAACAGCAGGAGAGGCAGAGGGAGATGTAGCAGGAGATATAGCAGGAGATGCATCAAGAGATGCACAAGGTGGAGATGCAGCAACAGATGCATCCACAGGAGATGTAGGATGAGCTGAAGCAGCAGATTCATCAGCAGATGCAGTAGAAGGAGATGCAGCAGCAGATGCATCAGGCGATGCAGCAGCAGGAGATGCAGCAGCAGGAGATGCAGGAGGAGCTGGAGCAGCAGATTCATCAGCAGATGCAGTAGAAGGAGATGCAGCAGCTGGTGCAGCAGCAGGGGATGCAGCAGCAGATTCAGTAGCAAATGCCACAGGAGACGTAGCAAAATTAGATGCAGAAGCAGATGCAGTAAGAGATGCAGATTAAGTAGTAGATGCAGTAGGAAGAGATGTTTCAGATGATACAGCATCAAGAGATGAGGAGGAGATTGAGCAGGAGATGCAGTAGGAGGAGAGGCAGGAGGAGATGATGCAGCAGATGCAGCAGCAGGAGATGCAGAAGCAGCAGATGAAACAGGTAATGCATCAGTAGTAGATACAGCAGGGGATGCAGCAGCAGGAGATGAAGCAGCAGCAGATGGAGCAGCAGCAGATGCAGCAGTAGATGGAGATTCAGTAGGAGATTCATCAGCAGGAGATGCTGCAGCAGATTCACAGTAGGACATGCAGGAGCAGGAGATGCAGTAGGAGATGGGCCAAAATAGATGCAGCAGGAGAAACTGCAGGAGGAGATGCAACAGGAGGTTCAGGAGGAGGAGATGCAGCAGGAAATGTAGAAGGATATACAGCAGGAGAAGCATCAGGAGGAGATGCAGCAGGAGATGCAGTAGCAAGAGATGTAGCATTATCCTAAGATGCATTGAGTGATGCAGCAGCAGGATATGCAGCAGCAGGAGGTGCAGGAGGATATGCATGAGCAGGAGAATCAGTGTGAGGTACAGCAGGAGATGCAGCAGCAGGATATGTAGCAGGAGATTCAGCAGTAGATGAAGCAGCAGCAGAGCAGCAGCAGATGCAGCAGGAGATGAAATATAAGGAGATGAAGCTAGAGATGCATGAGCTGAAGATGAAGCAGGAGATGCAGCGGTACGAGATGCATCAGCAGATGCAGGAGAAGATGAGGCAGCAGATGTAACAAGATATAGCGTAGGAGATGCAGCAGGAAATGTATCAGGATATGCAGGAGAAGTAGATGAAGCATCAGGAGATGAAGCAGGAGGAGATGCAGCGGTAGGAGATGCATCAGGAGATGTAGAAGCAGATGCAGGAGGAGATGCAGATTTAGCAGGAGATGCAGCAGCAGGACATGCTGCAGCAGATGCAGCAGGAGGAGATTCCGCAGTATATTGAGCAGGAGATGCAGCAGCAGAAGATGCAGAAAGAGATGAAGCATGAGGAGATGCAGAAGCAGGAGATGCAGCATGAAATGCAGCAGCAGGTGATGTAGTAGCAGGAAATGCAGAAGGAGATGCAGCAGCAGGAGATGCAGCAACTGAAGCAGCAGCAGGAGTTGAAGCAGCAGGAGATGCAGCAGGGAATGCAGCAGCAGCAGATGTAGCAGGAGATGCAGCAGCATCATATGCAGTAGGAGATGTAGCAGCAAGAGGTGAAGAAGCAAGAGATGGTGAAGCAGGAGATGCTACAGGAGATGCAGCAGGAGGAGATGAAGCAGCAGGAGATACAGAGTAGTAGATCCAGAGAGGAAGATGCAGCAGAAGGAGATATAGCAGGAGATTCAGCCGCAGTAAATGCAGCAAGAGTTACAGCTGCATCAGATACAGCATCAGTTGCAGCAGCAGAGGATGCAAGAGCAGATGCAGAAGCAGGAGATGCACCAGCAGGAGAGGTAGTAGAAGATGCAGCAGTAGATTTAGCAGCAGCAGATGCAGCAGCAGATTCAGCAGATGCAGCAGCAAATTCAGCAAATACAGCAGTAGTAGATTCAGAAAGAGATGCATCACCAGGAGATGCAGTAGTAGAAGATGCAGCAGGAGATGCAGAAGGAGATGCAGTAGTAGAAGATGCAGCAGGAGATGCAGAAGCAGATGCAGTAGGAGATGCAGCTTTAGCAGGAGATGCATCAGCAGGAGATGCTGCAGCAGATGCAGCAGGAAGAGATACAGCAGCAGGACACACAGCAGAAGTTGATGCAGAAAGTAATAGAGCAGCAGGAGATTCAGGAGAAGGAGATGCAGCAGCAGGAGGAGAAACAGCAGGTAACGCAGCAGCAGGAGATGAAGCATGAGATCCAGCTGCAGGAGATGCAGCAGCAGGAGATGTAGCAGGAGATGCAGCAGTAGATGAATCAGAAGAAGGTGTAGCAGCAAATGCAGGAGATGCGAAGCAGATGCTGCAACAGATGCATCAGGAGGAGACACAGCAGGAGGTGATGCAGCAGGTAATACAGCAGCAGAAGATGCAGAAGCAGGAGATGGGAAAGAGATTCAGCAGCAGGAAATGAAGAAGCAGGAAATGCAGCAGTATATACAGAAGCAGGTTATACAGCAACAGGAGATACAGCTGGAGGAGATACAGCAGGTATTGCAGCAACAGGAGATACAGCAGGAGATACAGCAGCAGTAGATGCAGCATCAGCAGATGCAGAAGCAGGAGATGCAGCAGGGAATGCAGCAGCAGGGGATGTAGTAGCAGGAGATGCAGCAGCATCATATGCAGTAGGAGGCGGAGCAGCAGGAGATGAAGAAGCAGGAGATGCTACAGGAGATTCATCACGAGATGAAGGAGGAGATGCAGCAGCAGGAGATGCAGAGTAGTAGATGAAGAGAAGAAGATGCAGCAGAAGGAAATATAGCAGGAGATTTAGCCACAGGAAATGTAGCAGGAGAGAAAGCAGCATGAGATGCAGCAGGAGAGGATGCAACAGCAGATGCAGCAGCAGATTCAGCAGATGCAGCAGTAGTAGATTCAGAAAGAGCTGCAGCCGGAAGTGCAGATGAATATGCAGCAGCAGGAGATACAGCAGGAGATGCATCTGCAGGTGATGCAGAAGGAGATGCAGCAGGAGATGCTCAAGGAGATGCAGCAGGAGATGCTGCAAGAAGAGTTGCAACATGAGATGCAGCAGGGGGAGATGCAGCAGGAGATGCAGCAGAAGAAGATTTAACAAGAGATGCAGCAGGAGGAGGTACAGCAGATGCAGCAGCAGGTGCAGCAGAAGGAGATGCATGAGAGATGCAGCAGCTATTGACGC
The DNA here is from genome assembly GCA_033459285.1 of Clamator glandarius. Taxonomy (NCBI): domain Eukaryota; kingdom Metazoa; phylum Chordata; class Aves; order Cuculiformes; family Cuculidae; genus Clamator; species Clamator glandarius. The sequence goes on from JAUNZM010001458.1 coordinate 250,213, forward strand.
AGCAGGAGATGCTGGAGCCGGAAATGCAGAGGGAGATTAAACAGGAGATGCTGCAGCAGGTGCTGAAGCAGCAGATGCAGCAACAGATGCAGTAGCAGGAGATGTTGCAGGTGGTGCAGCAGTAGGTGAAGCAGCACCAGATAAAGCAGCATAAGCTGCAGATGCAGCAATAGGTGATGCAGCAGGTAATGCAGCAGGAAGAGATGCAGGAGGAGATGCACAAACAGGAGATGCATCTACAAGATATAAAGAGCAGCAGATGTGGCAACAATTGGAGCTGCATGAGATGCACCAAAAAATATAGCAGGAGATGCAGCCAAAGGAGATGTAGCAGGAGATGCAGCAGCAGGAGATGCAGTAGGAGATGCAGCAGCAGGAGATTCAGCAGCAGATGTAGTAGGATATGCATCATCAGGAGATGCGTCCGCAGATGCATCAGCAGAGAATGCAGCAGGAGATACAGATAGAGATGCAGGATGAGATGAAGTAGCAGATGCAGCATCAGCAGGTGCAGGTGAATATCCAGCAGCCGGAGATGTAGCAGGAGATGCAGCAGTACATAAAGTAGCAGCAGATACAACAGCAGATTTAGGAGATGCAGGAGCAAGAGATGCAGCAGGAGATAAACAACAGAAGATGCAGAAGGAGATGCAGCAACAGAAGTTGAAGCAGGAGATGAAGTAGAAATGCAGCAGGATGAGATGCAGCAGGAGATACAGAAGCAGATGCAGCAGCAGGAAATGCAGCAGAAGATGCAGCAAGAGGAGATGCAGCTGCAGCTGCGGAGACAGCAGATGCAGCAGCCATAGATGCAGCAGCAGATGCATCAGGAGATGCAGATTCATTAGGAAATGTAGCAGCAGAAGCTGCTGCTGCAGATGAGGCAGCAGGAGATGCTGCAGAAGGAGTTGCAGCAGCAGATGCAGCAGAAGGAAATGCAGCAAGATATGCTGAAGGAAGAGATGCAGCAGGTAATACAGAAGGAGGGGATGCAGTAGGATATGAAGCAGGAGATGCAGCAGCAGGAGATGCAGCAGGGGATGCATATTCAGCAGTAGATTCAGCGAAAATTCGGAAGGAAGATTCAGCAGCAGGAGATGCAGCAGGACATGCAGCAGTAGATGAAGCAGCAGCATATGCAGCAGCAGATGCACTGGATAGAGCAGAAAGAGATGCAGCAGGGAATGAAGCAGCAGATGCAACAGGAAATGGAGCATCAGGAGATGCATCCGCAGATGGCTGAGCAGAGGATGCATCAGGAGATGTAGCAGCAGGAGATACAGAAGCAGAGGATGCAGCAGGAAATGTAGCAGCAGAAGATAGAGAAGCAGGAGATGAAGCAGCAGATGCAGCAGCAGGAGATGCAGGAGGACATCAAGTAGCAGGAGATGTAGCAGCAGATGCAGCAGTACATGAAGCATTTCCTGCTGATGCATGTCCTGCTGCATATCCTGCTGATACCTATGCTGCTAAATCAGCTCTTACTGATGCATCTTTTGCTGCATCTCCTGCTACTGCATCTCCTGCTGCTGAATCTCCTGCTTCTGCATCTACTGCTGCTACATCTGCTGCTGCATCTGCTGCATCTCCTGCTGCTGCTTCTCCTGCTGCATATCTTTCTGCTGCATCTCCTGATGAATATGCATCTCCAGCTGCATCTCTTGGCGTTGCATCTCCTGTTGCTGCGTCTCCTGCTTCTGCATCTCCTGCTACATCTGCTGCTGCAATTCCTGCTGCATCTCCTGCTACTTTATCTGCTGCTGCATCTCCTGATATGTCTTCTACTTCTGCATCTCCTGCTGCTGCATCTCCTGCTGCTAGATTACCAGCTGCCTCTCCTGCTGCTGTATCTGCTGCTGCATCTGCTGCTGCTGCACTTCAAGCTGCTGCATCTTGTTTTCTGCATCTGCTTCACTTCATCTCTTGCTGCTGTATCTCCTGCTGCATCTTCAGCTGCTTCATCTCCAGCTGCATTTCCTGTCTCTGCATCTCTTGCTGCATCTCCTGCTGCATATAATTCTGCTTCACCTCCTAATGCATCTCCTCCTGCTCTATATCCTGCTTCATCTTGGTCTGCTGCATCTCCTGCTACTGCATCTCCTGCTGCTGCATCTCCTGTTACATCATCTGCTGCATCTCCTGCTGCTGCATGTTCTTCTGCATCTCCTCCTGCTGCATCTGCTGCTGCATCCTCTTCTGGTACATCTCCTGCTGCATCTCTTAGTGTTGAAGCTCATGATCCTGCATCTTCTGCTATTGCAATTCCTGGTGCTTAATTTCCTGGTGCATTTCTTCCTTTTACTTCTCCTGCTCCTGCATCTCCTGCTGCTGCATCTGCTGCAGCATCTCCTGTTCTTGCTTTTCCTGCTGAATCTACATCTCCTGCAGCATCTGCTGCGGCATCTCTTTCTGCTGAATCTCCCATTCATCTCCTGCTGCATTGCTGATGCTGCTGCCTCTCCTGCTGCTTTATAAACTACTGTTGTGTATCCTACTGCTGCATATCCGGATTCTGCATATCCTACTGATACTCCTGGTGTTGCGTCTCTTGCTTCTGCATTCCCTGCAGCATCTCTTGCTTCTGCATCTTCTGCAGAATCTCCTGCTCCTGCTGCACCCACTGCTGCATCTCCTGCTGCACCAATTCCTACATCTCCTGCTGCTGCATCTCCAGCTGCTTCATCTCCTGCTGCTGCATCTCCAGGTGTTGCATTTCTGTTGCATCTCCTACATCTCCTGCTGCTGCATCTCCAGCTGTTGCAACTCTGTTGCATCTCCTGCTGCTGAATCTCCCGCTACTGCATATACTGCTGCTGCATCTCCCAAGAAATGTGGTGCTGCATCTGCTACTGTACCTCCTACTAGTCCATCTAATACTGCTGCATCTCCCGCTGCAATTCTTGCTGCTGCATCTCCTGCTGCATATCCTGATGCTGTATGTGCTTTAGATGCATCTCCTGCTTCTTTATTCACACTGCTGAGTCTGCTGCTTCTTTATATCATGCTTTATCTCCTGCTGCATCTCCTTCTTCCGAATATCCTGCTGTATCTCCTGCTGAATATGCATGTCCTGCTGCACATCCTGCTGCTGTATCACCTGCTGTGTGTCATGATGCTGCACTTCCTGCTACTGCAATTCTTCTGAATCTGCTGCTGCATTTGCTGCTGTATTTGCTGCTGCACCTCCTGCTGCATCTCCTGCTGCTGCATTTGCTGCTGCATCTCCAGCTGCGCCTCCTGCTGCTGGTGCATAATCTGCCTCTACATCTCCTGCTGCATCTTGTGCTGTATAGCTTTATACTGCATCACCTGCTTCTTTATTTCCTGCTGCTGCATCTACTGCTACATCTCCTCCTGCTGAATCTCCAGCTGCATCTCCTGCTGCTGCATCTCTTGCTGTTGCATCTCCTGCTAAATATATGCTCGGCATTTTCTGCTGTATGTTCTCTTGCTGCATCTGCTGCTGCTCCATCTCCTGCTGCTGTATCTCCTACTGCTGCATCTCCTGATGAATCCCCTGCATCTCGGGCTGCTGCATCATCTGCAGCTTCTGCTTCTGCTGCTGCTGCATCTGGTGCTGCATCTACCCCTGCTGCAAATCCTGTCGCATCTCCTCCCACTGCATCTGCCCCACATCAATTTTTCCTGCCTCTCATGCTGCATCTCTTTCTTCTTCATCTTATGCTGCTGCATCACCTTCATCTCTTGCATCTGCATATCCTGCTACATGTCCTGCTGCATCTCCTGCTCCTGCATCTCATACAGCTGTACGGCTGCTGCTTCCTGATTCTGAATCTCCTGCAGCTGCATCTGATTCTACATCTGCTGTCTATTTAAATCTTCCTGATTTATTTTGTTGCTGCATCTCCTGCTGCATGTCCTGCTACAGCCTCTCCTGTTACATCTCCTACTGCTCTATCTACTTCTGAATCTATTCTTCATGTCCTGATGCAGCAACTCCAGCTGCCTCTCTTCCTACTGAATCTCCGTTTGCAGCTCCTACTTCTGTATCTCATCCTACTGCATCTCTGGCTTCATACCCTGCTGCTGCATATTCTGCAACATATCCTGCTGCGGTATTCCCTGCTACTGCCGCTGCTGCTACTGCATCTCCTGCTGCTGCATCTCATACTGCGTCATCTCCTGCTGCAACTGCTGCATCATCTGCTGCTGCATCTCCTATTGCATCACCTCCTGCTGCAACTGCTTCTACATCTGCTGCTGAATCTGCTGCTGAATCTCTTTCTGCATCTGCTGCCTCATCTGCTACTGCTGTATCTCCTTCTGCATCTCCTGCTTCTTCATTTACTTGTGCATCTCCTGATGCTGAACCTCCTTCTGTTTCATCTCCGGCTGCTGCAGTTTCTGCAGCATCTCCTGATGCCGTGTTTCTTGCTGCTGCATCTCCTGCAATTTATCCTGCTGCTGATGCAATTTATCTCCTGCACAACCTCCTGCTGCATCTTCTACTGCATCTCCTGCTTCACTTTCTACTGCTTAATCTCCTGCTGCTGATTCTGAATTGCATCTCCTTATGTATCTCCGGATCCTGCACCTCCTGCTGAATCTCCTGCTTCTGTATCTTCTGCTGCTGCATTTCCTGCAGCATCTCCCGCTGTTGCACCTCCTGCAGAATCAGTATCTCCTGCTACATCTCCTGCTGCTGCATTTGCTGAAGCATCTCCTGCTGCATCTCCTGCTTCTGCATCTACTGCTGAGTATCTCTTGCTGCTTCACATACTGCATCTCCTGCTCCGGCATCTAATTCAGTATTTCATGCTTCTGCATCTCCTGCTGCGGCTTATCCTGCTGCATCTCATCCTATAACATCTCCTGCTGCTGCATCTGCCGCAAAATATCATAGTGTTGCTTCTTCCGGCTTCATCTCCTACTGCAACTCCAACATCTCCATTCCTTACCTTATATGAAAACATAACTTCCACAGCGAATATTCTAGCATGGGATGCTGCTCTTTCTGAATGTCTTCTCTTACAGCGCTTTCACTGCAGAATGACTTCTCTGGAAGTGTTTTCAATGCAAGCTGCAAAGCACGACTAACAGAAAGTTTCATATATAGTATAAGGACCTGAATTATGACTTAACTGCGCTTTAGGAAAATCGAATAATGCCCACAGGGAAGATGCTAGCATGGAATGCTGCCGCTTCTGAATGTCTTCTCTTAAAGTGCTTTCACTGTAAAGCAAGACATGTAGAACGTTGAGTATACACTTGTGTACTGTAATGTCAGTACTGCTATTAAAGCGTCACTTCAAAATTTTTAGATCGTTCAGCACAAGTACGACAGGGAAGCTGCTACGATCAAATGCTGGCTCTCGTTAAGAGTCTTCTGTGAAAGAGCATTCACTGCAAGCTACAAAGCACGACTAGTTGACAGATTTTGTGTAGGGTATTGAATTGTGACTTAACTGCGCCTCTTAAAGCCCTTTAGGAAAAGTGAGTAAATCCTGCAGGGAAGAAGCTGGCAAGGAATGCTGCTGCTTCTCAATGTGTTCTCTTAGAGCGCTTTCACTACAAAGCCAGAATTGTAGAACTATCAGTATAAGCTTGCGTACCGTAACATATAAACGGCAGATAAAGCATCACTTCAAAACTTCAGATCGTTCAGCACAAGAACCGCAGGGAAGCTGCTACGATCAAATGCTGGCTCTCGTTATAGCCTTCTCTGGAAGCGCTTTCATTGCAACGTGGAAAGCACGACTACCAGAACGATTTAGTGTAGGGTACTGAATTGTGACTTAACTGCGCCTATTTCGGCTCTTTAGGAAAATACGCCCACAGGGAAGAAGCTAGCATGGAAAGCTTGCTTCTTCTGAAGGTCTTCTCTTAGAGTGCTTTTTCTGTAAAGCAAGACTTGTAGAGGTTTCAGTGTAGACTTGTGTACTGTAACATCAGAATGACTGTTAAAGCCTCACTTCAAAATTTCAGAGCGTATAGCACACGCACCTCAGGGAAACATGCTGCGATTAAGTGCTGGCTCTCGTAAGAGACTGTTGTGGAGAGATTTCACTGCAAGCAGCAAAGCACGGCTTAAGGACCGTTTTAGTATAGGGTACTGAATAGCGACTTAACTGCGTCTATTAGGCCGCTTTAGGAAAATTGAATTACGCCCGCAGGGAAGGTGCTAGCATGGAATGCTGCTACTTGTGAATGTCCTCCCTTAGAGAGCTTTGTCTGCAAAACAAGACTTGTAGAAATTTCAATCTAAGCTTGTGCACTGTAACATCAGAATTGCTATTAAAGCATCACTTCAATATTTTCAGATTGTTCCGAACAAGTAACGCAGGGAAGCTGCTACCATCAAATGCTGGCTTTAGGTTGACTCTTCCTTGCAAGCGCTTTCACTGCCAGACTTATGGACCATTTTAGTGACCGTTACTGAATTGTAACTTATCTTCTCCTATGAAGGCGCTTTAGGAAAAGCGAGTAACTCCCGAAGGGAAGATGCAGGTTCCGAAAGTGTTCCCTTAGAGCTTTCACTTCCAATCAAGGCTTGTAGAACTTTCAGTCTGTGTACTGCAACATCAGAACGGCTATTAAAGCGTCCCTTCCAAATTTCAGGTAGTTCAGAACAAGTATCTCAGAGAAGCTGCTACGATCAAATACTGACTCTGGTTAGAGTCTTCTTTGGAAGCGCTTTCACTGCAAGCTGCGAAGCACGACTAACAGAACGTTTAGTATCGATTAGGGAATTGTGACTTAATTGCGCCTATGAAGGCTCTTGAGGAAAAGTGAGTAATTCCCGCCTGGAAGATACTAGCATGGAATGCTGCTGTTGCTGACTATTTTCTCTTATAGCTCTTTTACTGCAAAGGAATACGTGTAGAACTTTCAATCTAGTCTTGTCTTCTGTAACATCAGAATGGCTATTAAATCGTCACTTCAAAATTTAAGAGCCTACAGCATCTCCTGCTGAATCTCCAGCTGATGCATGTGCTGCTGCATCAGCTGCTATTGCGTATCCAGTACAATCTCCTGCTGCACTTTCTGCTTCTGCATCTCCTGTTGAATCTGCCAATGTGGCTACATCTCCTGATGCTGGATCTCCTGCAGCTGTATCATATGCTGATTCTCCTTCTACTGCATCTCCTTCTGCTGCATCTGCTGCTGCATTTCCTGCTGCTGCATCACTTGCTGAATCTCCTGCTACATCTCGGATGCTGCATATCCTGCTGCATATCCTGCTCAATCTGCTGCAGCATACCCTGCTGCAACCACTTTTCAATCACCTGCAGCTGTATCCCCTGCTTCTGCATCTCCTCCTGCAGCATCTCCGACTGCTGCATCTCATTCTTCTTCATCTCATGCAACTGCATCTCTGTTTGCTGCATCTCCTACTGCGTCTGCTAATGCATCTGCTGCTGCTTCATCTCCTTCTGCTGAATATTCACATGCTGCATCCCCTGCTGCTGTTTCAGCTGCTACATCCCCTACTGCATCTACTGCTGCTGAATCTCCTTCTTCTACATCTCCTGTTCATCTCCTGCTGCATCTCCTGCAGCTTCTCGTACCGCTGCATCTGCTGCATATCCTGCTACTGAATCTCTTGTATCTGCATCTCCTTCTGGTGCATCTCCTGTGCAATCTCTTCCTACTGTATCTCCTACTGATTCCACATCTTCTCTTTCATTAGCTGCTGCATCTACTGCTGTTGCATCCACTTCTGCATCTCCTTTTGCTGCCTCTCCATCCTACATCTCCTCGTGCTTCATCTCATGCTGCATCTCCTTTTTCCTCTCCTGCTGCTACATCTCCTGCTGCCTCTCCTGCTGCATCTCCTACTGCTGCATCTCATGGTGGATCTCCTCTTGCTAAATCTACTGCTGCATTTCCTGCTACATCTCCTGCTGCTTCATCTCCTGATGCCTTTACTGGTGATGCATATCCTGCTGGTGCATTTCCTGATGCATCTCTTGTAGCTGCCTCTTCTTCTGCATATCCTCCTGCATCTCTTCCTGATGCATCTCCTGTTGAATCTCCTTCTACTGCATCTGCAGCATATGCTGCTGCATCTGTTGCTGCTTCACCTCCTGCAGCATCTCCTGCTGTTGCGTATGCTGCTGCATCTTCTGCTACTGCATCTCCTTTTCAGTCTGAATCTCCCCAACAGTCTGCTGCCTCATCTCCTGCTGCTGCATCTACTCTTGCATCTCCTTCTTCTGCATCTCTTGAGGTATACCCTGCTACATTTCCTGCTGCATCTTATGCTGCATCTCATGCGGCTACATCTCCTGCTGTATGTCATGCTGCATCTCCTGCTGCTGTATGTCCTGCTAAAGAATCGCCTTCTGCTACATCTCCTGCTGCATCGCATAATGCTTCATCTCCTTCTGCTGCATCCCCAGCTGCTGTGTCTGCTACTGCATCTCCTAATTCATCTCCTGCTAGTGCATTTCCTGATTTATTTCCTGATGCATCTCCTGCTGCTGCATCTCCTGCTGCTAAATCCCCTGCTGCTTTATCCTCTCTTTCATTTCCTGCTGCTTCATAAACTTTTACATCTTCTGCATCTGAAGCTTAATCTCTTGCTGCACTTCCTACTGCATCTCCTGCTGCTGCATCTCCTGCTTTTGCACCCCCCCTCTGCATCTACTGCTTATTCATTTCCTGCTACAACTTATTCTGCTGTATCTCCTGCTACTGCGTCTGCAGCTGAATCTCCTGCTACATCTCCTGCTTCTTCATCTCCTGCTGGTGCATCTGCTGCTGAATCTCCTGCTGCATCTCCTGCTTCTGCATCTCCTGCTTTTGCATCTGCTGCTGAATCTCCTGCTGCTGCATGTCCTTCTGCTGCATCTCCTGCTGCATCTCCTACATTTGTATCTCCTGCTATATCTCCTACGGCTGTATCTCCTGCAGCTGAATCTGCTGCCACAGTGCTGTGGCTGCATCTCCTGGTGCTGCAACTGCATATCCTGTTGCTGCATCTCTTTCAAAATATCCTGATTATGCAGATGCAGCAGATGGAACAGCAGGAGATGCAGACGTAGATGCAGCAGTCGATTCCGCAGCAGGAGACGGAGCAGGAGTTGCAGCATCAGAACGAAGCAGCAAGAGATGCATTAGGAGATTCCGCAGCAGGCGATGCAGGAGCAGTAGATGCAGCAGAGAATGCAGTAACAAGCGATTCAGCAGTAGGAGATGAAAGAGGAGATGCAGCCACAGTCTGCAGCTGTAGTTGCAGACAGAGATGCAGCATCAGAGTTTTAAGCAGAGGATGCAGCAGCAATAGATGCAGGAAGAGATCCAGGTGGAGGAAGTAGAGCAGTAGGAGATGTAGCAGCACATACAGCAGCAGATCAGGGGATGAAGCAGCAGGAAGAGATTCAGCAGGAGATGCATCATCAGGAGATGCAGCATTAGGAGATGCAGCAGGGGCTTCAACAGCCGGAGATGCAGTAGTAGGAGATGCACCTGAGATACAGTAGCAGGAGGCACAGCAACAGGAGATGCAAAAGGAATGCAGCAGGGGATTCAGTAGCAGGTGATGCAGCAGCAGATGCAGCAGAAGTAAATCAAGCAGCAGAAGATGTAGCAGCATATGCAGCAGCAGATGCAGAAGAAGTTAATTCAGCAGCAGAAGATGTAGCAGCACATGCAGTAGTAGTAGATGAAACCGAGGAGAAGAAGCAGGCATACAGCAGCAGGAGATGCAGCAGCAGGAGATGCATATTAAGCAGGAGTTGCAGCAGGAGATGCAGCAGCACATGCAGCAGACGATGCTGAAGCAGGAGATTCAGCAGCAGGAGACTAAGACTCGGCAGATACAGGAACACGTTCTGCAGGAGATGCAGCAGGAGATGCAGCAGCAGGAGATGCAGCAGTGTTTGCAGTAGCAGCAGATAGAGCATCAGGTGATACAAAAGGACATAAAAAATCACAATGTGAAGCAGCAGGAGATGCAGCAGGAGATTAATCTACAGCAGATGCACCAAAAGATGCAGGAGATGCCGCAGCAGGAGATGCAGCTGGAGATGCAGCAGCAGTATATTGAGCAAGATATAGAGAAGCAGGAGATGCATCGACGGGAGATGTGGTATGAGAGGCAGAAGAAGGAGATCCTGCAGCAGATGCAGTAGCATATACAGCACCAGCAGATGCAGCAGCAGGAGATTCAGTAGCAGGAGATGCAGCAGTCGGAGATGCAGCAGTCGAAGATGCAGCAGGTTATGCATCAGCAGGAGATGCTTTAGCAGGAGATTAAGCAGCAGGAGATGCATCAGGAGATGCAGCAGCAGGAGATGCAGCAGGAATAGAGGAAGAGATTCAATGGCAGGAGATGCACCAGGAGATGCAGCAAGAGGAGATACAGCAGATTATGCAGCAGCAAGAGATGAAGCAGCAGGAGATGCAACAGCAGAAGATGCAGCAGCAGAAGATGCAGCAAGAGATACAGACTCAGGAGACGAGCAGTGGATTCAGCAGGTGATTCTGCAGCAGGAGATGAAGCAGCAGGAGATGCAGCAGCAAACACAGGAGATTCAGTAGCAGGAGGTGCTGCAGCAGACGCAGAAGCAAAAGCAGCAGTATGAGTGGCAGCAGATGAAGATGCATCAGGAGATGCATATTCAGAAGGAGATGCAGCAGGAAATGTGACAGGATATGTAGTAGCACGAGATGCCGCAGGATATTCCAGAGGAGATTCAGCAGAAAGAAATGCAAGAGCAGGAGATGAAGCAGCAGGAGATGCAGATGCAGCAGATGCAGCAGAATATGCAGATTTAGCAGCAGGAGATGCATCAGCAGGAGATGCTGCAGCAGATGCAGCAGGAGGAGATTCCGCAGCGGGATATGCCGCAGGACTTGATGCAGAAAGTAATAGAGCAGCAGGAGATTCAGAAGAAGGAGATGCAGAAAGAGATTCAGCAGCAGGAGATGCAGCAGCAGGAGATGGAGTAGGAGAAGATATAGCAGGTAATGCAGCAGCAGAAGAGGCAGCAAGAGATGCAAGAACAAGAGATGCAGCATCAGACTCATCAGCAGTAGATGCAGGAAGAGATGCAGCAGCAGGAGATGTAGCAGGAGGAGATTCAGCAGCAGGAGATTGAGCAGCAGATGTATCAGGAGAAGATGCAGCAGCAAGAGACGTAGCAGGAAGTTATGCAGCAAGCGCTGCATCATGAGAAATGCAGCAGGAAATGCAGCAGGTAATTCTTTAGCAGGAGATTCAGCAGGAGAAGCAGCAGGAGTTGCAAGAGCAAGAGTTTCAGCACCAATAAATGCAGCAGGTGTTGCAGAAGCAGGAGTTGCAGCAGCAGGAAATGCAGGAGCAGGAGATGCAGCATGAGATGCAGCAGCAGAAGAAGCAGCAGCATGAGATGCAGCAGCAAATTAAGTACCAGCAGATGAGGCAGAGGGAGATGCAGCAGCAGGAAATGCAGCAGTAGAAACAGAAGATGGAAATGCAGCAGCAGCAGATGCAGCAGGAGATAGACCGTTAGACACTGCAGCAGGAGATGCAGCAAGAACTGCATCAGCAAGAGATTCAGAAGAAGATTATGCAGTAGATGATACAGCAGCAGATGCAGCAGCAGGAGATGCAGCAGTAGGTGAAGTAGCAGCAGGAGATGCTGCAGCAGGTGTATCACGAGGAGATGCAGCAGAAGAAGACGTAGCAGGAAGTACGCAGCAGGAGATGCAGCAGGAGATCCTATAGCAGGAGGTTATGCATGAGGAGATGCAGCAAGAGATCCTATAGCAGGAGATGCAGCAGGATTTTCAGCAGCAGAAGATGCAGAACCGAGAAATGCAGTACAAGATGCAGGAGGAGTTGCATTCGCAAGAAATACAGCAGCAGGAGATGCAGCATGAGATGCAGCAGCATGAGACTCAGCAGCATATGCAGCAGCAAATAATTACCAGCAGATGAGGCAGGGGGAGATGCAGCAGCAGGAATTGCAGTAGTATACATAGAAAATGGAGATGCAGCAGCAGGACATGCAGCAGGACGAGATGCATCATGTAATGCAGCAGGAGATGCTGGATGAGATTAAGCAGATAGAAATGCAAGAGCAGGAGATGCATCAGCAGGAGATGCAGCTGCAGCAGATGTAGCAGGAGGTGCAGATTTAGCAGCAGGAGATGCTGCAGCAGGAGATGCTGCAGCAGATGCAGCAGGAGGAGATTCAGCAGCCGGATACGCAGCAGGACTTGATGCATAAAGCAATAGAGCAGCAGGAGATTCAGAAGAAGGAGATGCAGAGATTCAGCAGCAGGAGATGCAGCAGCAGGAGATGCAGTAGGAGAAGATATAGCAGGTAATGCAGCAGCAGAAGAGGCAGCAGGAGATGCAAGAACAAGTAATACAGCATCAGATTCATCACCAGTAGATGCAGGAGGAGATCCAGCAGCAGGAGATTGAGCAGCAGATGTTTCAGGAGAAGGTCAGATGCAGGAGACATAGCAGGAAGTTATGCAGCAAGAGCTGCATCATGAGAAATGCAGCAGGAAATGCAGCAGGTAATTCTTTAGCAGGAGATTCAGCAGGAGATGCAGCAGGAGTTGCAAGAGCAAGAGATTCAGTACCAAGAAATGCAGCAGGCGTTGCAGAAGCAGGAGTTGCAGCAGCAGGAGATTCAGCACCAAGAAATGCAGCAGGAGATGCAGGAGGAGATGTAGCTGCAGGAAACGCAGCAGCAAGAGATGCAGCATGAGATGCAGCAGCATGAGATGCAGCAGCATATGCAGTAGCAAATTAAGTACCAGCAGATGAGGCAGAGAGAGATGCAGCAGCAGGAAATGCAGTAGATACAGAAGACTAAGATGCAGCAGCAGCAGCAGATGAAGCAGGAGATAGACCGTAAGACACTGCAGCAGGAGATGCAGCAGGAACTGCATCAGCAGGAGATTCAGCAGATTATGCAGCAGGTGATACAGCAGCAAATGCAGCAGCAGGAGATGCAGGAGCAGAAGATGTAGCAGGAGGTATGCAGCAGGAGATGCAGCGGGAGATTCTATAGCAGGAGGTTATGCATGAGGAGAGGCAGCAGAAGTTTCTATAGCAGGAGATGCAGCAGGATTTGCAGCAGCAGAAGATGCAGCACCGCGAAATGCAGCAGGAGATGCAGGAGGAGGTGCAGCCGCAGGAAATACAGCAGCAGGAGATGCAGCAGGAGATGCAGTAGCATGATATGCAGCAGCATATGTAGCAGCATATTAAGTACCAGCAGATGATGCAGAGGGAGATGCAGCAGCAGGACATGCAGCAGGACGAGATGCATCATGTAATGCAGCAGGAGATGCAGGAGGAGATGCAGCAAGAGACTCAGCAGGAGATGCAGCAGCATGAGATGACACAGCAGATGCATCAGCAGTAGATGCAGCCGCTTACGCATCAGCAAGAGTTGCAGCAGCAGGATATACATTAGGAGATTATACAGAAAGACATGCAGCATCAGATTCATCAGCAAGAGATGCAGGAGGAGATCCAGCAGCAGGAGATGCAGCAGGAAATGCATCAGCAGGAGATGTAGCAGAAAATGCTCCAGATGCATCAGCATGAGTTTCAGCAGACATGCTGCAGCAGATGCAGCAGGAGGAGATTCCGCAGGATATTGAGCAAGAGATACAGCAGCAGAAGATGCAGAAAGAGATGAAGCATGAGGAGATGCAGAAGCAGGAGATGCAGCATGAAATGCAGCAGCAGGTGATGTAGTAGCAGGAAATGCAGAAGGAGATGCAGCAGCAGGAGATGCAGCAACTGAAGCAGCAGCAGGAGTTGAAGCAGCAGGAGATGCAACGGGGAATGCAGCAGCAGCAGATGTAGCAGGAGATGCAGCAGCATCATATGCAGTAGGAGATGTAGCAGCAAGAGATGAAGAAGCAAGAGATGGTGAAGCAGGAGATGCTACAGGAGATGCAGTGGGAGGAGATGAAGCAGCAGGAGATACAGAGTAGTAGATGCAGAGAAGAAGATGCAGCAGAAGGAGATATAGCAGGAGATTCAGCCGCAGTAAATGCAGCAAGAGTTACAGCTGCATCAGATGTAGCATCAGTTGCAGCAGCAGAGGATGCAAGAGCAGAAGTAGAAGCAGGAGATGCACCAGCAGGAGACGTACTAGGAGATGAAGCAGTAGATTTAGCACCAGCAGATGCAGTAGGAGATGCAGCAGTAGATGAATCAGAAGAAGGTGAGAAAAAAAATTCAGAAAGAGATGCATCACCAGGAGATGCAGTAGTAGAAGATGCAGCAGGAGATGCAGAAGCAGATGCAGTAGGAAATGCAGCTTTAGCAGGAGTTGCATCAGCAGGAGATGCTGCAGCAGATGCAGCAGGAAGAGATGCAGCAGCAGGACACACGGCAGAAGTTGATGCAGAAAGTAATAGAGCAGCAGGAGATTCAGAAGAAGGAGATGCAGCAGCAGGAAATGCAGCAGTATGTACGGAAGCAGGAAATGCAGCAGGAGGAGATGCAGCAGAAGGAGGAGAAACAGCAGGTAATACGGAAGCCGGAGATGCAGCAGGAGGAGATGCAGCAGCAGGAGGAGAAACAGCAGGTAATGCAGCAGCAGGAGATGCAGCATGAGATCCCGCTGCAGGAGATGCAGCAGCAGGAGATATAGCAGGAGATGCAGTAATAGATGAATCAGAAGAAGGTGTAGCAGCAAATGCAGGAGATGCAGAAGCAGATGCTGCAACAGATGCATCAGGAGGAGACACAGCAGGAGGTGATGCAGCAGGTAATACAGCAGCAGAAGATGCAGAAGCAGGAGATGCAGAAAGAGATTCAGCAGCAGGAGATGAAGAAGCAGGAAATGCAGCAGTATATACAGAAGCAGGATATGCAGCAACAGGAGATACAGCTGGAGGAGATACAGCAGGTATTGCAGCAGCAGGAGATACAGAAGGAGATGCAGATGCAGCAGGAGATGCAGCAACAGGAGATTCATCAGCAGCAGATTTAGCAGTAGACAGAGCAGCAGACAGAGCAGCAGTAGACAGAGCAGCAGGAGATGCAGCTGCAGGAGATGCAGCAGGAGATGCAGAAGCAGAAGATGAAGCAGGAGATGCAGAAAGAGAAGATGAAGCAGGAGATGCAGCAGCAGCAGATTCCGCAGCAAGAGAAGCAGCAGTAGATGCAGCAGGAGATGCAGAAAGAGAAGATGAAGCAGTAGGAGTTGCTGTAAGAGATACAGCAGCAGGGAATGTAGCAGCAGGAGATTGAGCAGGTTATGCAGCAGCAGATGCAGCAGGAGGAGATGCAGCAGGAGATTAAGCAGCAAATGCAGAAGCAGCAGATAGAGCAGATGGAGATGCAGCAGCTAATGCAGCAGTAGATGCAGATTCAGCAGCAGATTCAGAAGCAGGAGATGCTGCAGCAGATTCACAGTAGGAGATGCATCAGCAGGAGGTGCGGCAGAAGTAAATGCAGCAGGATAATCAACAGGAGGAGCTGCAATAGACGATGCAGGAGTAAGAGATGCAGCAGGAAATCCAGAAGGTAACACAGCAGGAGAAGCTTCAGGAGGAGATGCAACAAGATATGCAGCAGCAACAGATGCAGAAACAGAGCAGCAGGAAATGCAAATTCAACAGGAGATGGAATAGGAAGAGAATCTTCAGCAGATGCAGCAGGATATGCATCATGATGAGATGCAGTAGGACATATAGCAGCAGCAGATGCATCGGCAGATGAAGCAGGAAATGCAGCAGAAAGAGATGAATCAGCATCAGATGCAGCCGCAGATGCAGCAGCAGGAGATGCGGCAGCAGGAGATGTAGCAGGAGATGCAGCAACAATTGGAGCTGCATGAGATGCACCAAAAAAAATAGCAGGAGATGCAGACGAAGGAGATGTAGCAGGAGATGCAGCAGCAGGAGACGCAGCCTCAAATGCATTCAGCAGGAGATGCAGTAGGAGATGCAGCAGCAGGAGATTCAGTAGCAGGAGATTCAGCAGCAGATGTAGTAGGATATGCATCATCAGGAGATGCGTCCTCAGATGCATCAGCAGAGAATGCAGCAGGAGATACAGCTAGAGATGCAGGAGGAGATGAAGTAGCAGATGCAGTAGCAGCAGGTGCAGGTGAATATCCAGCAGCCGGAGATGTAGCAGGAGATGCAGCAGTACATAAAGTAGCAGCAGATACAACAGTAGATTTAGGAGATGCAGCAGCATGAGATGCAGCAGGAGATAAACAACAGAAGATACAGAAGGAGATGCAGCAGCAGAAGTTGAAGCAGGAGATGAAGTAGAAATGCAGCAGGATGAGATGCAGCAGGAGATACAGAAGCAGATGCAGCAGCAGATTAAAAAGATGCAGCAGCAGGAAATGCAGCAGAAGATGCAGCAAGAGGAGATGCAGCTGCAGCTGCATCAGGAGATGCAGATTCAGTAGGAAATGTAGCAGCAGAAGCTGCTGCAGCAGATGATGCAGCAGGAGATACTGCAGAAGGAGATGCAGCAGGAGATGCAGCAGAAAGAAATGCAGCAAGATATGCTGAAGGAAGAGATGCAGCAGGTAATACAGAAGGAGGGGATGCAGTAGGATATGAAGCAGGAGATGCAGCAGCAGGAGATGCAGCAGGGGATGCATATTCAGCAGTAGGTTCAGCAAAAATTGGGAAGGAAGATGCAGCAGCAGGAGATTTAGCAGGAGATGCAGCAGTAGATGAAGCAGCAGCATATGCAGCAGCAGATGCACCAGATGGAGCAGAAAGAGATGCAGCAGGGAATGAAGCAGCAGATGCAACAGGAAAAGGAGCATCAGAAGATGCAGCTGCAGATGCCTGAGCAGAGGATGCATCAGAAGATGTAGCAGCAGGAGATACAGAAGCAGAGGATGCAGCAGGATATGTAGCAGCAGAAGATAGATAAACAGGAGATGAAGCAGCAGATACAACAGCAGGAGATGCAGGAGGACATCAAGTAGCAGGAGATGTAGCAGCATATGCAGCAGTACATGAAGCATTTCCTGCTGATGCATCTTCCTGCAGCTGCACCTCCTCCTGCATCTCCTGCTGCATTCTTGGTGCTGCATATCCTACTGCATCTACTGCGATAGAATCTCTAGCTGCATCTCCTGATGCCTAACCTCCTGCTATAGAATCTTCTGCTGCATCTCCTGCTGCATACCTCCTGCTATGTCTCCTGCTGCTGCATCTCCTCCTCATACATCTGCTGCAGCATCTCCTGCTGCTACTTCACCTGCTGCTGCATCTGCTGCTGTATCACCTGCTGCATAATCTCCTGCTGAATCTACTGCTGATGCAGTTCCTGCTGTATCTTCTTCTGTATCTCCTGTTGCTGCATATCCTGCTTCTGTATATACTGCTGCATTTCCTGCTGCTTCATTTCCTGCTGCGGAATCTCTTTCTGCCTCTCCTGCTGTGGAATCTGCTGCTACTGCATCCTCTGCTGTATCTACTACTGATGCATCTCCTGCTTTATCTTCTCCTTCTGCATCTACTGCTACATCCTCTGCTTATGCATCTTCTGCTGCTGCGTCTGCTGCATCATCTCCTCTTGCCTCTCCCCCTACTGCATCTCCGGCTGAATCTCCTGCTGCATCTCCTGATGCGGTATCATCTGAATCATCTCTTCCTGCTGCATCTCCAGCTGAATCTGCAGCCACTGCTGCATCTGCTTTTGCATCTCCTTCTGTTGCGTCTCCTGTGGCATCTGCTGCTGCATCGGCTGCTGCATCCTGTGTTGCTGCATCTGCTGCTGCATCTGCTGCTGCTTATCATGCTGCAGAAATTCCTGCTGAATTTCCTGCTGAATCTGCTGCGGCTGCATCTCCTGCTGCTTCATCTCCTGCTCTTGCATCTCCTACTGCTGAATCTCCTCCTGAATCTGCTGTGGCATCTCATGTTGCTACATATCCTGCTACATCTCCTGATGCATGTCCTGATGAATATGCATCTCCTGCTGCATCTCCTCCTGCTGCATATTCTGTGGCATCTCCTGCTGAATCTCCTGCATCTCCTGCTGAATATGTCTACCCTGCTGCATCTCCTGCTGCAGTGTCTAACAGTCTATTTCCTGCTGCATCTGCTGCTGCTGCTGCATCTCCGTCTTCTGTATCTACTGCTGCATTTCCTGCTGCTGCATCTCCCTCTGCCTCATCTGCTGGTACTTAATTTGATGCTGAATCTCATGCTGCTGCATCTCATGCTGCTGCATCTCATGCTGCATCTCCTGCTGCATTTCTTGGTGCTGAATCTCCTGCTGCTACAACTCCTGCTTCTGCAACGCCTGCTGCATTTCTTGGTGCTGAATCTCTTGCTCTTGCAACTCCTGCTGCATCTCCTGCTGAATCTCCTGCTAAAGAATTACCTGCTGCATTTCCTGCTGCATTTCTCATGGTGCAGCTCTTGCTGCATAACTTCCTGCTACGTCTCCTGCTGCTGACCTTCTACTGATACATCTACTGCTCAATCTCCTGCTGCTGGATCTCCTCCTGCTACATCTCCTGCTGCTGCATCTCTTCCTGCATCTACTGCTGATGAGTCTGATGCTGCATCTCTTGTTCTTGCATCTCTTGCTGCCTCTTCTGCTGCTGCATTACCTGCTATATCTTCTCCTACTGCATCTCCTGCTGCTGCATCTCCTTCTTCTGAATCTCCTGCTGATGCATCTCCTGCTGCTAAATCTGCATCTCCTGCTGCATCTGCTGCAGCTGCATCTCCTGCTGATGCATCTCCTGCTCTTGCATTTCTTTCTGCTGAATCTCCTCTGGAATATCCTGCGGCATCTCGTTCTGCTACATATCCTGCCACATCTCCTGCTGCATCTCCTTCTGAATATGCATCTCCTGATGCATATTCACCTGCTGCCACTCCTACTACTGCGTTTGCTTCTGCGTCTACTGCAGCATCTCCTGCTACTGAATCTCCTGATGCCGTGTCTGCTGCTTAATCTCTTGTGTTTGCTGCCGAATCTCCTGTTGCTGTATCTCCTGCTTCATCTGCTGCTGAATCTCCTGCTGCATCTGCTGCTGCATCTCCTGCTACTGCAGCTTCTGCAGCTGCATCTCCTGCTGCATTTCTTTCTGCTAGATCTCCTCTTGCTGTATCTACTCCTGCTGCATTTCCTGATGAATTTACTGCTCCACCTCCTGCTCCTGCATCTCCTATTGCATCTCCTACTGCTGCATCTCTTGCTTCTGCATTTCGTGATCCTGCTTCATATGCTGAAGCTCCAGTGGAATCTCCTCATGCATATTCTTATGTTGCATCTTCTCCTGCTCTATCGTCTGCTGCTGCATCTCCTGCAGCATTTTCTATTCCTTGAACTCCAGATGCTGCATCTCCTACTGCATCTGCTGGTACTGCATCTTATCCTGCCGCATCTCCTGCTCCGTTTTCTTGTGCTGCTGCTGCTTCATGTACTGCTGCATCTTCTGCTGCTGCATCTCCTGCTTCATCACCTGCTGCTGCATCTTCTTTTCTGCAGATCCTGCTGCTTCAACTCCTGCTGCAGAATCTCCTACTGTATCTGCTGTTCTATCTTCTGCGGCAGCGGCTGCTAGTGCATTTTCTGATGCATTGTCTGCTACTTCATCTCTTTCTGCTGCATCTCTTGCTGCTTCATGTACTGCTGCAACTCTTGCTGCATCTCCTATTGTTGCAGTTCCTGCTGCTGCATCTCCTGCTCCTGCATCTGATGCTTCATCTCCTGCTGATGCAAGATATGCTTCTGCATATCTTGCTGCATCTCCAGCTGCTGCATGGCCTGCTGGCGAATCTCTTGCAGTTTTTGCTACATCTGCTGTAGATTCACCTACTGTTGAATCTCCTGCTGCTGGATGTCCTCGTGCACCTACTGCTGCTGCATCTGTTGCTACATCTGTTACTGCATCTCCTGCAGCTGCATCTCCTGTTGCATCTCCTACTGCTGAATCTCATGCTCCTGCATTCTCTGCTGCATCTAATGCTGCTGCATCGCCTGCTGTGGAATCTCCTACTGCATCTCCTCTTGCTTAGTCTCCTGATGCTTCATATCCTGCTCCATCTCCTTTTGCTGCATATATTGCTGCTGCATCTCCTGCTGCTTCGTCTGATGCTACAACTCCTGCTCCGTTTCCTGCTGCGCAATCTCCTGCTGCATCTACGTCTGCATCTCCTCCTACTCCATCTACATCATCAGGATATTCTGAAGGAGATGCAGCAACAGGATATGCAGCCACAGCACTGGGCAGCAGATTCAGCTGCAGGAAATGCAGCGGTAGGAAATGAAGCAGCAGAAGAAGCAGCAGGAGATGCATCAGCAGGAGATGCGGCAGGAGAAACAGTTGCAGGAGATGCAGCAGAATAAGATGTAGCAGGAAATGAAGAAGAAGTAGATTCAGCCGGGGGTGTAAAAGCAGGTAATGCAGCAGGAGGAGATGCAGTAGGAGATGCAGCAGGCGATGCAGAAGAAGGGGATGCAGCAGCATTTGCAGCAGCAGGAGACACAGAAGCAGAGGATTCAGCAGCAGATGCAGCAGTATTAGATGGAGTAGTAGCAGATGCAGTAGCAGATGCAGCACCACATTTCTCGGGAGATGCAGCAGCAGTATATGTAGTAGCAGGAGATGCAGCAGCAGAAGGTGTAACAGGAGATAAAACAGCTGGAGATGCAGCAGCAGGAGATGTAGGAATTGATGCAGCAGGAGATGCAGCAGTAGGTGCAGCAGGAGATATAGCAGCAGGAGATTTCTCAGAAGAAGATGTAGAAGAGTTGATGCAGCTGGAGATGCAGCAGATGTCGCAGTAGTTTATAAAGCATTAGGAGATGCAACGACAGATGCAGCAGGAGATGCAGATGCAGCAGGAGAAGCAGGAACAGGAGGTTTTGTGGAAGATGCAGAATCAGGAGATGCTGCAGGGAATGCAGCATCAAGAGACACAGCACCGGGAGATGCAGTATGAAATACAGCAGCAGGAGATACAGCAGGAGATGAAGCAGCAGGAGAAGCAACACCAGCAGATGCAATAGGATATGCTGAATCCGGATATGCAGCAGCAGGATATGCAGCAGTAGTTTATAGAGCAGCAGCAGGAGATGCATCAGCAGCAGCTGCATCAGCAATGCAGCAGGAGGTGAATGGGAGATTCAGCAGAAAGAGATGCCGCAGCAGATTCAGCAGATGTAGATTCAGCAGGAGATGTGGCAACAGGAGATGCAGCAGCAGCTGCAGCAGCAGGAGATGTAAAAGGAAGAAATGCAGCAGGAAATGAAGCACCAGAAATTGCCACAGCAGAAGATGCAGGATCATGAGCTTCAGCACTAAGAGATGCAGCAGGAGACGTAGTGGAAGAGGATGCAGCAGCAGATGCAGCAGGAGGAGATGCAGCAGCAGATGATGTAACAGAAGATGCAGCAGCAGGAGATGCAGAAGCAGTATATGTAGCAGCCCAAGATGAAGCAGGATATTGAGCAGCGGGAGATGCAGGAGCAAGAGATGCATTAGGAGATGAAGCAGAAGTATATGCAGTAGGAGATGCACCAGCAGGAAATGCAGCAGGAGATGCACCAGCAGGGGAGGTAGTAGCGTGAGATTTAGCAAGAGATGCAGCAGGAGATGCAGCCAGACGAGATGCAGCAGGAGATGGAGCAGCAGGAGATGCAGCTGGAGATTCAGCAGCAAGAGACGAAGAGAAGGTGATGCAGAAAGTAAGGTGCAGCAGCTTGAGGTGCAGCCGCAGGAGATGCAGCTGGAGATGCAGCAGCATCAGATGAAGCAGCAGATATAGAAGCAGGAGAGGCAGCTGGAAATCCAGCATCCGGAGATGCAGAAGTAGGAGATATATCAGGAGATGCTGCAGGAATTGCAGCAGCATGAGATGCAGTAGGAATTGCCGCAGCAGGAGATTCAGAAGCAGAAGATGCAGTAGCAGGAGATGCAGCAAAAGATGCATCAGCAAGAGCTGATTTAGCAGGAGATGCATCAGCAGGAAATGCTTCATGTACTGCTGCATCTCCCGATAAAATTCCTGCTGCTGCATCTCCTGCTACTTGATGTCCTCCTGCATCTCCTGATGCTGCATCTGCTGCTTCATCTGCTTCTGTATTTCCTGCTGCTACATCTCCTGCTGCATCCTCTGCTCATGCATCTCCTGCTGCTACATCTCATGCTGCATCCTCTGCTCATGCATCAGTGGATGCATCTCCTGATGCTCCATTTCCTGTATCTGCTGCTTCATCCCCTGCTGCATCACTTTCTGCTCCATCTGGTGCATCTGCTGCTGCATCTGCTGCTGCATATGCTGCTGCTTCCTATACTGCTGCATCTCCTGCTAAATCCCCTGCTTCTGCATCTCCTGCTGCATCTTCTGCTGCATATCCTGCTGAATATGCATCCCCTGCTGCATCTCATGCTGTATCCCCTGCTGCTGCATTACCTGCTTCATCTCCTCTTGCAGCATATCCTGCTGCATCTCCTGCTGCATCTCCTCTTGCAGCATATCCTGCTGCATTACCTTCTGCTGCATCTCCTGCTGCGTCATCTGCAGCAGCATCTTCTGCTGCTACATTTACTGAATCTGCAACTCCTGATGCATCTGCTGCTGCATCTATTGCTGCTGCATCTGCTGCCTCTGCAGCTGCAGCTACATTTCCTGCTACTGCATCTCCTGCTGCATCTCCTCTTGCTGCATCTTCTGCTGCATTTCTGGCTACTGCAACTCCTTAATCTGCTGCTGCATCGGCTGTTGCATTTCCTTCTGATGCATCTCCTGCTGCATAATCTGGTGCATCACCTGCTGAATATGCATCTCCTGCTGCTTCTCCTGCTGCTGCACCTCATGCTGCTGCATCTGCTGCTGTATATCCTGCTGCTGCATCTCTTCCTGCATCTGCTGCTTCATCTCCTGCTGCTGTATCTCCAGCTGTATCTGCATCTCCTGCTGCTTTATCTCCTCCTACGTGCTCTGCTGATTCATCTGCAGACGCATCTGCTGATGCTGCATATCCTGCTACATCTGCTGCTGAATCTCCTACTACTGAATCTCCGGCTGCGGCATCTCCTACTGCATATCCTGCTGAATGCATTTGCGGCTGCGCCTCCTGCTGCTGCATCTCTTGCTGCTTCTCCTGCTGCTTCTCCTGGTTCATTTCCTGCTGCGGCAGCTTCTGCGGCTGCATATCCTTCTGCTGCATCTCCTTCTGCATCTCCTGCTACGGCATCTCTTGCTCAATCTGCTGCTTGTGCATCTCCTGATGCATCCCCTGCTGCTTCATCTCATCCTGCTGCATCTCATGCTGCATCTCCTGCTGCTCTTGATCCTGCTGCTGCATCTCCTGATACTGCATCTCTTAATGAATCTCCTGAAGCTTCTTTTCCTGCTGCTGCATCTCTTGCTCCATGTCCTGCTGCTGCATCTCCTGTTTCTGCATCTCCTTCTGCTTCGTCTGCTGCTGCATCTCTATCTGCTGTATCTCATGTTGCACCTTCTATTGAAGTATCTCCTGCGTCATCTCCTCCTCCTGCATATCCTGCTGCTGCATATTCATCTGCATTTCCTGCTGCAGCTCTTGCTGAATCTACTACTGTTGCATCTGCTGAATCTGCTGCTGTATCTGCTGCTGCTTCATCTACTGCTGCATCTCCTGATAGATGCTGATGCATCTGATGCTGCATCTGAAGCTGCTTTCTCTCTTGCTGCATTTACTGCAGCTGAATCTCCTGCTCTATTTCCTTCTGCTGCATCTTCTTCTCTTCTTCTACTACTCTGCACCTCCTGCTGCTGCATCGCCTCCTTCTCCATCATAAGCGGCTGAATATCCTGTAACATCTCCTGCTTCTTCATCTCCTGCTGCTCCGTCTCCTACAGCATATGATGCTGCTGCATCTCCAGTTACTTCTGCTGCTGCTGCATTCCTTGCTGCATCTCCTGCTGCTGCAACTCCTGCACCTCCTGTTACTTCATCCCATTCTGCTGCATTTCCTGCTGCATCTCCTGATGCTTCCTCCCTTGCTGATGCATCTGCTGCTGCTATATGTCCCTCTACATCTCGTCATGCTGCACATTTTGCTGCATCTGCTCAAGATTCTCTTCCTATTGTTTCTCCTGCTGAATCTGCATCTACCGCTGCATCTGCTGCTGCATCTCCACCTGCTGTATCTGCTGCTTCTGCATTAGCTGCTTAATCTCCTGCTGCATTTCCTATTGCTGCATCTCCTCCTACTGCATCTCCTGCTGCTGCGTCTCCTGCTGCATAACCTGCTGACTCTCTTGCTGCTGGATCTGCTACGGCTGCATCTCCTGCTGCTTCATCTCCTGCTCTTGCTTCTCGATCTGCTGTATCTCCTCCTGAATTTCATGATGCATCTCATGCTGCTACATATCCTCTTACATCTCCTGATGCATCTCCTTCTGAATATGCATCTCCCAATGCATCTCCTCCTGCTGCATCTCCTCCTGCTGCGTATTCTGTGGCATCTTCTGCTGCATCTCCTCCTACATCACCACCTGCTTCATCTCCTGCTGCTGTGTCTTCTGCTGAATCTACTGCTGCATCTGCTGCTGCATCTGCTGCTGCATCTCCTGCTGCATCTGCTGCTGCATCTCCTGCTGCTGCCTCTCCTGCTGCTGCACCTCCCCCGTTAAATCTCCTCCTGCATCAGTTGCTGCATTTCCTGCATCTTCTACTGCTGCATCTCCTGCTTCTGCATATCCTTTTGCATGTCTTGCTGCTACATCTCCTGTTTCTGCCTCTCCTACTCCTGCATCTGCTGCTGATGCATCTGTTGCTGATGCATCTGCTGATGCATCTCCTGCTGCTGCATCTCCTGCAGCATTTTCTATTGCTTCAACTCCAGATGCTGCATCTCCTACTGCATCTGCTGGTACTGCATCATATCATGCCACACCTCCTGCTCCGTTTTCTTGTGCGTCTGCTGCTTCATGTACTGCTGTATTTTCTGCTGATGCATCTCCTGCTGATGCATCTGCTGTTGCATCTCCTGCTACATTTCCTGCTGCTGCATCTTCTTCTCTGCAGATCCTGCTGCTTCATCTCCTGCTGAATTCACTGCTCATTTCCTGCAGCTGCATCTCCTGCTGCAGAATCTATGGCTGCAAATTCTGCTTTTGCATCTCATGCTACTGCGTCTGCTGCATCATCTACTCCTGCCTCTCCTCCTACAGCATCTCTTTCTGTATCTCGTGCTATATCTCATGAAGCTGTACCTGCTGAAGCATCTCTTCCTGCTGCATCTCCATATGAATAGGCATCTATTGATGCATCTGCTGCTGCATCTCTTGCTGCTGCATCTCCTTCTGTATCTCCTGTTGAACCTGATGTTGCATCTCTTGCTGCTGCATCTCCTGCTGCTGCATCTCCTTCTGCATCTGCTGTTGAATCTGCTGTTGAAATTCCTGCTGCTGCATTTCCTACTTCTGCATCTGCTTCTGCAGCTCCTGTTGCTGCATCTCCTGTTGCTGCATCTCCTGCTCCTGAATCTTCTGTTTCTGTATCTCCTGCTAAAGCTCTTGCTTCATCTCCTGCTTCATCTCCTGCTGCTGCATCTTCTGCTGTTGAATCTCCTGCTGCTTCATCTCCTGCTGCTGCATAATCTGCTGCATCTCTTGATGCTGCATCTTCTGATGCATCTCCTGCTGCTGAATCTCCTGCTAATGCATCTCCTGCTGATGCATAACCTGCTGCATCTTCGACTGCTGCATCTCCAACTGCTGCATCTCCTGCTACTGAATCTTCTGCTGCTGCATCTGCTGGTGCTGTATATGCTACTGCATCTGCTGCAGGATCTCCTTCATCTGCCTCTCATGCCACATCTACCGTCGATGCATCTCCTGCTTCTGTGTATCTTGCTCAATCTACTGCTGCTGCATCTCCAGCTGCATCTCCTGCTGCGGCATCTCCTGCATCTTTTGGTGCATCTGCTGTAGATTAATCTACTGCTGCATCTCATGTTGCTGATTTTTTATATCCTCCTGCATCACCCGATGCTCAATCTGCTGCTACTGTAAACACTGCTGCATCTCCTGCTGCTGCATCTCCTGCTGCATCTCCTGCTGATCGTGCTCCTGTATCTGCCGAGTCTTAGTCTCCTCCTGCTGAATCTCCTGCTTCAGCATCGTCTCCTGACTGTGCTGCTGAATGTGCTGCTTCATCTCCTGCTATACCTCCTGCTTAATATGCATCTCCTGAAGCATCTCCTGCTGTTGCATCTCCTGCTGCTGTATCCCCTGCTTCTTCATCCTCGGTTTCATCTACTACTACTGCATGTGCTGCTACATCTTCTGCTGCTGAATTAACTTCTTCTGCATCTCTGCTTCATGTGCTGCTGCATCTCCTGCTGCTGGATTTACTTCTGCTGCATGTGCTGCTGCATCACCTGCTACTGATTCCCCTGCTGCATTCCTGTTGCATCTCCTTTTGCTGTGCCTCCTGCTACTGAGTCTCAGGTGCATCTCCTACTGCTGCATCTCCTGATACTGGATCTCCTGATGCATCACCTGCTATTGAATCCCCTGCTGCATCTCCTAATGCTGCATCTCCTGATGATGCATCTCCTGATGATGCATCTCCTGATGCATCTCCTGCTCAATCTCCTCCTGCTGCTTCATCCCCTGATCTGCTGCTGTATGTGCTGCTACATCTCTTATTGCTCTACTTCCTCCGCCTGGATCTCTTCCTGCATCTATTGCTGCTGCATCCTCTGCTGAATTTCCTGATGCTGCATCTCTGTCTGCAACTACCTCTGATGCATCAGCGGATTCATCTGATGATGCATATCCTCTGATTCATCTCCTGCTGCTCAATCTCCTGCTGTTGCCTACCCTGCTGCTTCATACCCTACTTCATCTACTGCTGCTGCATTACCTGCTGTTTCTCCTGCTGCTGCATTTCCTACTGAAATTCCTGCTGCTGCATCTCCTGGTGCTGTGTCTTTTGCTTATGATTCTCCTGCCACTGCATCTCTTACAGAATCTGCTTCTGAATCTCCTGCTGCATCTACTGCTGCTACATCTCCTCATGCATCCTCTGCTCAGGCATCTGCGGATGCATCTCCTTATGCTCCATTTCCTGTTGCATCTGCTGCTTCATTCCCTGCTGCATCTCTTTCTGCTCCATCCGGTGTATTGTATCTGCTGCTGCATATGCTGCTGCTTCATCTACTGCTACATCTGCTGCTGCATCTTCCTTCCGAATTTTTGCTGAATCTACTGCTGAATATGCATCCCCTGCTGCATCTCCTGCTGCTGAATCTCCTGCTTCATATCCTACTGCATCCCCTCCTGCTGTATTACTTGCTGCATCTCTTCCTTCAGCATATCTTGCTGCAATTCCTTCTGCTGCATCTCCTGCTGCATCTCCTTCTGCAGCATCTCCTGCTGCGTCCTCTGCTGCTGCATCTCCTGCTTCTGTATCTCCTATTGCATTTCCTGCTGCTGAATCTCCTGATGCTGCATTTTCTCCTCCTCTATCTCATGCTGCTGCTTCTCCTGCTGCATCTCCAACTGCATCTCCTGCTGCTCTATATTCTGCTGCATCTTCTGCTTCATATCCTGCTGCTGCATCTTCTGATTCTGCATCTCCTTCTACATCAGATGCTGCTGCACCTCCTGCTGCTGCATCTGCGCCTGCATCTCATGCTGATTCATCTCTTTCTGCTGCATTTCCTGCTTCATCTCCCGATGCATCTGCTGCTGCCAAATGTCCTGCTGCATCTCATCATGATGCATATCCTGCTGCATCTGCTGAAGATTCTCTTCCTATTACATCTCCTGTTGAATTTGCATTTCCTGCTGCTCTGTTTCTGCATCTGCTGCTGCTGCTGCATGTCTTGCTGCACCTCCTCCTGAAGCTTCTCCTGCTGTGTTACCTTCTGGATTTCCTGCTGCATCTCTTACTCCTGCATCGTCTATTGCAGCTCCTCCTGTTGATTATCCTGCTGCATTTACTTCTGCCGCACCTCCTGCTGATGCATCTCCTACTGTGAATCTGCTGCAGCATCTCCTGCTTCTGAATCTGCTGCTGAATCTGCATCTACTGCTGCATTAGCTGCTGCATCTCCATCTGCTCTATCTGCTGCTTCTGCATTTGCTGCTTAATCTCCTGCTGCATCTCCTCCTGCTGCATCTGCTGCTGCATAACCTGCTCAATCTCCTGCTGCTACATTCCCTGCTGCTGCATCTCTTACAGCAACTCCTACTGCTTCATCTTCTCTTTCTGCATCTCCTGCTGCATCTACTGCTGCTTCTCTTGCTGCGGAATCTGCTGCTGCTGCATCTCCTGCTTCATCTTCTGCTTCTGCATTTCCTGCTGCATCTCCTTCACCTGCATCTCCTGCTGCTGCATCTGCTGCTGCTGCATTTCCTTCTGCATCTGCTGCTGCTGCATCTGCTGCTGCTGCATCTCCTGCTGTATCTCCTGCTGCTGCAATACCTGCTGTATCTCCTCCAGCTGTATCTCCTGTTGCTGTATAACCTGCTTCTGTATATACTGCTGCATTTCCTGCTTCTTCATCTCCTGCTGCTGAATCTCTTTCTGCATCTCCTGCTTCTGCATCTTCTGCTGCTGTATTACCTGCTGCATCACCTCATGCTGTGTCTCCTCCTGCTGCATCTGTTGCAGCATCTGCTTCTGCATCTCCTGCATTTGCTGCTACAACTTCTTCTGATTCATCTACTGCTGCATCTCCTGCTACATCTCCTGCTGCTGCATCTCCTGCTGCTGCATTTCCTGCTGCTGCATTACCTGCTGTTTCTCCTCCTGCTGCTTCATCTCCTGCTTCCTTATATACTGCTGCATTTCCTGCTGCTGCATCTCCTTCTTCTGAATCTCCTGCTGCTCTATTACTTTCTGCATCAACTTCTGCCGTGTGTCCTGCTGCTGCATCTCTTCCTGCTGCATCTGCTGCAGCATCTCCTGCTGATGCATCTCCTGCTAAAGCTGCATCTCCTACTGCATCTGCTTTTGCATCTCCTGTTGCATTTTCTACTACTGCATCTCCTGGTGATGCATCTCTTTCTGAATCTACTACTGCTGTATTTGCTGAATTTGCTGCTGCATCTGCTGAATCTGCTGCTGCATCTGCTGCTGCTAAACCTACTGCTGCATCTCCTACTACCTCTCCTGCTGGTGCATCTCCTGCTTCTGCATCTGCTCTTGCATCCTCTGCTGCTGCAACTAATGCTGCATCTGATGCAGCTGTAACTCTTGCTGCATTTACTGCTGCTGAATCTCCTGCTATATCTCCTTCTGCTGCATCTTCCTCTCTGCATCTACTACTCTGCATCTCCTGTTGCTTCATCTCCTCCCGCTGCATCTCCTGTAGCATCTCCTGCTTCACCATCTCTTGCTTCTTCATCTCTTGCTGCTACATCTCCTACTGCATATGATGCTGCTGCATCTCCTGCTACATCTGCTGCTGCTGCATTCCCTGCTGCATCTCCTGCTGCTTCAACTCCTGCTGCTGCTTCAGTTGCTGCATCTCCTGCTGCTGCATCTCCTTCTGCATTTCCTGCTACTACATCACCTGCTGCTGCATTTCATGCTGCATCTCCTGCTTCTGCATCTCGTCATGCTTCATCTCTTTCTGCATCTTC
Source organism: Clamator glandarius (assembly GCA_033459285.1). Taxonomy (NCBI): domain Eukaryota; kingdom Metazoa; phylum Chordata; class Aves; order Cuculiformes; family Cuculidae; genus Clamator; species Clamator glandarius. The sequence goes on from JAUNZM010001458.1 coordinate 279,733, forward strand.
TGCTGCTGCATCTCCTGCTCAATATCCTGTGGAATCTCCTCCTGCTGCATCTGCTGCATCATGTCTGCTGAAACTCATGCTGATGCATCTGGAGCATTTTCTGCTACATCTCCTGCTGATGCATTTCCTGCTGCATCTCCTGCTGCTGGATCTCCTCCTGTATCTCTTGCTGATGAATCTGATGCTGCATCTCTTTCTGCATCATCTTCTGATGCATCTCCTGCTGCTGCAACTCTTGCTGATGCGTAAGCGGCTGCATCTACTGCCGATGCATCTGCTGTGTCATCTCATGCTGCTGCATCTCCTGCTGAGTCTCTTGCTGCATCTCCTCCTGCATCTCCTGCTGCATTACATGATGCATCTCGTCCTGCTGCATGTCCTGCTGCTGCATCTCTATTTTCAATATATACTGCTGCAATTCCTGCTGCTGCATCTCCCTCTGCCTCATCTGCTGGTACTTAATTTGCTGCTGCATATGCTGCTGCATCTCATGCTGCTGCATCTCATGCTGCATCTCCTGCTGCTGTATTTCCTGTGGCTGCACCTCCACCCTCATCTCCTGCTGCATTTCTCAGTGCTGCATCTTCTGCTGCTGCAAATCCTGCTGCATCTCCTGCTATAGAATCTCCTGCTGCATCTCCTGATGCATAACCTCCTGCTATAGAATCTCCTGCTGCATCTCCTGCTGCATACCTCCTGCTACGTCTCCTGCTGCTGCATCTCATCCAGATACACTTGCTGCTGCATTTGCTGCTGCTGCATCTGCTGTTGTATCACCTGCTGCATAATCTCCTGCTGAATCTCCTGCTCATACAGTTCCTGCTGCATCTCCTGCTGCAGTGTCTAACGGTCTATCTCCTGCTGCATCTGCTGCTGCTGCTGCATCTCCGTCTTCTGTACCTACTGCTGCATTTCCTGCTGCTGCATCTCCCTCTGCCTCATCTGCTTGTACTTAATTTGCTGCCGTATATGCTGCTGCATCTCCTGCTGCTGCATTTCCTGCGGCTACATCTCTTTCTGCATCTTCTGCTGCTGCATCTCCTGCTCAATATACTGCAGCATGTCCTGCTGCTGCATCTGCTGCAGCCTGTCCTGCTGCTGCATCTCCTGCTAAATCTAGATCTCCTGCTGCATCTGCTTCTGCATCTCCTGATGCATCTCCTACCGCTGCACATCCTTCTGCTTCATCTCCTGCTTCATCTACTTCTCCTGCATATCCTGATACATTTCCTGCTGCATCTCCTACGGTATATCTTGTTACATCTGCTGCCTCATCTTCTGCTGCATCTGCTTATGCATCTCGTACCGCTGCATCTCCTGCTTCATCTTCAGCTCATGCATCTCTAGCTTCATCTCCTTATATTTCAACTCCTGCTGCATCTGCTGCTGCTCTGCTGCTGCTTCATCTACTGCTGAATCTCCTGCTACACATCCTGCTGCTGCATCTCCTGCTGTACCTCATATTGATTCTCCTGTTCATGCATATCCTCCTGCACCTCCTGCTGCTGCATATCCTGCTGCTGCATCTCTCAATGCATCTTAGGATAATGCTACATCTCTTGCTACTGCATCTCCTGCTGCATCTCCTCCTGATGCTTCTCCTGCTGTATATCCTTCTACATTTCCTGCTGCATCTCCTCCTCCTGAACCTCCTGTTGCATCTCCTCCTGCAGTTTCTCCTGCTGCATCTATTTTGGCCCATCTCCTACTGCATCTCCTGCTTCTGCATGTCCTACTGTGAATCTGCTGCAGCATCTCCTGCTGATGAATCTCCTGCTGAATCTCCATCTGCTGCTGCTTCATCTCCTGCTGCTGCATCCTCTGCTGTATCTACTACTGATGCATTACCTGTTTCATCTGCTGCTTCTGCATCTCCTGCTGCTGCATCTGCTGCATCATCTCCTCCTGCCTCTCCTCCTACTGCATCTCCTGCTCATTCTCCTGCTCATCTCCTGATGCTGTATCATCTGAAGCATCTCTTCCTACGGCATCTACTGCTTAATCTGCATCTCTTACTGCATCTGCTTCTGCATCTCATTTTGCTGCGTCTCCTGTGGCATTTCCTGCATCCCCTGCTGCTGCATTGCCTGATGCATCTCCTTCTACTGCATCTGCTGATGAATCTGCTGCTTCAGCTCCTCCTGCATCTCCTGTGGATGCATCTGCTGCTGCATTTCCTCCTTGTGCATCTCCTGCTATATCTCCTGCTACATCTCCCTCTGCCTCTCCTGCTGTTGCATCACCTGATGCTGCATCCCGTGCTGCTGCATCTCCAGCTGCTGCACCTCCTACTTCATTCTCTGTTGCGGCATCTCCTGCTGCACATCCTGCTGATTTCCTGCTGCAACATCTACTCTATCTGCTGCTGTTTCATCTACTGCTGAATCTCCTGATTCACCTCCTGCTGCTGCATGTCCTGCTTTTGCATTTCCTGCTGCTTGGTCTGCTGCTGCATCTCCTGATGCATCTCCTCGTGCTGCATATCCTACTGCACCTCCTCCTGCATTTTCCGCTGGTGCATCTCCTGCTGATGCATATCTTCCTGCTGCATCTCCTGCTACATATTCTGCTCCTGCATCTGCTGCTGCATATTAGGCTACTGTATCTTCTTCTGAATCTGGATCTCCTGTTTTAGCTGCTGCCTGCATCTCCTGCTGCTGAATCTCCTGTTGCTTAATCTGTTGCTGCATCTGCTGCTGCATGTCCTTCTGCTTCATCTCCTGCTGCATATCCTGCTGATGCATCTCCTGCATTTACTGCTGCATCTGCTGCTGATTCATCTACTGCTGCATGTCCTTCTACATCTGCTTCTGGATCTCCTGCTCCTGCATCTTCTTCTGCAACTCCTGCTGCTGCATATCTTGCTCCATATCCTTCTGATGCTTCTGCGGAGTCATCTTATGATACTGCTATCTTGCAGGTTCTCCTGCTGCTGAATGTCCTGCTGCTGCAAACCCTGCTGCATCTACTGCTGCTGCATCTCCTGTTGCTGCATCATCTACTGCTGCATCTAGTGATTAATATCCTACTGCTGCGTCTGCAGCATTTTGTGCTGCATGTTCTTCTGCTTTATCTAACGCTGCGTCTTAAGCATACCCTGCTGCTACATCTCCTGTTTCTGCATCATCCGCTGCTGTATCTAGTGATTAATCTCCTACTGCTGCATCCGCAGCATTTTCTGCTGCATCTGCTGCTGCTTCATAAACTGCTGCATCTCCTTCTACATCTCCTGCTGCTGCATCTCCTTCTGCATCTCCTCCTGCTGCGTCTCCTTTATCTGCAGCTGCATCTGCTGCTGCATCACCTGCTACTGAATCCCCTGCTGCCTCTCCTAATGCGTCACCTCCATCTGCTGCATCTCTTGCTGCATCTCCTGCTGCTGAATCTCCTACTGCATCTCGTGCTGCATCAGCTGCTACTGAATCCCTGCGGCGTTCCAGATGCATCTCCTGCTCCAGCATCTCCTGCTGCTGCATCTCCTGCTGAATCTAAACCTACCGCATCTCCTGCTGTATCTCCTGTTGATGCATCTCCTGCTGCCCCTCCTGCAGCTGCATAGCCAGCTGCATCTCCTCTTGCTGAATGTCCTGCTGCTGCATCTCCTACTGCTGAATCTGCTGCTGCTTCATGCACTGCTGTATCTACTGCTGCTGCATCTCCTGCTGTATCTTCTTCTGCCGCATATCCTGCTTCTTCTTCTGCTGCTGCATGGCTTGCTGCTGCATCTACCGCTGTTTCGTCTGCTGCTGCATCTCCAGCTGCAGCACCTCATGATGCATCACGTCTTGCTCCATCTCCTGCTGCATATCCTGCTGATACATCTCCTGCTACTGCATCTCCTTCTGCATCTCCTGCTGCATCTTTTGCGGCTGCATCTCCTTCTCCATCTCCTGCTGGTGAATAGTCTCCTGATGGATCTCCTTATGCATCTCTTTCTGCTGCATCTTCTGCGTTTCCTGATGCATCTCTTCCTGCTGCATCTCCTGCTGAAACTCATGCTGATGCATCTGGAGCATTTTCTGCTTCATCTCCTGCTGATGCATTTCCTGCTGCATTTCGTGCTGCTGGATCTCCTCCTGTGTCTCTTGCTGATGAATCTGATGCTGCATCTCTTTCTGCATCATCTCCTGATGCATCTCCTGCTGCTGCAACTCTTGCTGCTGCGTACACGGCTGAATCTACTGCCGATGCATCTCCTGCGTCATCTCTTGCTGCTGAATCTCCTGCTGAGTCTCTTGCTGCATCTCCTCCTGCATCTTCTGCTGCATTACATGATGCATCTCGTCCTGCTGCATGTCCTGCTTCTGCATCTCCACCTTGTATATATACTGCTGTAATTCCTGCTGCTGCATCTCCCTCTGCCTCATCTGCTGGTACTTAATATGCTGCTGCATATGCTGCTGCATCTCATGCTGCTGCATGTCATGCTGCATCTCCTGCTGCTGTATTTTCTGCGGCTGCACCTCCTCCTGCATCTCCTGCTGCATTTTGCGGTGCTGCATCTTCTGCTGCTGCAAATCCTGCTGCATCTCCTGATGCATAACTTCCTGCTATAGAATCTCCTGTTGCATCTCCTGATGCATACCTCCTGTTACATCTCATGTTGCTGCATCTCCTGCTGCTACTTCACCTACTGCATCTCCTGCTGCTGCATCTCCTGCTGCTACATCTGCTGCTGCTGCAGTACCTGCTATATCTTCTGCTGTATCGTCTGTTGCTGCATATCCTGCTTCTGTATATACTGCTGCATTTCCTGCTGCTTCATTTCCTGCTGCGGAATGTCTTTCTACCTCTCTTGCTGTGGAATCTGCGGCTACTGCATCCTCGGCTGTATCTACTACTGATGCATCTCCTGCTTTATCTTCTCCTTCTGCCTCTACTGCTACATCCTCTGCTTATGCATCTTCTGCTGCTGCGTCTGCTGCATCATCTCCTCTTGCCTCTCCCCCTACTGCATCTCCGGCTGAATCTCCTGCTGCATCTCCTGATGCTGTGTCATCTGAATCATCTCTTCCTGCTGCATCTCCAGCTGAATCTGCAGCCACTGCTGCATCTGCTTTTGCATCTCCTTCTGTTGCATCTCCTGTGGCATCTGCTGCTGCATCGGCTGCTGCATCCCGTGTTGCTGCATCTGCTGCTGCATCTGCTGCTGCTTATCCTGCTGCAGAAATTCCTGCTGAATCTGCTGCTGGATCTGCTGTGGCTGCATCTCCTGCTGCTTCATCTATTGCTCTTGCATCTCCTACTGCTGAATCTCCTCCTGAATCTGCTGTGGCATCTCATGTTGCTACATATCCTGCTACATCTGATGCATGTCCTGATGAATATGCATCTCCTGCTGCATCTCCTCCTGCTGCATATTCTGTGGCATCTCCTGATGCATCTCTTTCTGAATTTGCATCTCCAGCTACATCTCCTCCTGCTGCATATTCTGTGGCATCTCCTGCTGCATATCTTGCTATTTTGTCTCCTGCTGCATTTCCTGCTGAATATGTCTACCCTGCTGCATCTCCTGCTGCAGTGTCTAACGGTCTATCTCCTGCTGAATCTGCTGCTGCATCTGCATCTGCTGCTGCTTCTGCATCTGCGTCTTCTGTATCTACTGCTGCATTTCCTGCTGCTGCATCTCCCTCTGCTTCCTCTGCTGGTGCTTAATTTGCTGCTGCATATGCTGCTGCATCTCATGCTGCTGCATCTCATGCTGCATCTCCTGCAGCTGCATTTCCTGCGGCTACATCTCCTCCTGCATCTCATGCTGCATTTCTTGGTGCTGAATCTCCTGCTGCTGCAACTCCTGCTTCTGCAACGCCTGCTGCATTTATTGGTGCTGAAACTCTTGCTCTTGCAACTCATGCTGCTTCTCCTGCTGAATCTCCTGCTAAAGAATTACCTGCTGCATTTCCTGCTGCATTTCTCATGATGCAGCGCTTGCTGCATAACTTCCTGCTACGTCTCCTGCTGCTGCATCTTCTCCTGATACATCTGCTGCTCAATCTCCTGCTGCTGAATCTCCTCCTGCTACATCTCCTGCTGCTGGATCTCCTCCTGCATCTACTGCTGATGAGTCTGATGCTGCATCTCTTGTTCTTGCATCTCCTGCTGCCTCTTCTGCTGCTGCATTACCTGCTATATCTTCTCCTACTCCATCTCCTGCTGCTGCATCTCCTGCTCCTGAATCTCTTTCTGCTTCTCCTTCTTCTGAATCTCCTGCTGCTCTATTACTTTCTGCATCAAGTCCTGCTGCGTATCCCGCTGCTGAATCTCTTCCTGCTGCATCTGCTGCAGCATCTCCTGCTGGTGCATCTCCTGCTGCTAAATCTGCATCTCCTGCTTCAGCTGCTGCAGCTGCATCTCCTGTTGCTTTATCTGCTCTTGCATTTCTTTCTGCTGAATCTCCTCTGGAATATCCTGCGGCATCTCGTTCTGCTACATATCCTGCTACATCTCCTGCTGCATCTCCTTCTGAATATGCATCTCCTGATGCATCTCCACCTGCTGCCACTCCTACTGCTGCATTTGCTTCTGCGTCTGCTGCAGCATCTCCTCCTGCTGAATCTCCTATTGCTGAATCTCCTGCTGCATCTGCTGCTGCATCTCCTGCTGCTGCATCTTCTGCAGCTGCATTTCTTGCTGCTCTATCGCCAGCTGCATCTCCTGCTGCATCTCTTTCTGCTAGATCTTGCTGTATCTCCTCCTGCTGCATCTCTTTCTGCTAGATCTTGCTGTATCTCCTCCTGCTGCATTTCCTGATGAATTTACTGCTCCACCTCCTGCGTCTGCATCTCCTATTGCATCTCCTACTGCTGCATCTCTTGCTTCTGCATTTCGTGATCCTGCATCACATGCTGAAGCTCCGGTGGATTCTCTTCATGCATATCCTTATGCTGCATCTTTTCCTGCTCTATCATCTGCTACTGCATTTCCTGCAGCATTTTCTATTGCTTGAACTCCAGATGCTGCATCTCCTATTGCATCTGCTGGTACTGCATCTTATCCTGCCGTGTCTCCTGCTCTGTTTTCTTGTGCGTCTGCTGCTTCCTGTACTGCAGTATCTTCTGCTGCTGCATCTCCTGCTTCATCTCCTGCTGCTGCATCTTCTTTTCTGCTGCATCTCCTGCTGCTTCATCTCCTGCTGTAGAATCTCCTGATGAATCCGCTGCTCGTCTCCCCCGTCTGTATCTCCTGCTGCATCTTCTGCTGTTGCATCTCCTGCTCCTTCATCTCCTGCTGCTGCATAATCTGCTGTATCTCCTCTTGCTGCATCTCCTGGTGCATCTCCTGCTACTGAATCCCTGCTGCATCTCCTGCTGCTGCATCTCCTGCTGCATCTCCTGCTGCTGAATCTTCTGCTGCTGCATCTGCTGGTGCTGTATATGCTACTGCATCTGCTGCAGGATCTCCTTCTTCTGCCTCACATGCCACATCTCCCGTCAATGCATCTCCTGCATCTTTCGGTGCATCTGCTGTAGATTAATCTACTGCTGCATCTCCTGCTGCTTCACCTTCTGATTTTTTATGTCCTCCTGCATCACCTGATGCTCAATCTGCTGCTACTGCAAACACTGCTGCATCTCCTGCTGCTGCATCTCCTGCTGCATCTCCTGCTGAACGTGCTCCTATATCTGCCGAGTCTTAGTCTCCTGCTGCAGAATCTCCTGCTTCAGCATCGTCAGCTGAATGTGCTGCTGAATGTGCTGCTGCACCTCCTGCTTAATATGCATCTACTGCTGCATATCCTGCTGCTGCATCTCCTGCTGCTGTATCCCCTGCTTCTTCTCCTCGGTTTCATCTAATAATGCTGCATGTGCTGCTACATCTTCTGCTGCTGAATTAAATTCTGCTGCACCTGCTACTGAATCCTTTGCTGCACTCCTGTTGCATCTCCTGTTGCTGTGCCTCCTGCTGCTTTATTTCAGGTGCATCTCCTACTGCTGCATCTTATGATGCGTCTCCTGATGCATCTCCTGCTGAATCTCCTCCTGCTGCTTCATCCCCTGATCTGCTGCTGTATGTGCTGCTACATCTCCTACTGCTCTACTTCCTCCGCCTGGATCTCTTCCTGCATCTATTGCTGCTGCATCCTCTGCTCAATTTCCTGATGCTGCATCTCTGTCTGCAGCTACCTCTGATGCATCAGCGGATTCATCTGATGATGCATATCCTCTGATTCATCTCCTGCTGCTCAATCTCCTGCTGTTGCCTACCCTGCTGCATCTACTGCTGATTCATACCCTACTTCATCTACTGCTGCTGCATTACCTGCTGTTTCTCCTGCTGCTGCGTTTCCTACTGAAATTCCTGCTGCTGCATCTCCTGGTGCTCTATCTTTTGCTTATGATTCTCCTGCCACTGCATCTCTTACAGAATCTGCTTCTCAATCTGCTGCTGCATCTACTGCTGCTTCATCTACTGCTGCTGCATCTCCTGCTGCTACATTTCCTGCTACTGCATCTCCTAATGCATCTCCTGTAGCTTAATCTCCTGCTTTTGCATATCCTGCTTTATCTCCTCCTGATGCATATCTTGCTGCTGCATCTCCTGTTGCTTCGTCTGCTTCTACATCTCCAGCTGCATCTCCTGCTGCTGTATCTCAGGGTACATCTCCTCTTGCTCAATCCCCTGCTGCATAACCTGCTGCTACATCTCCTGCTACTGCATCTCCTGCTGCATCTCCTGCTCAATGTCTTGCGGCTGAATCTCTTGCGGCTGAATCTCCTGTTCCATCTCCTGCTGGTGAATCTTCTCCTAATCGGCCTCCTTAAGCATCTCTTCCTGCTGCATGTCCTGCTGAATCAATTACTGCTGCATCTGCAGCATTTGCTGCAACATCTCCTGCTGCTTCACATACTACTGCATCTTCTGCTACATATCCTTCTTCTGCATCTGCTGCTGCTATATCTCTTGCTGCATCTACTGTGTCTTCATCTCCTACTTCGTCTCCTTCTGCTGCTTCTCATTCTCTGCATCTTCTTCTCTGTATCTTCTTCTCTGCATCTCCTGATACTGCTTCACCTGCTGCTGCACATCTTCCTGCTGCAACTCTTGCTGCTCCATCTCCTTCTCCATATCCTTCTGATAAATCTGTGGATTCATCTTATGATGGTGCTTTCTTGCTGAGTCTCCTGCTTCTGCACCTCCTGCTGCTGCAAACCCTGCTGCATCGACTGCTGCTGCATTTCCAGCTGCATCTTCTGCTGCTCTATCTCCTGCGGCAGCTGCTGCTGGTGCATTTTCTGATGCATTGTCTGCTACTTCATCTCTTTCTGCTGCATCTCTTGCTGCTTCATGTACTGCTGCAACTTTTGCTGCATCTCCTATTGTTGCAGTTCCTGCTGCTGCATCTCCTGCATCTGATGCTTCATCTCCTGCTGATGCATCTCCTGCTTCTGCATGTCTTGCTGCATCTCCTGCTGCTGCATGGCCTGCTGGCGAATCTCTTGCAGTTTTTGCTACATCTGTTGTAGATTCACCTACTGTTGAATCTCCTGCTGCTGGATGTCCTCGTGCACCTCCTGCTGCTGCATCTGTTGCTACATCTGTTACTGCATCTCATAAAGCTGCATCTCTTGTTGCATCTCCTACTGCTGAATCTCGTGCTTCTGCATTCTCTGCTGCATCTACTGCTGCTGCATCGCCTGCTGTGGAATCTCCTACTGCATCTCCTCTTGCTTAGTCTCCTGATGCTTCATATCCTGCTTCACCTCCTTTTGCTGCATATATTGCTGCTGCATCTCCTGCTGCTTCGTCTGATGCTACAACTCCTGCTCCGTCTCCTGCTGCATCTACGTCTGCATCTCCATCTGCTCCATCTGCATCATCAGGATATTCTGAAGGAGATGCAGCAACAGGATATGCAGCCACAGCACTGCGGCAGCAGATTCAGCTGCAGGAGATGCAGCCGTAGGAGATGAAGCAGCAGAAGAAGCAGCAGGAGATGAAGAAGCAGGAGAAGCAGCAGGAGATGAAGAGGCAGGAGATGCAGCAGCTGCAGATGCAGCAGGAGATGCAGCAGGAGAAACAGTAGCAGGAGATGCAGCAGAATAAGATGTAGCAGGAAATGAAGAAGAAGTAGATGCAGCCGGGGGTGTAAAAGCAGGTAATGCAGCAGCAGGAGATGCAGTAGGAGATGCAGCAGGAAGAGTAGCAGAGGTTAAGCTTCAGACGCAGAAGATGTAGAAGGATATGAAGTAGCAGTACATGTAAGAGAGGATGGAGCAGCCGGGGATGCAGCAGCAGGAGATGTAGCAGCAGGAAAGTCATCAGCATGACATGCCTCATGAGATGCAGCAGGAGGAGATGCAGCAAGAGGAGATGCAGCAGGATGAGATGCAGCAGTAGGAGATGCATCAAGAAAGAAAGCAGGAGCTGCAGCAGCAGGAGATGAAGCATTACGAGATGCAGCAGGAGATATAGCAGAAGGCGATTCTTCAGTAGGAGATACAGCAGCAGGAGATGCTGTAGGACATGAAGCAGGAGATGCAGCAGAAGATGCAGCAGGAAATGTAGCAGGGTATATCTGAAGAGATGCAGAAGAAGGAGACTCAAAAGTAGTTGCAGCAGAAAGAGATGCAGCAGTAGATGCATCAGTAGATGCAGCAGTACGAGATGCTTCATCAGGAGATGCAGGCAGCAGACAAAAGGGGAGATTCAGATTGAGAAGGAGATGCAGTAGCAGGAGATGCAGCAGCATATGCAACAGCAGGAGATGCAGCAGGAGGTGAAGCAGCACCAGATGCAGCAGCATACGCAACAGCAGGAGATGCTGCAGGAGGTGAAGCAGCACCAGATGCAGCAGCATATGCTGCAGATGCAGTAGAAGGAGGTTCAACAAGAGATGCATCAGGAAGAGATACAGGAGGATATGAAGAAAAAGAGGCAGCTACAAGAGATGCATCAGGAAATGCATCAGCAGGATATGCATCACCAGTAAAGGCAGCTGGAGATAAACCAGCAGGAGATGCAGCAGGAAATGCAGCAGTAGATTTAGCAAGAGGAGATCCACCATGAGATGAAGCAGTAGGAGATGCAGCAGGAAATGCAGCAGTAGATTTAGCAAGAGGAGATCCACCAGGAGATGCAGCAGTAGGAGATGCAGCAGGAGAGGCAGCAGCAGGAGAAGAAGAAGGAGATGCAGCATGAGATATAGCAGGAGATGCCCCAAGAGATGAAGCACGAGGAGATATAGGATGGAGAGGCAGCAGAAGGAGATGCAGAAGTGGATGCAACAGCAGTAGGTGCAGCAGCTAATGAAAGAGAAGATGTAAAATCAGTAGGAGATACAGTAGCTAGAGATTGCACAGGAGATGAACAAGAAGGAGATGCAGAAGCAGGAGATTCTGTAGCAGGATATGCAGCAGATGCAGCGGCACGAGAAACTGCACGAGATGCAGCAGGAGATGAACAGGAGATGTAGAAGAAGGAGATTCAGCAGCAGTAGATGCAGCAGGAGATGCAGCAGCAGGATATTCATCAGCAAGAAATGCAGCAGGACATGTAGCAGGTAGGATATGCAGCATCAGGAAATGCAGCAGCAGATGCAGTAGGAGGTGATGCAGCAGCAGGAAATTCAGAAGGAGATGCAGCAAGAGATTCAGCACGTGGTAAAGCAGCAGAAGTAGCAGAAGATGCAGGTGGAGGAGATACAGCAGCCCCAGATGCAGCAGGATATGCAGAAAGAGGAGATGCAGCAGCAGCAGATGCAGGAGGAGATGCAGGAGTCTCTGAAGCAGTAGATGCAATGGGAGATTCAGCAGCAGGAATTACAGGAGAAAATGCAGCAGTAGGTAGAGTAGGAGATGAAGCAGGAGGAGACGCAGAACCAGATGCAATTGGAGATGCATCAGGAGATGTAGTAGAGATGCAGCAGCAGATACTGCATGAGATGCAGCTAAAGGAGATGAAGCAGCAGAAGGAGCGGCAGGAGATGAAGAAACAGGAGAAGCAGCAGGAGATGAAGAAGTAGGAGGTGCAGCAGCAGCAGAATCAGCAGAAGGTGAAGCAAAAGAAGCAGTAGCAGGAGATGTAGCAGAAGATGCATCAGAGTTGCAGCAGAGTATGCTGCAGGATATGTAGACGAAGCAGATGCAGGAGTAAAAGATGAAGCTGCAGATGCAGCAGGAATTGCAGGAGAATATTCCGCCGCAGCAAATGCAGGAGTAAGAGATGCAGGAGCAGATGCAGACGGAATTGCAGCAGAAGATTCAGCAGGAGGAGATGCAGCAGTAGCATATGCAGAAGCAGCTGCTGCAGCAGCAGATTCATTAGCAGACGCAGTATGAGATGCAGCAAACAGAGATGCAGAAGTAGGTGCAGGATATGCAACAGCATGAGATGCAGTATCCAGAAATGCAGTAGGAGTTGCAGGACCAAGGGATGTAGCAGCAGATGCAGCAGGAGGAGATGCACTAGGATATGCAGCAGCAGAAGATACTTTAGGAGATGCAGCAGCAGGAGATGCAGCAGTAGGAGATGCATCAGGCAATGCAGAAGAAGGGGATGCCGCAGCATTTGCAGCAGCAGGAGATGCAGCAGGATAAGCAACAGCAGGAGATACAGAAGCAGAGGATTCAGCAGCAGATGCAGCACTATTAGATGGAGTAGCAGCAGATGCAGTAGTAGATGCAGTAGCAGATGCAGCACCGCATATATCGGGAGATGCAGCAGCAGATGCAGCACCACATTTATCGGGAGATGCAGCAGCAGTATATATAGTAGCGGGAGATGCAGCAGCAGTATTTGCAGTAGCAGGAGATGCAGCAGCAGGAGGTGTAACAGGAGATACAACAGCTGGAGATGTAGCAGCAGGAGATGCAGCAGTAGGTGCAGCAGGATATATAGCAGCAGGAGATTTCGCAGCAGGAGATGTAAACGAGATGATGCAGTTGGAGATGCAGCAGATGCAGCAGTAGTTTATAAAGAAGGAGCAGGATATGCAGCAGCAGCAGCTGCATCAGCAATGAAGCAGGAGATGAATCGGTGATTCAGAAGAAAGAGATGCCGCAGCAGATGCAGCAGCAGGAGATGCAGCAGCAGGAGATGCAGCAGCAGGAGATGTAAGAGGAAGAAATGCAGCAGGAAATGAAGCACCAGGAATTGCCACAGCAGAAGATCCAGGATCATGAGTTTCAGCACTAAGAGATGCAGCAGGAGACGCAGCAGCAGATGCTGCAGCAGGAGATGCAGCAGAAGCAGATGCAGGAGGAGATTCAGCAGCAAGAGATGAAGAGAAGGTGATGCAGAAAATCAGATGCAGCAGCTTGAGGTGCAGCAGCAGCAGATGAAGCAGCAGATATAGCACAGGAGAATCAGCTGGAAATCCTGCGGCTGGAGATGCAGAAGTAGGCGATATATCAGGAGATGCTGCAGGAATTGCAGCAGCATGAGATGCAGTAGGAATTGCAGCAGCAGGAGATTCAGTATCAAGAGATGCAGCAAAAGATGCATCAGCAAGAGCTGATTTAGTATGAGATGCTTCAGCAGGATATGCAGCAGGAGATGCATCAGCAGGAAATGCTTCATGTACTGCTGCATCTCCCGATAAAATTCCTGCTGCTGCATCTCCTGCTACTTGATGTCCTCCTGCATCTCCTGCTGCTGCATCTGCTGCTTCATCTCCTGCTTCTGTATCTCCTGCTGCTACATCTGCTGCTGCATCTCCTGCTTCTGTATCTCCTGATAATGCATCTCCTGCTGTATCCTCTGCTCATGCATCTGCGGATGCATCTCCTGATGCTCCATTTCCTGTTGCATCTGCTGCTTCGTCCCCTGCTGCATCTCTTTCTGCTCCATCTGGTGCATCTGCTGCTGCATATGCTGCTGCTACATCTACTGCTGCATCTCCTGCTAAATCTCCTGCTGTATTTTCTGCTGCATATCTTGTTGAATATGCATCCCCTGCTGCACCTCCTGCTGCTGCATCCCCTGCTGCTGCATCACCGGCTGCATCTCCTGCTGCTTCTGCTGCTCCATCTCCTGCTGCATCTTCTGCTGCTGCATCTCATCTTTCTGCATCTCCTGCTGCATTTGCTTTTGCATTTATACTTCATCTCTAGCTTCATCTTCTGCTGCTGCATCTCCTTTTGTATCTTCTGCGGTTTCATATCCTGCTGCATCTCCTCTGCTCCATCTCCTGAATCTGCTGTTGTATTTGCTACTAGTTCTTGTACTGCTGCATCTCATGCTACATCTCCTACTGCTGCATCTGCTGTTTAATCTCCTGCTGATGCATCTGTGGACGCATCTACTGATGCTGCATATCCTGCTACATCTGCTGCTGAATCTCCTGCTATTGAATCTCTGGCTGCGGCATCTCCTACTGCATATTCTGCTGAATGTATTTGCGGCTGCATCTCCTGCTGCTGCATCTCCTGCTGCTTCTCCTGCTGCTTCTCCTGCTGCATTTCCTGCTGAAACTGCTGCTGCATCTACTGCTACTTCATCTACTGCTGCATCTCCTACTACATCTCCCATTGTTTCATATTTTTCTATATCTCCAGCTGCATCTACTGCTGCTGCCTCTGCTGCTGCATCTGCTGCTGCTATTTCTCGTGCTCCATCTCCTCCTGCTGAATCACCTGCTGCATCCCCTCCTGGTGCATCTGCAGCATCTCCTGCTTCATCTGGTGTTCCTTCACCTACTGCTGCAACCTCTGACACATCTCCTGCTGCTGCACCTGCTGCTGCATAACGTGCTGCAGCATCTCCTGCTTAATCTCCTGAAGCATCTCCTGCTGCATTTTCTGCTGGTGCATCTCCTGCCTCATATCCTGCTGCTGTGTCTCCTGCTGATGCATGTTTTGCTGCATCTCCTGCTGATGCATCTACTTCTGCATATCCTGCTACTGCATCTACTTCTTCTGCATCTCCGGCTCCAGCATCTGCTTCATCAATTGCTGCTGCATCTCTTATGCATCTCCTTCTGCTGCATATGCTGCTGCATCTACTGCTGCTGTACCTCTTCCTGCTGCATCTCATGTTGCATCTCCTCTTGCTGAATCTCATGTTGCATCTCATCCTGCTGCATCTCATGTTGCATCTCCTGCTACGGAATCTCCTGCTGTATCTGCTGCTTCTGCATCTCCTTCTGCATCTCCTACTACATCTCCTGCTGCTACATCTTCTCCTTCATCTCCAGATGCTTCATCTCCTGCTGCTGTGTCTTCTGCTGAATCTACTGCTGCATCTTCTGCTTCATCTCCAGATGCTTCATCTCCTGCTGCTGTGTCTTCTGCTGAATCTACTGTTGCATCTGCTGCTGATGCATCTGCTGCTGCATCTCATGCTGCTTCATCTCATGCTGCTGCATCTCATACTGCATCTCCTGCTGATGACTCTCCTCCTTCTAAATCTCCGCCTGCATCAGCTGCTTCATTTCCTGCATCTTCTACTGCTGCATCTCCTGCTTCTGCATATCCTTTTGCATGTCTTGCTGTTACATCTCCTGTTTCTGCCTCTCCTACTCCTGCATCTCTTCTGCTGCATCTCTTGCTTCTGCATTTCCTGCTCCTGCTTCTCCTGATGCATTTGCTGCTGCATCTCCTCCAGCATTTTCTATTGCTTCAACTCCAGATGCTGCATCTCCTATTGCATCTGCTGGTACTGCATCATATCCTGCCGCATCTCCTGCTCCGTTTCCTTGTGCGTCTGCTGCTTCATGTACTGCTGTATTTTCTGCTGCTGCATCTCCTGCTGATGCATCTGCTGTTGCATCTCCTGCTACATCTCCTGCTGCTGCATCTTCTTCTCTGCAGATCCTGCTGCTTCATCTCCTGCTGCTTCATCTCCTGCTGAATCCACTGCTCATTTCCTGCAGCTGCATCTCCTGCTGCAGAATCTACAGCTGCAACTTCTGCTTTTGCATCTCATGCTACTGCGTCTGCTGCATCATCTACTCCTGCCTCTCCTCCTACAGCATCTCTTTCTGTATCTCGTGCTACATCTCATGAAGCTGTACCTGCTGAAGCACCTCTTCCTGCTGCATCTCCATATGAATAGGCATCTATTGATGCATCTGCTGCTGCATCTCTTGCTGCTGCATCTCCTTCTGTATCTGCTGTTGAACCTGATGTTGCATCTCTTGCTGCTGCATCTCCTGCTGCTGCATCTCCTTCTGCATCTGCTGTTGAATCTGCTGTTGAAATTCCTGTTGCTGCACCTCTTGCTCCATATCCTTCTGATGCATCTGCAAGTTCATCTTATGATACTGCTATCTTGCAGGTTCTCCTGCTGCTGAATGTCCTGCTGCTGCAAACCCTGCTGCATCTACTGCTGCTGCATCTCCTGTTGCTTCATCATCTACTGCTGCATCTAGTGATTAATGTCCTACTGCTGCATCTGCAACATTTGCTGCTGCATGTTCTTCTGCTTTATCTAGCGCTGCCACATCTCCTGCTGTATCTTCTTCTGCTGCATCTCCTGCTTCCTCTTCTTCTGCTGCATGGCTTGCTGCTGCAACTACTGCTGTTTCATCTGCTGCTGCATCTCCAGCTGCAGCACCTCATGATGCATCACGTCTTGCTCCATCTCCTGCTGCATATCCTGCTGATTCATCTCCTGATACTACATCTGCTTCTGCATCTCCTGCTGCATCTTTTGCGGCTGCATCTCCTTCTCCATCTCCTGCTGGTGAATATTCTCCTGATGGACCTCCTTATGCATCTCTTTCTGTTGCATCTTCTGCGTTTCCTGATGCATCTCTTCCTGCTGCATCTCCTGCTGAAACTCATGCTGATGCATCTGGAGCGTTTTCTGCTACATCTCCTGCTGATGCATTTCCTGCTGCATCTCTTGCTGCTGGATCTCCTCCTGCATGGCTTGCTGATGAATCTGATGCTGCATCTCTTTCTGCATCATCTCCTGATGCATCTCCTGCTGCTACAACTCCTGCTGCTGCATCTCTTGCTGAGTCTCTTGCTGCATCTCCTCCTGCATCTCCTGCTGCATTACATGATGCATGTCATCCTGCTGCATATCCTGCTGCTGCATCTCAATCTTCTATATATACTGCTGCAATTCCTGCTGCTGCATCTCCCTCTGCCTCATCTGCTGGTACTTAATTTGTTGCTGCATATGCTGCTGCATCTCATGCTGCTGTATTTCCTGCGGCTGCACCTCCTCCTGCATCTCCTGCTGCATTTCTCGGTGTTGCATCTTCTGCTGCTGCAAATCCTACTGCATCTTCTGCTATAGAATTTCTTGCTGCATCTCCTGATGCATAACCTCCTGCTATAGAATCTCTTGCTGCATCTCATGATGCATACCTCCTGCTACGTCTCCTGCTGCTGCATCTCCTCCTGATACATCTGCTGCAGCATCTCCTGCTGCTACTTTACCTGCTGCTGCATCTGCTGCTGTATCACCTGCTGCATAATCTCCTGCTGAATCTCCTGCTGCTGCAGTACCTGCTGTATCTTCTGCTGTATCTCCTGTTGCTGCATATCCTGCTTCTGTATATACTGCTGCATTTCCTGCTGCTTCATTTCCTGCTGCGGAATCTCTTGCTGTTGTGGAATCTGCTGCTACTGCATCCTCTGCTGTATCTACTACTGATGCATCTCCTGCTTTATCTTCTCCTTCTGCATCTACTGCTACAACCTCTGCTTCAGAATCTTTTGCTGCTGCGTCTGCTGTATCATCTTCTCTTGCCTCTCCCCCTACTGCATCTCCGGCTGAATCTCCTACTGCACCTCCTGATGCTGTATCATCTGAATCATCTCTTCCTGCTGCATCTCCAGCTGAATCTGCAGCCACTGCTGCATCTGCTTTTGCATCTCCTTCTGTTGCATCTCCTACGGCATCTGCTGCTGCATCTGCTGCTGCTTATCCTGCTGCAGAAATTCCTGCTGAATCTGCTGCTGGATCTGCTGCGGCTGCATCTCCTGCTGCTTCATCTATTGCTCTTGCATCTCCTACTGCTGAATCTCCTCCTGAATCTACTGTGGCATCTCATGTTGCTACATATCCTGCTACATCTCCTGATGCATCTCCTGATGAATATGAATCTCCTGCTGCATCTCCTCCTGCTGCATATTCTGTGGCATCTCCTGCTGCATATCTTGCTATTTCATCTCCTGCTGCATCTCCTGCTGAATATGTCTACCCTGCTGCATCTCCTGCTGCAGTGTCTAACGGTCTATCTCCTGCTGCATCTGCTGCTGCTGCATCTCCATCTTCTGTACCTACTGCTGCATTTCCTACTGCTGCATCTCCCTCTGCCTCCTCTGCTGGTACTTAATTTGCTGCTGCATATGCTGCTGCATCTCGTCCTGCATCTCCTGCTGCATTTCTTGGTGCTGAATCTCCTGCTGCTGCAACTCCTGCTTCTGTAATGCCTGCTGCTTTTCCTGCTACTGCATCTGCTCCTACTGCATCTCCTGCTGCATCTTTTCTTGCTGCATTTTCTCCTGCATTTATGGCTACTGCATATCGTTGATCAGCTGCTGCATCTGCTGCTGCTTCATGTACTGCTGCATCTCTTGCTGCATCTCCTGCTGATGCACTTCATGCGGCTGCATCTGCTGTCGCATATCCTGCTGCATCTGATGTTTCCACATCTCTTGATGTTGCATATCATGCTGCATTTCCTGCAGCATTTGCTGCTGCTGCAATTCCTGCTGCATCTCCTGCTGCATCTCTGGCTGCATCTCCTGCTGCATCTCCTGCTGCTACATCTCATCCTGCTGCATCTCCTGCTGCTGCATCTCATCCTGCTGCATCTCATGCTGCATTTGCTTCTGCATTTCTATTTCATCTATAGCTTCAGCTTCTGCTGCTGCATCTCCTTCTGTATCTTCTGCTGTTTCAGATCCTGCTGCATCTCCTCTGCTACATCTCCTGAATCTGCTGTTGTATCTGCTGCTACTTCATGTACTGCGGCATCTCCTGCTGCATTTCCTTCTGATGCATCTCCTGCTGCTGGATCTCATCCTGCATCTGCTGCCGCTGCATCTGCTGCTTCATCTCCTGCTGCTTTATCTCCAGCGGTATCTCTTGCTTCTGTATCTCCTCCTACATGCTCTGCCGATGCTTCTGTGGATGCATCTGCTGATGCTGCATATCCTGCTACATCTGCTGCTGAATCTCCTGCTACTGAGTCTCTGACTGCGGCACCTCCTACTGCATATCTTCCTGAATGCTTTTGCAGCTGCACCGCCTGCTGCTGCATCTCCTGCTGCTTCTCCTGCTGCATTTCCTCTTGCAACTGCTGCTGCATCTACTGCTACTTCATCTACTGCTGCATCTCCTACTACATCTCCTGCTGCCTCATATTTTTCTATATGTCCTGCTGCATCTACTGCTGCTGCCTCTGCTGCTGCATCTGCTGCTGATCTATCTCCTGCTCCATCTCTTCCTGCTCCATTACCTGCTGCATCCCCTCCTGGTGCATCTGCAGCATCTCCTCCTTCATCTGGTGCTGCTTCACCTACTGCTGCAACCCCTGACACGTCTCCTGCTGCTGCATCTACTGCTTAATCTCCTGAAGCATCTCCTGCTGCATTTTCTGCCGGTGCATCTCCTGCCTCATATCCTGCTGCTGTGTCTCCTGCTGATGCATCTACTTCTGCATCTCCTGCTGATGCATCTACTTCTGCATCTCCACCTCCAGCATCTCCTGCTTCATCAATTGCTGCTGCAGCTCTTATGCATCTCGTTCTGCTGTATATTATGCTGCATCTGCTGCTACTGTACCTCTTCCTGCTGCATCTCATGTTGCATCTCCTCCTGCTGTATTCCTGTTCCATCTCCTCCTGCTGCATCTCCTACTGCATCTCCTGCAGATGCATCTCCTGCTGTATATCCTGCTGTATCTCCTGCTGCTGCATATTCATCTGCATTTCCTGCCGCAGCTCTTTCTGAATCTACTACTGCTGCATCTGCTGAATCTTCTGCTGCATCTGCTGCTGCTTCATTTACTGCTGCATCTGCTGTGGCATCCTCTGCTGCTGCACCTGCTGCGGCACCTGCTGCTGCTTTCTCTCTTGCTGCATTTACTGCGGCTGAATCTCCTGCTATATTTCCTTCCGCTGCATCAGAAGGAGATGCCGCAGTGGGAGATGCAGAATAAGGATATGCAGCAGATGCAGCAGAAGGAGATGCAGCAGGAGGAGATGCAGCAGCAGAAGATGCAAAAAGAGATGCAGGAGCAGGAGATTCGGCAGGAGATGCGGTAGAAGATGCGTCAGAAGGAGATGCAGCAGTAGGAGATGGAGTTGCAGCAAATGCAGCAGCAGATTCAGCAGGAGATGCAGCAGGATATGCAACAGCCAGACATGCAGCAGCAGGAGATGCAGCAGAAGATGCAGCAGCAGGAGAAGCAGCAGCAGGAGATGCCACAGAAGATGCAGCAGCAAGAAACGCAGAAGCAGGAGATGCTGCAGAAACTGCAGCACCCGGAGATGAAGCGGAAGGAGGTTCAGCATCGGGAGATGTAGAAGTAGATGCAGACGCAGGAGATGCAGCAGGAGATACAGCAGTAGCAGATGAAGCAGCAGATGCAGAAGGAGGTTCAGCAGCAGAAGATGCAGCAGCAGATATAGCAGCAAATGCAGCATGATATGACGCAGGAGGAGATGAAGCAGGTAATGCAGCAGCAGCAGATGCAGCAGCAGGAGATGCAGCAGGACGGGATACCACAGCAGTATATGTAGCAGAACAGGCAGCTTGAGGGGATGATGCCGCAGCAGATGCATCAGGAGATGCAGCCAGAGGTGTAGTAGATTGAGATGCAGCAGTAGGAGATGCAGTAGGAGATGCGGAAGTAGGAGCGGCAAAGGGAGTGTCAGCAGAAAGAGAGGCAGCTGGAGGTGCTGCAAGAGGTGATGAAAGAGGAGATTCAGAAGTAGATGTAGCAGTAGGAGATGTAACAGGAGAGGCTGCAGCAGGACATGCAGGACAAGATGCAGCAACAAAAAAATCAAGAAGATATAAATAAACAGCAGATGCAGCAGCAGACGCAGCAGGAGGAGATTCAGAAGCAGGAATTGCAGCAGGAGGAGATTCAGAAGCAGGAATTGCAGCAGCAGGAGATGCAGCAAGAGATGTAGCAGTATATGCAGCTGCAGGAGATACAGCAGTGGTTGATACAGCACCAGATGCAGCAGCAGCAGAAGCAGCAGCCCGAGATGCAGCAGGAGATTCAGCATCAGGAGGTGAATCAGCAGGACATACATTAGGGGATCCAGCAATCATATGTTGCAGCAAGATGTGCAACAGGTGATGCAGCAGCAGGGAATGCAACAGGACATATATCACGAGGAATTGCAGAAGCAGAGGATTCAGCAGGAATTGCAGCAGAATGAGATGGAGCAGCAGGAGATGCAGCAGCAGGAACTGCAGAAGGAGATGCGGCAGAAAGAGATTTAACAGGAGATACAGTATGATGTGCAGAAGCAGAAGATGCAACAGGATAAGCAGCTGCAGGAGATGCAGCTGCAGGAGATTCAGCAGCATGAGATGCAGAAGAAAGAGATGCAGCAGGAGAGGCAGGACAAAGGGATGTAGCAGCAGATGCAGCAGGACGAGATGCAGCTGGAAATGTATAAGCAGGAGATGCAGCAGCAGCAGATGCAGCTTCATCTGGTGCTGCTTCACCTACTGCTGCAACCCCTGACACGTATCCTGCTCCTGCATCTCCTGCTTAATCTCCTGAAGCATCTCCTGCTGCATTTTCTGCTGGTGCATCTCCTGCCTCATATCCTGCTGCTGTGTCTCCTGCTGATGTACGTTTTGCTGCATCCCCTGCTGATGCATCTACTTCTGCATTTCCTGCTGCAGCTCTTGCTGAATCTACTACTGCTGCATTTGCTGAATCTCCTGCTGCTGCATCTGATGCTGCTTTCTCTTTTGCTGCATTTACTGCGGCTGAATCTCTTGCTATATTTCCTTCTGCTGCATCTTCTTCTCTTCATCTACTACTCTGCATCTCCGGCTGCTGCATCTCCTCCATCTGCAGATGCAGCAAAAGATGCACAAGATTCACCAGCAGGCGATGCAGCAGCAGGAGATGCAGAAGGAGATGAAGTAGCAGGAGATGTAGCACTAGGTTATGCAGCACGGGATTGAGCAAGAGGAGGTGTACCCTGTTGAATCTCCTTCTACTGCATCTGCAGCATATGCTACTGCATCTGGTGCTGCTTCACCTCCTGCAGCATCTCCTGCTGTTGCGTATGCTGCTGCATCTCCTGCTACTGTATCTCCTTCTCAATCTGAATCTCGCCTTTCCTCTGCTGCCTGCATCTCCTGATGAAGCATCTCCTACTGCTACATCTGCTGCTGCATCTACTCTTGCATCTCCTTCTTCTGCATCTCTTGAGGTATACCCTGCTACATTTCCTGCTGCATTTTCTGCTGCATCTCATGCGGCTGCATCTCATGCTGGATGTCCTACTGCATATCCTGCTGCTGTATGTCCTACTAAAGAATCGCCTTCTGCTACATCTCCTGCTGCATCTCATGATGCTTCATCTCCTTCTGCTGCATTCCCAGCTGCTGTGTCTGCTACTGCATCTCCTGATTCATCTCCTGCTGCTGCATCCTCTGATTTATTCCCCGATGCATCTCATACCGCTGCATCTCCTCTTGCTGCTTCTCCCAATGCATGTCGTGCTGCTGCATCTCCTGCTGCTGCATCCTCTGCTGCTCCATCCTCTCTTTCATGTACAGCTACTTCATATACTTCTACATCTGCTTCTGAAGCTTAATCTCTTGCTGCACATTCTGCTGCACCTCCTACTGCATCTCTTGCTGCTGCATTTCCTGCTTTTGCAACCCTGGCTGCATCTACTGCTTCTTTATTTCCTGCTACAACTTATTCTGCTGCATCTCCTGCTGGTGCATCTGCTGCTGAATCTCCTGCTGAATCTGCTGCTACTACATGTCCTTCTGATGCATCTCCTGCTGCATCTCCTACATCTGTATCTCCTGCTGCATCTCCTACATCTGTATTTCCTGCAGCTGAATCTGCTGCTGCAGTGCTGTGGCTGCATATCCTTGGCTGCATCTCCTTCAGAATATCCTGATGATGCAGATGCAGCAGATGCACCAGCAGGAGATGCAGATGTAGATGCAGCAGGAGATTCCGCAGCAGGAGACGGAGCAGGAGTTGTAGCATCAGACGAAGCAGCAGGAGATGCAGCAGCAATGTATGCAGCAAAAGGAGATGAAGCAGGATATGAAGCATCAGGAGACTAAGCAAGAGGAGATGCAGTAGGAGATTCCACAGCAGGCGATGCAGCAGCAGTAGATGCAGCAGAGAAAGCAGTAGCACGAGATTCAGCAGTAGGAGATGCAACAGGAGATGCAGCTGCAGGAGATGCAGTAACAGATGTAGCAACAGATGCAGCAGCAGGAGGTGCACGAGGACATCCAGCAGCAGGAGATTCAACAGTAGGTGAATCTACAGCAGATGTAGCAAACACTGCAAGAGATTCGCCAGCAGGCCATGCAGCAGCAGGAGATGCATCAGTACATGAAGCAGCAAGAGATCCAGAAAAGAGAGATGAAGCAGCAGAAAATGCATCTAGAAAATGCACTAGTAGCCGCAGCCGCAGAAGATAGAGCAGCAGCAGATGCAGCTGGAAATGCAGCAGCAGTAGATGCAGCAGGGATTGCAGCAGCAGGAGATGCAGAAGCAGGAGACCCAGCAAGAAAACACCATCATAAGATGAATCTGCAGATTTATCAGAAGGATATGGAGGAGGAGATGGAACAGCAAGAGTTGCAGCAGCAAGATGTGCAGCAGTAGATGCAGCAACAGGTGAAGCAGTATCAGGAGATGCAGAGAAGAAGATGCAGAGAATGAGAAGCAGCAGAAGGAGATGAAGCCACAGTAGATGCAGCAAGAGATATAGCAGCAGCAGATGCAGAAGAAGGATATGTAGCAGAAGATGCAGTAGTATGTGAAGCAGCAGGAGATGTTGCAGCAAATGCTGCAGATGCAGCAGTAATTGATTCAGCAGGAGATGCAGCAGGAAGAGATTCTTAAGAATATCGATTAGGATAAGATTCACCAGCAGGAGATGGAACAGGAGATTCAGCCACAAGACATGGAGCAGGAGATGCAGAAGGAGATGCAGTAACAGGGGATGTAGCACCAGGTTATGCAGCAGGGGATTGAGCAAGAGGAGATGTACTCTGAGATGCAGCAGCAGGAGATGCAGCTGGAGGTGTAGAAGCAGACGAAGCAGCAGGAAATGCAGCAGCAAGATATGCGTCAGAAGGAGATAAAACAGGATATGCAAAAGCAGGAGATTAAGCTACAGGAGAGGCATTAGGAGATGCAGTAGTAGGAGATGCAGCATCAGGAGATGCAGCAGCAGTAGATGCAGCAGCAGACTGAGAAGCAGATTCTGTAAGAGATGCAGTGGCAGGAGATTCATAAGCAAAAGACACAGCACCAGGAGATGCAGCAGCAGGAATTTCAGTAAAAAACGCAGCAGCAGGAGAAACAGCAGGTAATGCAGCAGCAGTAGATGAAGTAGGGTATGAAGCAGCAGTAGATGCAGCAGGGTAGGCAACAGCAGGAGATTGAGCAGCAGGAGATGAATCAGAGGATATGCATCATCAGATGAATCCGCTGATGCATCAGAGGTAGTTGCAGACAGAGATGCAGCATCCGGAAATTGAGCAGAGGATGCAGCAGCAATAGATGCAGGAAGAGATCCAGGCGGAGGAAGTAGAGCAGTAGGAGATGTAGCAGCACATACAGCAGCAGATCAGGGGATGAAGCAGCAGGAGGAGATTCAGCAGGAGATGCATCAGGAGATGCATCATCAGGAGATGCATCATCAGGAGATGCAGCAGGAGGAGATGCAGCAGGGGATTCAATAGCAGGTGATGCATCAGGAGATCCAGCATCAGGAGATGCAGCAGTAGGAGATGCACCTAAGACTCAGTAGCAGGAGGCACAGCAACAGGAGATGCAACAGGAATGCAGCAGGGAATTCAGTAGCAGGTGATGCAGCAGCAGATGCAGCAGAAGTAAATCCAGCAGCAAAAGATGTAGCAGCACATGCAGTAGTAGTAGATGAAACCGAGGATGAAGAAGCAGGGGATACAGCAGCAGGAGATGAAGCAGCAGGAGATGCATATTAAGCAGGAGGTGCAGCAGGAGATGAAGCAGCACATTCAGCAGCACAGTCAGCAGAAGATGCTGAAGCAGGAGATTCAGCAGCAGGAGACTAAGCCTCGGCAGATACAGGAGCACGATCAGCAGGAGATGCAGCAGGAGATGCAGCAGCAGGAGATTCAGCAGTGTTTGCAGTAGCAGCAGATTGAGCATCGGGTGATGCAGGAGGATATCAAAAATCAGCAGCAGGAGATGCAGCAGTAGATTAATCTACAGCAGATGCACCAAAAGATGCAGGAGATGCCACGGCAGGAGATGCAGCTGGAGATGCAGCAGCAGTAGATTGAGCAAGATACACAGAAGCGGGAGATGTGGCATGAGAGGCCGAAGAAGGAGATCCTGCAGAAGATGCAGTAGCATATAAAGCACCAGCAGAGGATTCAGTAGCAGGAGATGCAGCAGTCGGAAATGCAGCAGTCGAAGATGCAGCAGGTTATGCATATGCAGATTCAGCAGGAGAAGCAATAGGAAGAGAATCTTCAGCAGATGCAGCAAAATGTGCAGCATGACGAGATGTAGAGGGACATATAGCAGCAGCAGATGCATCAGCAGATGAAGCAGGAAATGAAGCAAGAATGTAGCAGCAGAGATGTAGCCACAGACGCATCAGTAGCAGATGCAGCAGGAGACGCAGCAGCAGGAGATGCAGAATCAGAAGATGCAGCAGGAGATGCATTAGTAGGAAATGCAGCAGCAGGAGATTGAGAGGCAGAAAATGCATCGGCAGGAGATGCAATAGGACGTAGAGAAACAGAAGATACAGCAGCAGAATATATAGAGGAGATTAAGCAGGAGATGCAGCTGCAGGAGATGCAGCAGGAGAGAAAGGAGCAGAAGATGCAGCAGCAGATTTAGCAGCAGATTCTGCAGGAGATGCATCAGCAGGAGATGCAGCAAGGGAGGAAGCATCAGGAGATGCAGCAGGAAATGCAGCAGAAGGAGATGTAGTAGCAGGAGATGCAGAAGGACATGCAGCAGCAGGAGATGCAGCAGGGAATGCAGCAGCAGCAGAAGTAACAGGAGATGCAGCAGCATCATATGCTGTAGGAGACAGAGCAGCAGGAGATGAAGAAGCAGGAGATGTTACAGGATATTCAGCCGCTTATGATGGAGAAGGAGGCGATGCAGCAGCAGGAGGTGCAGAGTAGTAGATGAAGAGAAGAAGATGCAGCAGAAGGAAATAGAGCAGGAGATTCAGCCGCAGTAAATGCAGCAAGAGAGAAAGCAGCTTCAGATGCAGCATCAGATGCATCAGCAGGAGATCTATCAGGAGATGCAGCAGTAGATGAAGCAGCAGCAGATACAGCAGTAGATTCAGCAGATGCAGCAGTAGTAGATTCAGCAAGAGCTGCAGCAGGAAATGCAGATGAATATGCAGCAGCAGGAGATGCAGGAGAAGGAGATGACGCAGGAGATACTTCAATAGAAGGTGCAACATGAGATACAGCAGATAGAGATGCAGCAGCAGACGAAGCAGAAGGAGATGCAGAAACAGGAGATGCAGCAGCAGGACATGGAGCAAGAGATGCAGCAGCAGGAAAAGAAGCTTCAGGAGATTCATTAAGAGATGCAGTATCAGGAGATGCTGCAGCAGGATCAATAGCAGCAGGAGATGCAGCATGAGAAGCAGCAGAATGAGATGAAGCAGCAGGGGATGCATCAGGAGATGCACAAGCAGCAGATTGAGCAAGAGATACCGTAGCAGGAGATGCAGAAGGAGACGCAGCAGAAGGATATGCAGCCACAGAAGCTGCCGCAGCAGAAGGATATGCAGCCACAGAAGCTGCCGCAGCAGATGAACCAGGAGAAGCAGCAAGAGATGCAGCAGGAGATGCAGCAGCAGGAGGCGCAGCCGCAAAGGCATTCAGCAGGATATGCAGTAGGAGATGCTGCAGCCGGAGATTCAGTAGTAGGAGATTCAGCAGCAGATGTAGCAGGATATGCAGCATCAGCAGATGCATCTGCAGATGAATCAGCAGAGCACGTAGGAGGAGAGAAAGCAGCAGGAGATACAGCTGGAGATAAAGCAGCAGGAGATGAAGCAGCAGATGAAGGAAGAGATGCAGCAGCAGGATATACAGCGGCAGATGCAGCAGCATGAGGTGCAGAAGCATGAGGTGCAGCAGCAGGAGATGGAGCAGGAGATGCATATTGAGCAGGTGATGCACCAGATTATGCAGCAGGAGATGCATCAGAAGGAAATGCAGCAGGAGGTGCAGCAGTACATGAGGCAGCAGCCGATGCAGCAGCAGATTAAGGAGTTGCAGTAGCCAGAAATGCAGCAGAAGATGCAGCAAGAGGAGAAGCAACAGGAGATGCAGTAGCAGGAAATGTAGCTGCAGCTGCAGAGGCAGCAGATGCAGCAGCAATAGATGCAGCAGCAGATGCATCAGGAGTTGCAGATTCAGTAAATGTAGCAGCAGAAGATGCTGCTGCAGATGACGCAGCAGGAGATGCAGCAGTAGGTAATGCAGCAGGATATGCTGCAAGAGGAGATGCAGCAGGTAATGCAGCAGCAGGGGATGCAGTAGGATTTGCAGGAGGAGATGCAGCAGGAGAGGCACCAGCAAGAGATGCAGAAGGGGATGCATATTCAGCAGGATATGCAGCAGGGGATTCAGCAGAAGATGCAGAAGCAGGGGATTTAGCAGGAGATGCAGCAGTATAGGAAGCAGCAGCATATGCAGCAGCAGATGCAGCAGCAGATGCACCAGATGGAGCAGAAAGTGATGCAGCAGGGGATGAAGCAGCAGATACAACAGGAAATGGAGCATCAGGAGATGCATCCACAGATGCATGAGCAGAGGATGCAGCAGGAGATGTAGCATTAGGAGATACAGGAGCAGATGAAGCAGCAGATGCAGCATCAGGAGATGCAGGAGGACATCAAGTAGCAGGAGATGCAGCAGCAGGAATTTTATCGGGAGATGCAGCAGTACATGAAGCATTTCCTGCTGATGCATCTCCTGCTAAATCAGCTCTTGCTGATGCATCTTTTGCTGCATCTCCTGCTACTGCATCTCCTGCTGCTGAATCTCCTGCTGCGGCAATTCCTTCTGCATCTCATGCTGCTGCAATTCCTGCAGCATCTCCTGATATATCTCCTACTTCTGCATCTCCGGCTGCTGGATTTCCAGCTGCCTCTCCTGCTTCTATATCTGCTGCTTCATCTGATGCTGCTGCATCTCCAGCTGCATCTCCTGTGGCTGCACCTCAAGCTGCTGCACCTTACTTTCTGCATCACCTTCTCTTCGTCTCTTGCTGCTGAATCTCCAGCTGCATCTCCTGCTGCTGCATCTCCTGCTGCTACATCTCCTGCTGCATCTCGTCTGGCTGCATCCCCTGCTGCATCTTTTTCTAAATCTCATGCTACTACCTCCCCTTCTGGTGCATCTCCTGCTGCATTTCCTGCTGGTGCATCTCCTACTGCATATACTTCTGCTTCATCTCCTAATGCATCTCTTGCTCCTGCATCTCCCGCTGCTCAATATCCTGCTTCATCTTGGGCTGCTACATATACTGCTTCTGCATCTCCTGCTGCTGCATCTTCTGTTACATCATCTGCTGCTGCATCTCCTCCTGCTGCATCTGCTGCTGCATCCTCTTCCACTACGTCTCCTGCTGCATCTCTTAGTGCTGAAGCTCATGATCCTGCATCTTCTGCTGTGGCAATTCCTGGTGCTTCAATTCCTGCGGCATTTCTTCCTTTTACATCTCCTGCTGCTGCAGCTGCTGCAGCATCTCCTGTTGCTACAACTCCTGCTGAATCTACATCTGCTGAATCTGCTGCGGCATCTCTTTCTGCTGAATCTCCCATTCACCTCCTGCTGCATTGCTGATGCAGCTGCTGCTGATGCATCTCCTGCTGCTGCTCTATAAACTACTGCTGCATATCCTGCTGCTCCATATCCGGATTCAGCATATCCTATTGCATCTGCTGGTGTTGCTTCTCCTGCTGCTTCATCTCCTGCTGTATCTCCTGCTCCTGTATTTCATACTGCATCTCCCAGTGCTGTGTCTCTTGATGCTGCATTCCCTGCAGCATCTCCTGCTTCTGCATCTTCCACAAAAACTCCTGTTCCTGCTTCTCCTGCTGCATCTGCATCTCCTGCTGCATCTGTCGTTGCATCTCCTAATGCTTTATAAACTTCTGCGACATCTGCTGCATCTCCAGCTGCACCATCTCTTCTACATCTCCTGCTGCGAAATCTCCTGCTGCTATATCTCCTGCTGCACCTACTGCTGCATCTCCTGCTGCATCAATTCCTACATCTCCTGCTGCTGCATCTCCAGCTGTTTTATCTCCTGTTACACCTTCTGCTGCTGCATCTCCTGCTACTACATATACTGCTGCTGCACCTCCCGAGAAATGTGGTGCTGCATCTGCTACTGCATCTGCTACTACTCCATCTAATACTGCTGCATCTGCTGCTGAATCCTCTGCTTCTGTGTCTCCTGCTGCTGCAAATGCTGCTGAATCCCCTTCTTCTGCATCGCATGCTCCATCTAATGCTGCTGCATCTCCTGCTGCAGCATCTCCTAAAGCATCTCCTGCTGCTGCATCTCCTCCTGCTGCATCTCCTCCTGCTGCATCTCCTGCTACATCCCCTGGTCCTGCAATTCCTGCTGCATTTCTTGATACTGCATCTCATGCTGTTGCATATCCTGCACCTGCTTCTGCACCTCTGTTTGCTGCATCTCATACTGCATCTGCTAATGCATCTCCTCCTGCCTCATCTTCTTCTGCTGCAATTCCTTCTGCATCTGCTGCTGCATCTCTTACTCCTGCATCTGCTGCGGAGGCATGTTCTGCTGCAATTCCTGCTGCATCTGCTGCTGCATCTCTTACTCCTGCATCTGCTTCTTCTACATATCCTGCAGCATATTCTGCTGCAACTCTGATGCATCTTCTGCTACATCTCCTGCTACTGCTTCTCCTGCTTCACCTCCTGCTGATTCTGCTGCTGCTGCATCTCCTGCTTCTTCATCTCCTGCTGCTTCTCCTGCTTCTTCATCTCCTGCTACTCCTTCTGCTGCTTCATCTCCTTTTGCTGCATCTCATGCAGTATCTGATGCATCTCCTGATGCATCTCCAATTGCATCTGCTTCTGCATCTCCTGCTGCTTCATCTAATACTCTATCTACTGCTGCACTTCCTCCGGTATTTCCTGCTGCTGAATCTCCCGTTGCATCTACTGCTTCTGATACTCCTGCATCTGCTACTGCATCTGCTGCTGCTGCATCTCCTCTTTCTGCATCTCCTGCTGCATCTGGGGCTGCTGTATCTCCTCCACCTGCATCTTCTGCTACTTCTGCTGCTTCATCACATGCTGAATCCCTTGCTGTATCTCCTTCTGAATTTCCTGCTGCTGCATCACCTCCTACTGCATCTGCTGCTGCATTTCCTGATGTTGCATATCCTACCTGCTACATGTCCTGCTGCATTTCTTGCTGATTAATATCCTGCTGCTGCATCCCCTGCTGCATCTACTGATGCTGAATCTCCTGTTCATCTCCTGTTTCATCTCCTGCTGCATCTCCTGCAGCTGCATATGTTGCATATCCTGCTACTGAATCTCCTGCTTCTGCATCTCCTTCTGGTGCATCTCCTGTGCAATCTCTAGCTACTGTATCTCCTACTGATTTTACATCTTCTCTTTCATTAGCTGCTGCATCTACTGCTGTTGCATCCACTTCTGCATCTCCTTCTGCTGCCTCTCCATCCTACATCTCCTCGTGCTTCATCTCTTGGGGCATCTCCTGCTATATCTCATGCTTCGTGTCCTTCTCCTCCTGCTGCATCTCCTACTGCTGCATCTCCTGGTGGATCTCCTCTTGCTAAATCTACTGCTGCATTTCCTGCTGCATCTCCTGCTGCTTCATCTCCTGCTGCCTTTACAGGTGATGCATATCCTGCTGGTGCATTTCCTGATGCATCTCTTGTAGCTGCCTCTTTTTCTGCATTTCCTGATGCATCTCTTCCTGATGCATCTCTTGTTGAATCTCCTTCTACTGCATCTGCAGCATATGCTGCTGCATCTGGTGCTGCTTCACCTCCTGCAGCATCTCCTGCTGTTGCGTATGCTGCTGCATCTCCTGCTACTGCATCTCTTTCTCAATCTGAATCTCCCCTTTTGTCTGCTGCCTGCATCTCCTGATGAAGCATCTCGTACTGCTGCATCTGCTGATGCATCTACTGCTGCATCTCTTTCTGCTGCAACTACTTTTGAGTCTCCTTCTGCATCTCTTCAGATATACCCTGCTACATTTCCTGCTGCATCTTCTGCTGTGTCTCCTGCGGCTGCATCTCCTGCTGCATGTCCTACTGCAGCTCCTGCTGCTGTATCTCCTACTGAAGAATCGCCTTCTGCTATATCTCTTGCTGCACCTCGTAATGCTTCATCTCCTGCTGCTGCAGCTCCTGCTTTGTTTCTTGATGCATCTCCTCTTGCTGCATCTCCTCTCGCTGCATATCCTCTCGCTGCATCTCATGAGGCATGTCGTGCTGATGACTCTCCTGCTGCTACATCTCCTGCTGCTGCATCCCCGGCTGCTCCATCCTCTCTTACATGTACTGCTACTTCATATCCTTCTACATCTTCTGCGTCTGAAGCTTAACCTCTGCTACTCTTCCTGCTGCATCTCCTACTGCATCTCCTGCTGCTGCATTACCTGCTTTTGCACCCCCGGCTGCATCTACTTCTTCTTCATTTCCTGCTACATCTTATTCTGCTGCATCTCCTGCTACTGTTTCTCCTGCTGCATCTCCTGCTGCATCTGCAGCTGCTGCATCTCCTGCCTCTTCATCTCCTGCTGCTTCTTCTGCTGCTTCATCTCCTACGGCTGCATCTCCTGCAGCTGAATCTGCTGCCGCAGTGCTGTGGCTGCATATCCTGTTGCTGCATCTCCTTCAGAATATCCTGATGATGCAGATGGAGCAGCAGGAGATGCAGACATAGATGCAGCAGGAGATTCCACAGCAGGAGACGGAGCAGGAATTGTAGCATCAGACGAAGCAGCAGGAGATGCAGCAGCAATATATGCAGCAAAAGGAGATGAAGCAGGATATGAAGCATCAGGAGACTAAGCAAGAGGAGATGCAGTAGGAGATTCCACAGCAGGCGATGCAGCAGCAGTAGATGCAGCAGAGAATGCAGTAGCACGAGATTCAGCAGTAGGAGATGCAACAGGAGATGCAGCTGTAGGAGATGCAGTAACAGATGTAGCAACAGATGCAGCAGCAGGAGGTGCACGAGGACATCCAGCAGCAGGAGATTCAACAGTAGGTGAATCTACAGCAGATGTAGCAAAAACTACAAGAGATTTACCAGCAGGCCATGCAGCAGCAGGAGATGCAGCAAGATATGCAGAAGCAGGAGATGCATCAGCAGGAGATGAAGCATCAGATGCAGGAGCAGGAGATGCAGCAGCAGGAACGGCAACAATAGGAGATGCAGCAAGAGTTGCAGCAGTACATGAAGCAGCAAGAGATGCAGCAGAAGGAGATGAAGTAGCAGACAATGCATCAGAAAATGCACCAGCAGCAGCTGCCGCAGGAGATAGAACAGCAGATTCAGTAGGAGATTCTGCAGCAGGAGTTGAAGCAGCAGGATCTGCAGAAAAGAAGATGCAGCAGCAGGTGATGAAGCAGGAGATGCAGCAGCAGAAGATGCAGCAGTACATGAAGCAGCAGCAGCACAAGAAAATGGAGCAGGAGATGCGGCAGGATAAGATGCAGTACCAGCAGATGCAGTGAGAGATGCAGCATCTGGAGTTCAAGCAATAGAAAATGCTGCAGGAGATGCAGCAGCAGATGATAGATCAGGAGAAGATGCAGCATAAGCATATGCATGAGGAGATTCCACAGGAGCTTCAGCATATGAAGCAGGATCACGAAATGCAGAAGCAAGAGATGCAGCAGTAGGAGATGCAATAGGAGATGCAGAAGTAGGAGGTGGAGCAGTAAATTCAGCAGGAAATGCAGCAGGAGGAGATACAGCAAGAGGAGATCTAGCAGAAAGAGATGCAGCAGGAGATGCAGCAAGCGATAGAGCAGCAAGAAATGCAGCAGGAGATGCAGCTGCAGAAGATACTGCAGCAGGAGATGCAGCAGGAGGTTCAGCTGCAGAAGATGCAGCAGCAGGAGATGCAGCAGCAGATGCAGCAGGAGATTTAGCAGCAGATGAAGCAGGAGATTCAGCAACAGGAGATTCAGCAGCAAACACAGGAGATTAAGCAGCAGACACGGCATCAGGAGATTCAGTAGCAAGTGATGCTGCAGCAGACGCATAAGCAATTGCAGCAGTAGGAGTGGCAGCAGGTGAAGATGCATCAGGAGATGCATATTCAGAAGGAGATGCAGCAGGAGATGTGGCAGGATATGTAGCAGCACGAGATGCCACAGGATATTCCAGAGGAGATTCAGCAGAAAGAAATGCAAGAGCAGGAGATGCATCAGCAGGTGATGCAGCTGCAGCAGATGCAGCAGGAGATGCAGATTTAGCAGCAGGAGATGCATCAGCAGGAGATGCTGCAGCAGATGCAGCAGGAGGAGATTCAGCAGCAGGACTTGATGCAGAAAGTAATAGAGCAGCAGGAGATTCAGAAGAAGGAGATGCAGAAAGAGATTCAGCAGCAGGAGATGCAGCAGCAGGAAATGCAGTAGGAGATGATATAGCAGCAGCAGGAGATGCAAGAACAAGAGATGCAGCATCAGACTCATCAATAGTAGATGCAGGAGGAGATCCAGCAGCAGGAGATTGAGCAGCAGATGTATCAAGAGAAGATGCAGCAGCAGGAGACGTAGCAGGAAGTTATGCAGCAAGAGCTGCATCATGAGAAATGCAGCAGGAAATGCAGCAGGCAATTCTTTAGCAGGAGATTCAGCAGGAGGTGCAGCAGGAGTTGCAAGAGCAAGAGATTCAGCACCAAGAAATGCAGCAGGAGATGCAGGAGGAGATGTAGCCGCAGGAAATGCAGCAGCAGGAGATGCAGCATGAGATGCAGCAGCATGAGATGCAGCAGCATGAGATGCAGCAGCATGAGATGCAGCAGGAGATAGACCATTAGACACTGCAGCAGGAGATGCAGCAGGAGATGAAATAGCAAGATATGCAGCAGGAGATGCCACAGAATATGCAGCAGGAGGAGATGCATATTCATCAGGAGATGCATCAGGAGATGTAGCAGGATATGTAGCAACATGAGATGCCACAGCAGATTCAGGAGGAGATTCAACAGTAGGAGATGCAAGAGCAGGAGATGAAACAGCGGAGATGCATCCGCAGCAGATTCAGCAGCAGATTCAGCAGGAATTTCTGCAGCAGGATAAGCAGCAGCAGATGCAGCAACACAAGATGCAGCAGCCGATGCAGCAGCAGATGCCACAGGAGATGCAACAGAAGGAGATGCAAAAGCAGATGCAGCAGTGGCTGCAGATTCAGCTGGAGATGCAGCAGGAAGAGATGATTCAGATGATACAGCATCAGGAGATGCAGCAGGAGATTCAGCCGGAGATGCAGTAGGGGGAGAGGCAAGAGGAGATGATGCAGCAGACGCAGCAGCAGAAGATGCAGAAGCAGAGGATGTAGCAGTAGATGCAGAAGGAGAAGATAAAGCAGGAGATGCATCAGTAGTAGATACGGCAGAGGATGCAGTAGCAGCAGATTCCACAGCAGGAGAGGCAGAAAGAGATTCCGCAGCAGGAAATGCAGCAGTATATACAGAAGCAGGATATGCAGCAACAGGAGATACAGCAGAAGATACAGCAGGTACTGCAGCAGCAGGAGATTCAGCAGGAGATTATGCAGCAGGTGATACAGCAGGTGAAGTAGCAGCAGGAGATGCTGCAGCAGATGTATCAGGAGGAGATGCAGCAGCAGGAGATGTAGCAGGAGGTATGCAGCAGGAGATGCAGCAGAAGATTCTATAGCAGGAGGTTATGCATCAGGAGATGCAACAGGAGATTCCATAGCAGAAGATGTAGTAGGATTTGCAGCTCCGTCTCCTACTGCATATGATGCTGCTGCATCTCCTGCTACTACATCCCTTGCTGCTGCATTCCCTTCTGCAACTCCTGCTTCTGCATATCCTTCTGCATCTCCTGCTGCAACTCCTGCTACTACATCCACTGCTGCTGCTAAATCTGCTCCTGCATCTTCTACTGCTTTCTCTCCGCCATTTCCTGCGGCTGTATATCCTGCTGCATCTCCTGCTGCTCTATCTCCAGCTGCATCTCTTCCTGCTGCATCTCCTGCTTAATGTCCTGCTGTATCCTCTGCTGCTGCATCTCCTGCTTCTATATCTCCTAGTGCATTTCCTGCTGCTGAATCTCCTGATGCTGCATTTTCTCCTCCTCTATCTCATGCTGCTGCTTCTCCTGCTGCATCTCCAACTGCATCTCCTGCTGCTCTATATTCTGCTGCATCTTCTGCTTCATATCCTGCTGCTGCATCTTCTGATTCTGCATCTCCTGCTACATCAGATGCTGCTGCATCTCCTGCTGCTGCATCTGCGGCTGCATCTCATGCTGATTCATCTCTTTCTGCTGCATTTCCTGCTTCATCTCCCGATGCATCTGCTGCTGCCAAATGTCCTGCTGCATCTCATCATGATGCATATCCTGCTGCATCTGCTGAAGATTCTCTTCCTATTGCATCTCCTGTTGAATTTGCATTTCCTGCTGCTCTGTTTCTGCATCTGCTGCTGCTGCATGTCTTGCTGCATCTCCTCCTGAAGCTTCTCCTGCTGTGTTACCTTCTGGATTTCCTGCTGCATCTCTAACTCCTGCATCGTCTATTGCAGCTCCTCCTGTTGATTATCCTGCTGCATTTACTTCTGCCGCACCTCCTGCTGATGCATCTCCTACTGTGAATCTGCTGCAGCATCTCCTGCTTCTGAATCTGCTGCTGAATCTGCATCTACTGCTGCATTAGCTGCTGCATCTCCATCTGCTGTATCTGCTGCTTCTGCATTTGCTGATTAATCTCCTGCTGCATCTCCTCCTGCTGCATCTCCTCCTGCTGCATCTCCTCCTGCTGCATCTGCTGCTGCATAACCTGCTCAAACTCCTGCTGCTACATTCCCTGCTGCTGCATCTCTTACAGCAACTCCTACTGCTTCATCTCCATTCTCTGCATCTCCTGCTGCATCTACTGCTGCTTCTCTTGCTGCGGAATCTGCTGCTGCTGCATCTCCTGCTTCATCTTCTCTTTCTGCATCTCCTGCTTCATCTTCTGCTTCTGCATCTCCTGCTGCATCTCCTGCAGCTGCATCTCCTGCTGCTCTGTCTACTGCTGCTCTGTCTGCTGCTCTGTCTACTGCTGAATCTGCTGCTGCTGAATCTCCTGTTGCTGCATCTCCTGCTGCATCTGCATCTCCTTCTGCATCTCCTGCTGCTGCATCTGCTGCTTCTGCATCTCCTGCTGTATCTCCTGCTGCTGCAATACCTTCTGTATCTCCTCCAGCTGTATGTCCTGTTGCTGCATAACCTGCTTCTGTATATACTGCTGCATTTCCTGCTTCTTCATCTCCTGCTGCTGAATCTCTTTCTGCATCTCCTGCTTCTTCATCTTCTGCTGCTGTATTACCTGCTGCATCACCTCCTGCTGTGTCTCCTCCTGATGCATCTGTTGCAGCATCTGCTTCTGCATCTCCTGCATTTGCTGCTACACCTTCTTCTGATTCATCTACTGCTGCATCTCCTGCTATATCTCCTGCTGCTGCATCTCCTGCAGCTGGATCTCATGCTTCATCTCCGGCTTCCGTATTACCTGCTGTTTCTCCTCCTGCTGCTGCATCTCCTCCTGCTGCATCTCCTGCTTCCGTATATACTGCTGCAATTCCTGCTGCTGCATCTCCTTCTTCTGAATCTCCTGCTGCTCTATTACTTTTTGCATCAACTTCTCCTGTGTGTCCTGCTGCTGCATCTCTTCTTGCTGCATCTGCTGCAGCATCTCCTGCTAAAGCTGCATCTCCTACTGCATCTGCCTCTGCATCTTCTGCTGCATCTTCTACTACTGCATCTCCTGGTGATGCATCTCTTTCTGAATCTAATACTGCTGCATCTGCTGAATCTGCTGCTGCATCTGCTGCTGCTAAATCTACTGCTGCATCTTATACTACCTCTCCTGCTGGTGCATCCCCTGCTTCTGCATCTGCTCTTGCATCCTCTGCTGCTGCAACTGATGCTGCATCTGATGCAGCTGTAACTCTTGCTGCATTTACTGCGGCTGAATCTCCTGCTATATCTCCTTCTGCTGCATCTTCTTCTCTGCATCTACTACTCTGCATCTCCTGCTGCTTCATCTCCTCCCGCTGCATCTCCTGTAGCATCTCCTGCTTCTTCATCTCTTGCTTCTTCATCTCTTGCTGCTACATCTCCTACTGCATATGATGCTGCTGCATCTCCTGCTGCATCTGCTGCTGCTGCATTCCCTGCTGCATCTCCTGCTGCTTCAACTCCTGCTGCTGCTTCAGTTGCTGCATCTCCTGCCGCTGCATCTCCTTCTGCATTTCCTGCTACTACATCACCTGCTGCTGCATTTCATGCTGCATCTCCTGCTTCTGCATCTCCTCATGCTTCATCTCTTTCTGCATCTTCTGCTGCTGCATCTCCTGCTCAATATCCTGCGGAATCTCCTCCTGCTGCATCTGCTGCAGCATGTCTGCTGAAACTCATGCTGATGCATCTGGAGCATTTTCTGCTACATCTCCTGCTGATGCATTTCCTGCTGCATCTCCTGCTGCTGGATCGCCTCCTGCATCTCTTGCTGATGAATCTGATGCTGCATCTCTTTCTGCATCATCTTGTGATGCATCTTCTGCTGCTGCAACTCTTGCTGCTGCATAAGCGGATGCATCTTCTACTGATGCATCTCCTGCGTCACCTCAAGCTGCTGCATCTCCTGCTGAGTCTCTTGCTGCATCTCCCTCTGCCTCATCTGCTGGTAATTAATTTTCTGCTGCATATGCTGCTGCATCTCATGCTGCATCTCTTGCTGCTGTATTTCCAGCCGCTGCACCTCCTCCTGCATCTCCTGCTGCATTTCTCGGTGCTGCATCTTCTGCTGCTGCAATTCCTGCTGCATCTCCTGCTATAGAACCTCCTGCTGCATCTCCTGATGCATAACCTCCTGCTATAGAATCTCCTGCTGCATCTCCTGCTGCTACCTCCTGCTACGTCTCCTGCTGCTGCATCTCCTCCTTATACACCTGCTGCAGAATCTCCTGCTGCTACTTCACCTGCTGCTGCATCTGCTGCTGCTGCATCTGCTGCTTTATCACCTGCTGCATAATCTCCTGCTGAATCTCCTGCTGATGCAGTTCCTGCTACATCTCCTGCTGCAGTGTCTAACGGTCTATCTCCTGCTGCATCTGCTGCTGCTGCATCTCTGTCTTCTGTATCTACTGCTGCATTTCCTGCTGCTGCATCTCCCTCTGCCTCCTCTGCTGGTACTTAATTTGCTGCTGCTTATGCTGCTGCATCTCATGCTGCATCTCCTGCTGCTGCATTTCCTGCAGCTACATCTCCTCCTGCATCTCCTGCTGCATTTCTTGGTGCTGAATCTCTTGCTCTTGCAACTCCTGCTGCACCTCCTCCTAAATCTCCTGCTAAAGAATTGCCTGCTGCATTTCCTGCTGCATTTCTCATGATGCAGCTCTTGCTGCATAACTTCCTGCTACGTCTCCTGCTGCTGCATCTTCTCCTGATACATCTACTGCTCAGTCTCCTGCTGCTGAATCTCCTCCTGCTACATCTCCTGCTGCTGGATCTCCTCCTGCATCTACTGCTGATGAGTCTGATGCTGCATCTCTTGCTCTTGCATCTCCTGCTGCCTCTTCTGCTGCTGCATTACCTGCT
This sequence comes from Clamator glandarius, assembly GCA_033459285.1. Taxonomy (NCBI): domain Eukaryota; kingdom Metazoa; phylum Chordata; class Aves; order Cuculiformes; family Cuculidae; genus Clamator; species Clamator glandarius. The sequence goes on from JAUNZM010001458.1 coordinate 318,717, forward strand.
ATATCATCTCCTACTGCATCTCATGCTGCTGCATCTCCTGCTGCTGAATCTCTTTCTGCATCTCCTTCTTCTGAATCTCCTGCTGCTCTATTACTTTCTGCATCAAGTCCTGTTGCGTATCCGGCTGCTGAATCTCTTCCTGCTGTATCTGCTGCAGCATCTCCTGCTGGTGCATCTCCTGCTGCTAAATCTGCATCTCCTGCTTCAGCTGGTGCAGCTGCATCTCCTGCTGCATAATCTGCTGTATCTCTTCTTGCTGCATCTCCTAATGCATCTCCTGCTATTGAATCCCTTCCTGAATTCCTGCTCCATCTCCTGCTGCTGCATCTCCTGATGCATCTCCTGCTGCTGAATCTCCTGCTAATGCATCTCCTTCTGATGCATAACCTGCTGCATCTTCGACTGCTGCATCTCCGACTGCTGCATCTCCTGCTACTGAATCTAATGCTGCTGCATCTGCTGGTGCTGTATATGCTACTACATCTGCTGCAGGATCTCCTTCTTCTGCCTCTAATGCCACATCGATGCATCTCCTGCTTCTGTATATCTTGCTCAATCTACTGCTGCTGCATCTCCTGCATCTTTTGGTGCATCTGCTGTAGATTAATCTACTGCTGCATCTCCTGCTGCTTCACCTTCTGATTTTAGATGTCCTCCTGCATCACCGGATGCTCAATCTGCTGCTACTGAAAAGATTACTGCATCTCCTGCTGCTGCATCTCCTGCTGCACGTGCTCCTGTATCTGCCGAGTCTAAGTCTCCTGCTGCTGAATCTCCTGCTTCAGCATGGTCAGCTGAATGTGCTGCTGCATGTGCTGCTGCATCTCCTGCTGCACCTCCTGCTTAATATGCATCTCCTGCTGCTGCATCTCCTGCTGTTGCATCTCCTGCTGCTGTATCCCCTGCTTCTTCTCCTCGGTTTCATCTACTACTACTGCATGTGCTGCTACATCTTCTGCTGCTGAATTAACTTCTGCATGTGCTGCTGCATGTGCTGCTACATCTTCTTCTGCTGGATTTACTTCATCTCCTTCTGCTGCTTCTCATTACTGCATCTTCTTCTCTGCATCCTCTGATACTGCTTCACCTGTTCCTGCATCTGATGCTGTAAATCTTGCTGCTGCAACTCTTGCTGCTTCATATCCTTCTGATACATCTGCAGATTCATCTTAGGATGGTGCTTTCTTGCTGGGTCTCCTGCTTCTGCATCTCCTGCTGCTGCAGTCCCTGCTGCATCTACTGCTGCTGCATTTCCAGCTGCATCTGCTGCTGCTCTACCTTCTGCTGCTGCGGCTGCTAGTGCTTTTTCTGATGCATTGTCTGCTGCTTCATCTCTTTTTGCTGCATCTCTCGCTGCTTCATGTACTGCTGCATCTCCTATTGCGGTATTTCCTGGTGATGCATTTCCTGCTCCAGAGTCTGATGCTTTGTCTCCTGCTGCTGCTGCAGCTGTTCCTGCATCTCCTGCTGCATCTGCTGCTGCATCTCCTGCTTCTGCATTACATACCGCGTCTCCTGCTGATGCATCACTTGTTTTTGCATATCGTGCTGCATCTCCTGCTGCTGCATCACCTGCTGGCGAATCTTGTGCATCTTTTGCTACATCTGGTGTTGATTGACCTGTTGCTGCATCTCCTCCTGCTGGATGTCGTCGTGCATCTCCTGATGCTGCATCTGCTGCTGCTGCATCTCCTGCAGCTGCATCTCCTCTTTCATCTCCTACTGCTGAATCTCGTGTTACTGCATTCGCTGCTGCATCTACTGCTGCTTCGTTCTGATGCTGCAACTCCTGCTCCGTCTCCTGCTGCGGAATCTCCTGCTGCATCTACGTCTGCATCTCCTGCTGCTCCATCTGCTGCATCTGCATCATCAGGATATTTTGAAGGAGATGCAGCAACAGGATATACAGCCGCAGTGCCAGGATATGCAGCCACAACACTGTGGCAGCAGACTCAGCTGCAGGAGATACAGCAGGAGATACAAATGTAGGAGATGCATCAGAAGGACATGCAGCAGCAGGAGATTCAGCAGGAGATTCAGCAGCAGATGCACCAGCAGGAGATGCAGAAGCAGGAGATGCAGCAGGAGATTCAGCAGGAGATGCAGAAGGAGATTCAGCAGCAGATGCACCAGCAGGAGATTCAGCTGCAGACGCAGTAGCAGGAGATGCAGCAGAATAATTTGTAGCAGGAAATAAAGAATGATGCAGCAGCAGCAGATGCAGTAGGATGTGCAGCAAGAGATTAAGCTTCAGATGCAGAAGATGTAGAAGTATATGAAGTAGCAGTAAATGAAAAAGAGGATATAGGAGCAGGGAATGCAGCAGCAGGAGATGCAGAAGAAAATAAAACAGGAAATGCACTAGCAGGAGATGAATCAGAAGAAGCAGTAGCAGACACAGCAGCTGGGGATGCAGCAGAAGTATATGAAGCATTACGAGATGCAGCAAGAGATGTAGCAGAAGGCGATTCTTTAGCAGGACATACAGCAGCAGGAGATGCAGCAGGACATCCAGCAGGAGATGTAGCCGCATGAGATGCAGCATAAGATGCAGCAGGGTATATCTAAAGAGAAGCAGAAGAAGGAGATGCAAGAGTAGATGCAGCAGCAGGAGATGCAGGCAGGAGATGGTTGTAGGCTCTTAAATTTTGAAGTGACGATTTAATATCCATTCTGATGTTACAGAAGACAAGACTAGATTGAAAGTTCTACACGTATGCAGTAAAAGAACTATAAGAGAAAATAGTTAGCAACAGCAGCATTCCATTCTTACGATAGCCAGCTTAATCGTAGCATGTTTCCCTGAGGTGCGTGTGCTATACGCTCTGAAATTTTGAAGTGACGCTTTAATAGCACTTCTGATGTTACAGTAGACAAGTCTACACTGAAAGTTCTACAAGTCTTGCTTTACAGAAAAAGCGCTCTAAGCAGCTGGCTACCTTCAGAAGAAGCAGCTTTCCATGCTAGCATCTTCCCTGCGGGCGTATTTCCGTTTTCCTAAAGCGCCGAAATAAGTCACAATTCAGTACCCTACACTAAATAGCTCTGACAGTCGTGCTGTCCACGTTGCAATGAAAGAGCTTGCACAGAAGACTCTAACGAGAGCCAGCATTTGATCGTAGCAGCTTCCCTGCGGTTCTTGTGCTGAACGATCTGAATTTTAGAAGTGACTCTTTCTCTGCCGTTTATATATTACGGTACGCAAGCTTATACCGATAGTTCTACAATACTGGCTTTGTAGTGAAAGCGCTCTAAGAGAACACATTGAGAAGCAGCAGCATTCCTTGCCAGCTTCTTCCCTGCGGGATTTACTCACTTTTCCTAAAGGGCTTTTAAGAGGCGCAGTTAAGTCATAATTCAATACCCTAGACTAAAACGGTCCATAAGAAGTGCTTTGTAGCTTGCAGTGAATGCTCTTTCACAGAAGACTTTTAACGAGAGCCAGCATTTGATCTTAGCATCTTCCCTGCCGTACTTGATATGAATCATTTTAATGTTTGAAGTGGTGTTTTAATAACAATTCTGATGCAGCAGTACAGAAGCCTAGACTGAAAGGTCTACAAGTCTTGCTTTACAAGAAAAAGCACTCTAAGAGAAGACATTCAGAAGCTGCAAAATTCCATTCTAGCATCTTCCCTTCAGGAGTTAGTCACTTTTCCTAAAGCGCCTTCCCAGTCGAAGTTAAGTCACAATTCAGTACCCTACACTAAAACGGTCCATAAGAAGTGCTTTGCAGCTTGCAGTGAATGCTCTTTCACAGAAGACTCTTAAAGAGAGCCAGCATTTGATCTTAGCATCTTCCCTGCCGTACTTGTGCTGAACGATCTACAAATTTTGAAGTGACGCTTTAATAGCCATTCTGATGTTGTAGCACACAGACCCAGACTGAAATTTCTACAAGTTTTGCTTTGCAGTGAAAACTCTCTAAGAGAAAACGTTCATAAGCAGCATCGTTCCATGCTAGCATCTTCCCTCAGGCACCTACGCATTTTTCTTAAAGCGCAGTAATTTGTGAAATTAAGTCACAATTCAGTATCCTATACTAAAACGTCTGATAGTCGTACTTTGCAGCTTGCAGTGAAAGCACTTCCAGAGAAGACTCTGACGAGAGCCAGCATTTCATGGTGGCATCTTCCCTGCGGTACTTGTGCTGAAAGCTCTGAATTTTTGAAGTGACGCCTTCATAGCTATTCTGATGTTACAGTGTACAAGCCTAGACTGAAAGTTCTACAAGTCTTGCTCTGCAGTGAATGCGCTATAAGAGGAGACGTTCAGAAGCAGCAGCATTCCGTGCTAGCGTCTTCGCTGTTGGAGATATTCAATGTTCCTAAAGCGCGTTATTAGTCGCTATTATATCACTATTCTTTAGCCTACTGTTAGTCGTGTTTTGCGCCTCTTAGTGAAAGCGCTTCCAGAGACGATTCTAACGAGAGCCACTATTTGATGCTAGCAACTTTCCAGGGGTATTTGTGCTGAAGGTTTTCAAAACTTCAAGTGAAGCCTTACTAGCCATGCTGATGTCACAGTTCACTATCCTGGACGGAAAGTTCATAAATCTTGGTTTGTAGTGAAAGCGCTCTAAGAGAAGACATTCAGAAGCAGAAGCATTTCATTCTAACATCTTCCCTGCTGGAGATATTCACTTTTCCTAAAGTGCCTTAGTAGCCGCTATTAAGTCGCTAATAACTAGCCAACACAATAACGTTGCGTTAGTCGTGCTCTGCTTCTTGCAGAGATAGCGCTCCTATACAAGACTCTAACGAAAGCCAGCTTTTGATGATTGCAGCTTTCCTGAGGTACTTGTGCTGAACGATCTGAAATTTTGAAGTGACGTTTTAATAGCCATGATGACGTTACAGTTCACAAGCCTAGACCGAAAGTAATACAAATCTTGCCCTGCAGGGGAAGCGCTCTAAGACAAGACACTCAGAAGCGGAGTCATGCCATGCTAACACCTTCTTGGCTGGTATATTCATTTCTACTAAAGCGCCTTAATAGGCGGTGTCAAGTCAGTATTCACATGCTTATACCAACACCTTCTTTCAGTCGTTGCTGCAGCTTGCCATGAAAGCGCTTGCAGAGAAGAGTCTAACGAGAGCCAGCATTGGATGGCAGCAGCTTCTCTGCGGTACTTGTGTTGAACGCTTTGAAATTTTGAAGTGATGATTTAATAGCTATTCTGATGCTACAGCACACAAGCTTAGAATGAAAGTTCTACAAGTCGTGGTTTGCAGTGAACGCGCCCTAAGAGAATACATACACAAGCAGAAGCATTCCATGATAGCATCTTCCCTGCTGGAGATATTAATTTTTGCTAAAGCGCCTTAATAGGCGTTGTTAAGTCACTGTTCACTAGCCTATACTAAAACGTTCTTTTAGTCGTATTTGCAAGTTGCTGTGAAAGACCCACTGGAAAGACTCTAACGGGAGTCTACATTTGATACAAGCAGATTCCCTGCGAAACAGGCTAAACGCTCTGAAATTTTGAACTGACGCCTTAACAGCCATGTTGATGATACATTTCACAAGCTTAGAGTGAAAGTTCTACAAGTCGTGCTCTGCAGTGAAAGCACAATAAGAGAAGACTTTCTGAAGCAGAAGTATTCCATGCTACCGACTTCCCCGTATCTGTTATTCACTTTTCTAAAAGCGCTTTAATAGGCGTTATTAAGTCTCTATTACCTAGCTTACACGAAAACATTGCGTTTTTCATGCTTTGCAGCTGGCAGTGAAAGCGCTATAAGAGGAAACTTTAAGGAGAGCCAAAAGAGGATGGTAGCCGCTTCCCTGCGGTACTTGTGCGGAACGCTCTGAAATCTTGAAGTGAAGCCTTAATAGCCATGCTGCTGTTACATTTCGCAAGTCTAGACTGAACGTTAGACAAATGGTGCTTTGTAGTTGAAGCGCTTTAAGAGAAGACGTTCATAAGCAGCATCGTTCCATGCTAGCATCGTCCTTGCTGGAGATACTAATTTCAACTCTAGCGCCGTAATAGGCGTATTCTGATGTTACAGTGTACAAGCCTAGACTGAAAGTTCTACAAGTCTTGCTCTGCAGTGAATGCGCTATAAGAGGAAACGTTCAGAAGCAGCAGCATTCTTTGCTAGCGTCTTCGCTGTTGAAGATATTCAATGTTCGTAAAGCGCGTTATTAGTCGCTATTATATCACTATTCTTTAGCCTACTGTTAGTCGTGTTTTGCGCCTCTTAGTGAAAGCGCTTCCACAGACAATTCTAACGAGAGCGACTATTAGATGCTAGCAACTTTCCAGGGGTATTTGTGCTGAAGGTTTTCAAAACTTCAAGTGAAGCCTTACTAGCCATGCTGATGTCACAGTTCACTATCCTGGACGGAAAGTTAATAAATCTTGGTTTGTAGTGAAAGCGCTCTAAGAGAAGACATTCAGAAGCAGAAGCATTCCATGCCAACATCTTCCCTGCTGGAGATATTCACTATTCCTATAGCGCCTTATTAGGCGTGATTAATTCGCTAATAACTAGCCTACATGAAAACGTTTCCTTTCTGGTGCTTTGCAACTGGCAGCGAAAGCACGTCATAAAAACATCCTAACGAGAGCCAAAATGTGATGGTAGCACCTTCCCTGCAGTACTTGTGCTGAACGTTCTGAAATCTTGAACTGACGCTTCAAACGTTGCCATTCACAAGCCTAGAGTGAAAATTCTACAATTCGCCTTTTGCAGTAACAGCGCTATTAGAGAAAACATTAGGAAGTGGTATAATGTCATGCCAGCATCTGCACAGCCTGAGATACTCACTTTTCCATAAGCGCCTTAATAGGCACTGTTAAGTCACAATTCATTACCCTAAACTAAAATGTGTTAGTTGTGCTTTACAGCTTGCAATGAAAGCGCTATAAGAGAAGACTCTAAGCAGAGCCTGCATTGGATGGTAGCAGCTTCCCTGCGGGTCTTGTGCTGAACGCTCTGAAATTTTGAAGTGACGCTTTACTAGCTGATGCTATACTTCAGAATCCTAGACTGAAAGTTCTATAAGTCTTGCTTTGCAGTGAAAGCGCTGTGAGAGAAGACATTCGGAAGCAGCAGCATTACATACTACCATCTTGCTCGCTGTCGATAGTCACTATTCCTAAAGTGCGTTATTAGGCGAAGTAAAGTAACTATTTAGTAACCTACATTAAATCGTTCTGTTAGTCGTGCTTTCCACGTTGCAATGAAAGCGCTTCCAGAGAAGGCTCTAACGAGAGCCAGCATTTGATCGTAGCAGCTTCCCTGCCGTACTTCTTCTGAACGATTTTAAATTTTGGAGTGACGCTTTAATACACATCATTTTACAGTACACGTGCCTAGGCTGAAAGTTCTACAAGTCTTGCTTTGCAGTGAAAGCGCTATAAGAGAAGACATTCAGAAGGGGCAGCATTCCATGTTAACATCTTCCCTTCGGGATGTACGTTCCAAAAGTCGTCCTTTGCAGCATGCAGTAAAAGCTTTTCCACAGAAGACTCTAAGGAGAACCAGCATGTCATCGTAGCAACTTCCCTGAGGTACTTGTGCTGAACGCCCTGATATTTTGAGTGACACTTTAATAGCCGTTTCGATGGCTACTATAAACGAAGACTCTAAGGAAGCCAAAATTAGATGGTAGCAGCTTCCCTGCTGTACTTGTGTTGATCTCTCTGAAATCATGAGATGAAGCCTTAATAGACATGCTGATGTTACATTTCACAAGTTCAGACTGAAAGGTCTACAAGTCTTGCTTTGCAGTGAAAGCGCTCTAAGAGAAGACGTTCAGAAGCAGCAGTATTCCACACCAGCATCTTCACTGTGGGAGTCATTCACTTTTCAGAACACGCCTTCGTAAGTCACAATTCAGTATCCTACACTAAAACGTCCTGTTAGACGCACTTCGCAGCTTGCAGTGAAAGCGTTTCCAGAGAAGACTCGAACGAGAGCCAGCATTTCATCGTAGCAACTTCCCTGAGGTACTTTAGCCGAACGCTCTGAAATTTTGAAGTAACGCTTTCATAGTCATTCTGATGTTACAGTACACAAGTCTACACTGAAAGCTCAACAAGTCTTGCTTTACAGAAAAAGCACTCTAAGAGAAGACCTTCAGAAGAAGCAAGCTTTCCATGCTAGCGTCTTCCCTGTAGACGTATTTCCATTTTCCTACAGAGACGTAATAGGGGCGCTTAGGTCTCAATTCAGTACCCTACACTAAATCGCTCTGACAGTCGTGCTATCCACGTTACAATGAAAGAGCTTGCACAGAAGACTCTAATGAGAGCCAGCATTTGATCGTAGCAGCTTCCCTGCGGTTCTTGTGCTGAACGATCTGAATTTTATAAGTGACGCTTTATCTGCAGTTTATATGTTACGGTACTTGGTCTGAATCATTTTAATGTCTGAATTGGTGTTTTAATAACAATTCTGATGCAGCAGTACAGAAGCCTAGACTGAAAGGTCTACAAGTCTTGCTTTACAGAAAAAGCACTCTAAGAGAAGACATTCAGAAGCTGCAAAATTCCATTCTAGCATCTTCCCTTCAGGAGTTAGTCACTTTTCCTAAAGCGCCTTCCCAGTCGAAGTTAAGTCACAATTCAGTACCCTAAACTAAAACGGTCCATATAAGAAGTGCTTTGCAGCTTGCAGTGAATGCTCTTTCACAGAAGACTCTTAAAGAGAGCCAGCATTTGATCTTAGCATCTTCCCTGCCGTACTTGTGCTGAACGATCTACAAATTTTGAAGTGACGCTTTAATAGCCATTCTGACGTTGTAGCACACAGACCCAGACTGAAACTTCTACAAGTTTTGCTTTGCAGTGAAAACTCTCTAAAAGAAGACATTCAGAAGCATCAACATTCCATGCTAGCATCATCCCTCAGGCACCTACGCATTTTTCTTAAAGCGCAATAATTTGTGAAATTAAGTCACAATTCAGTATCCTATACTAAAACGTCTGATAGTCGTACTTTGCAGCTTGCAGTGAAAGCACTTCCAGAGAAGACTCTGACGAGAGCCAGCATTTCATGGTGGCATCTTCCCTGCGGTACTTGTGCTGAAAGCTCTGAATTTGTGAAGTGACGCCTTCATAGCTATTCTGATGTTACAGTGTACAAGCCTAGACTGAAAGTTCTACAAGTCTTGCTCTGCAGTGAATGCGCTATAAGAGGAGACGTTCAGAAGCAGCAGCATTCCGTGCTAGCGTCTTCGCTGTTGGAGATATTCAATGTTCCTAAAGCGCGTTATTAGTCGCTATTATATCACTATTCTTTAGCCTACTGTTAGTCGTGTTTTGCGCCTCTTAGTGAAAGCGCTTCCAGAGACGATTCTAACGAGAGCCACTATTTGATGCTAGCAACTTTCCAGGGGTATTTGTGCTGAAGGTTTTCAAAACTTCAAGTGAAGCCTTACTAGCCATGCTGATGTCACAGTTCACTATCCTGGACGGAAAGTTCATAAATCTTGGTTTGTAGTGAAAGCGCTCTAAGAGAAGACATTCAGAAGCAGAAGCATTTCATTCTAACATCTTCCCTGCTGGAGATATTCACTTTTCCTAAAGTGCCTTAGTAGCCGCTATTAAGTCGCTAATAACTAGCCAACACAATAACGTTGCGTTAGTCGTGCTCTGCGTCTTGCAGAGATAGCGCTCCCATACAAGTCTCTAACGAAAGCCAGCTTGTGATGATTGCAGCTTTCCTGAGGTACTTGTGCTGAACGATCTGAAATTTTGAAGTGACGTTTTAATAGCCATGATGACGTTACAGTTCACAAGCCTAGACCGAAAGTAATACAAATCTTGCCCTGCAGGGGAAGCGCTCTAAGACAAGACACTCAGAAGCGGAGTCATTCCATGCTAACACCTTCTTGGCTGGTATATTCATTTCTACTAAAGCGCCTTAATAGGCGGTGTCAAGTCAGTATTCACATGCTTATACCAACACCTTCTTTCAGTCGTTGCTGCAGCTTGCCATGAAAGCGCTTGCAGAGAAGAGTCTAACGAGAGCCAGCATTGGATGGTAGCAGCTTCTCTGCGGTACTTGTGTTGAACGCTTTGAAATTTTGAAGTGATGATTTAATAGCTATTCTGATGCCACAGCACACAAGCCTAGAATGAAAGTTCTACAAGTCGTGGTTTGCAGTGAACGCGCCCGAAGAGAATACATACGAAAGCAGAAGCATTCCATGATAGCATCTTCCCTGCTGGAGATATTAATTTTTGCTAAAGCGCCTTAATAGGCGTTGTTAAGTCACTGTTCACTAGCCTATACCAAAACGTTCTTTTAGTCATATTTGCAGGTTGCAGTGAAAGACCTACTGGAAAGACTCTAACGAGACTCTACATTTGATACAAGCAGATTCCCTGCGAAACTTAGGCTAAACGCTCTGAAATTTTGAACTGACGCCTTAACAGCCATGTTGATGATACATTTCACAAGCCTAGAGTGAAAGTCCTACAAGTCGTGCTCTGCAGTGAAAGCGCAATAAGAGAAGACATTCAGAAGCATTCCATGCTACCGACTTCCCCGTATCTGTTATTCACTTTTCTAAAAGCGCTTTAATAGGCGTTATTAAGTCTCTATTACCTAGCTTACACGAAAACATTGCGTTTTTCATGCTTTGCAGCTGGCAGTGAAAGCGCTATAAGAGGAAACTTTAAGGAGAGCCAAAATTAGATGGTAGCCGCTTCCCTGCGGTACTTGTGCGGAACGCTCTGAAATCTTGAAGTGAAGCCTTAATAGCCATGCTGCTGTTACATTTCGCAAGTCTAGACTGAAAGTTCGACAAATGGTGCTTTGTAGTTGAAGCGCTTTAAGAGAAGACGTTCATAAGCAGCATCGTTCCATGCTAGCATCGTCCTTGCTGGAGATACTAATTTCAACTCTAGCGCCGTAATAGGCGTTTTAAAGTCACTATTATAGCGCATTCACTGCAGGAAATGCAGCAGCAGGAGATGAAACAGAAGGAGGTTCAGCATCGGGAGATACACAAGTAAATGAAGAAGCAGGAGATGCAGAAGGAGATACAGCAGTAGCAGATGAAGCAGTAGATGCAAAAGGAGATGCAGCAGTAGCAGATGAGGCAGCAGATGCAGCAGCAGATGTAGAAGTATTCGCAGCAGGAGATGGCAGCAGCAGATGATGCAGCAGCAGATGCAGCAGCAGTTGCAGCAGGAGATGCAGCAGCAGATGATGCAGCAGCAGATGCAGAAGCAGTTGCAGCAGGAGATGACGCAGTATCAGATGCAGCAGCAGGAGATGCAGTAGCAGCAGCTGCAGCAGCAGGGAATACCGCAGCAGGGTATGTTACAGAATATGCAGCAGCAGGGGATGAAGCCAGAGATGCAGCAGGAGCTGCGAACGGAGATTCAGTAGGAAGAGAGGCAGCTGGAGTTGCTGCGTCAGGACATGAAAGAATAGATTTAGAAGTAGATATAGCAGTAGGAGATGTAACAGAAGAGGCTGTAGCAGCAAATGCAGCAACAAAAAAACCAGGAATATTTAAATAGACAGTAGATGCAGTAGCAGGAGATTCAGAATCAGGAAGCAGCAGCTGTAGGAGATGCAGGAGCAGGAGATGCAGCAGGACATGTAGCAGGATATGCAGATGCAAGAGATGAAGGTGATGCAGCAGCATAAGATGAAGAAGAAAGAGATGCAGCAGGGGAGGCAGGAAAAATTGATGTAGCAGCAGATGCAGTGGGAGGAGATGCAACAGGATTTGCAGCAGGGGTAGATGCAGCAGCAGATGCAGCAGCAGCAGAAGCGGCAGATGATGCAGCAGCCCGAGATGCAGGGGATTCATCAGGAAATGCAGCAGTAGGAGATACAGCAGCAGGAGATGGAGCAGCAGCAGATACAGCAAGAGAACATACAGCAGAAAATGCCGAGCATAGATTTAGCAGGAGATGCAACAGTAAGAGATGCAGCAGCAGGAGATGCAGCAGGAGGTGCAGCAGCAAATTCAGCAGCAAATGCAGCAGCAGATGCAGAAGAATTGCAGTAGCAGGAAGTGCAGCATCATGACACACAGCAGGTGATACAGCAGCAGGATGTGCAGCAGGAGGTGCATATTCAGCAGGAGATACAGCAGGAGATTCAGAAGAAGGAGATGCAGTAGGAGATACAGCATGATATAAAGAAGCAGCAGACTCAGCAGCGTGAATAAAGAAGCAGGAGATGCATCTGAAGCACATACAGCATCAGGAGATGCAGCAGGAGATGCAGCAGGAAGAATTGCAGCGGGAGATGCAGCAGTATTAGATGGAGTTGTAGGAGGCACAGTAGCAGATGCAGCACCACATTTCTCGGAAGATGCAGCAGCAGTATATGCAGTAGAGGGAGATTCAGCAGCAGGAGATGCAGCAGCAGGAGATGCAAGAGAGAGGCAACAGCTGGAGATGCAGCAGCAGGAGATGTAGGAATTGATGCAGGAGGAGATGCAGCAGTAGGTGCAGCAGGAGATACAGTAGCAGGAGATTTCGCAGCAGGAGATGTAGAAGAGATGATGCAGATGGAGATGCAGCAGGAGATGCAGATTCAGTAGGAGAAGCAGGAACAGGAGATTCTATGGAAGATGCAGAAGCAGGAGATGCTGCAGAGAATGCAGCATCAAGAGACGCAGCACCGAGAGATGCAGTACAAAATACAGCAGCAGGAGATACAGCAGGAGATGAAGCAGCAGGAGATGAAGTGAAGTAGATGCAGAAAAAAAGATGCAGCAGCTTGAAGTGCAGCAGCAGCAGATGCAGCAGCAGATAGAGCAGCAGGAGAGGCAGCTGGTAATCCAGGAGCAGGAGATGCAAAAGTAGAAGACATATCAGGAGATACAGCAACAGATAAAGCAGCAGGAGATGCAGCAGGAATTGCAGCAGCACATGTAGCAGGAGATGCAGAACCAGGAGACGCGGCAACAGGAGATGCAACGCCAGGAGATGCAGCTGGAAATGCATATTCATCAGGAGATGCAGCAAAAAGATATGCAGCAGGAGAAGCAGCAGCAGGAGATGCAGCAGCAGATTCAGCAGGAAATGTAGCAGCAGAAGATGCAGAAGCAGGAGATGCATCAGCAAGAGCTGATATAGCAGGAGATGCATCAGCAGGATATGCAGCAGGAGAAGCATCAGCAGAAAATGCATCATGTACTGCTGCATCTGCTGCTACATCTCCTGCTACTTGATTCAGAAGCAGATTCTGTAAGAGATGCAGAGACAGGAGATTCATAAGCAAAAGATAGAGCACCAGGAGATGCAGCAGCAGGAATTTCAGTAGGAAACGCAGCAGCAGGAGAAACAGCAGGTAATACAGCAGCAGTAGATGAAGTAGGGTATGAAGCAGCAGTAGATGCAGCAGGGTAGGCAACAGCAGGAGATTGAGCAGCAGGAGATGAATCAGAGGATATGCATCATCAGATGAATCCGCTGATGCATCAGAGGTAGTTGCAGACAGAGATGCAGCATCAGGAAATTGAGCAGAGGATGCAGCTGCAATAGATGCAGGAAGAGATCCAGGCGGAAGAAGTAGAGCAGTAGGAGATGTAGCAGCACATACAGCAGCAGATCAGGGGATGAAGCAGCAGGAGGAGATTCAGCAGGAGATGCATCAGGAGATGCATCATCAGGAGATGCATCATCAGGAGATGCAGCATTAGGAGATGCAGCAGGGGATTCAATGGCAGGTGATGCAGCAGCAGATGCAGCAGAAGTAAATCCAGCAGCAGAAGATGTAGCAGCATATGCAGCAGCAGATGCAGACAAAGTTAATTCAGCAGCAGAAGATGTAGCAGCACATGCAGCAGTAATAGATGAAACCGAGGAGAAGAAGCAGGGGATACAGCAGCAGGAGATGCAGCAGTAGATGCATATTCAGCAGGAGGTGCAGCAGAAGATGCAGCAGCACATGCAGCAGCACAGTCAGCAGACGATGCTGAAGCAGGAGATTCAGCAGCAGGAGACTAAGACTCGGCAGATACCGGAGCACGTTCAGCAGGAGATGCAGCAGTGTTTGCAGTAGCAGCAGATTGAGCATCAGGTGATACAGGAGGACATAAAAAATCAGAATGTGAAGCAGCAGGAGATGCAGCAGTAGATTAATCTACAGCAGATGCACCAAAAGATGCAGGAGATGCAGCAGCAGGAGATGCAGCTGGAGATGCAGCAGCAGTAGATTGAGCAAGATACACAGAAGCAGGAGATGCATCGGCGGGAGATGTGGCATGAGAGGCAGATGAAGGAGATCCTGCAGCAGATGCAGTTGCATGTACAGCACCAGCAGATGCATTAGCAGGAGATTCAGCAGCAGGAGATGCATCAGGAGATGCAGCAGCAGGAGATGCAGCAGGAATTCAGGAAGGGATTCAGTAGCAGGAGATGCACGAGGAGATGCAGCAATAGGAGATACAGCAGATTATGCAGCAGCAGGAGATGAAGCCGCAGGAGATGCACCAGCAGAAGATGCAGCAGCAGAAGATGCAGCAGGAGATACAGACGCCGGAGACTAGCAGGGGCACAAGAAAACGGAGCAGGAGATGTGGCAGGATAAGATGCAGTACCAGCAGATGCAATAGGAGATGCAGCATCTGGAGTTCAAGCAATAGAAAATGCTGCAGGAGTTGCAGCAGCAGGCGATAGAGCAGGAGAAGATGCAGCATAAGGATATGCATGAGGAGATTCCACAGAAGCTTCAGCATGTGATGCAGGATCACGAAATGCAGAAGCAAGAGATGCAGCAGTAAGAGATGAAATAGGAGATGCAGAAGCAGGAGGTGGAGCAGTAAATTCAGCAGGAGATGAAGCAGGAGGAGATACAGCAAGAGGAGATCTAGCAGAAAGAGATGCAGCAGGAGATGCAGCAGGCGATAGAGCAGCAAGAAATGCAGCAGGAGATGCAGCTGCAGAAGATGCAGCAGCAAGAGATGCAGCAGAAGATACAGCAGCAGGAGATTAAGCAGCAAACACAAGAGATTCAGTAGCAGGAGATGCTGCAGCAGACGCATACAGAAGCAGGAGTTGCAGCAGGAGGAGATTCAGCACCAAAAAATGCAGCAGGAGATGCAGGAGGAGATGTAGCCGCAGGAAATGCAGCAGCAGGAGATGCAGCAGGAGATGCAGCAGCAGGAGATGCAGCAGCATATGCAGTAGCAAGTTAAGAACCAGCAGATGAAGCAGAGGGAGATGCAGCAGCAGGAAATGCAGCAGTAGATACAGAAGACAGGGATGCAGCAGCAGCAGCAGATGCAGCAGGAGACAGACCGTTAGACACAGCAGCAGGAGATGCAGCAGGAACTGCATCAGCAGGAGATTCAGCAGGAGATTATGCAGCAGGTGATACAGCAGCAGATGCGGCAGCAGGAGATGCTGCAGCAGGTGTATCAGGAGGAGATGCAGCAGCAGGAGACGTAGCAGGAGGTATGCATCAGGAGATGCAGCAGGAAATTCTATAGCAGGAGGTTATGCAGCAGGAGATGCAGCAGGAGATTCTATAACAGGAGATGCAGCAGGATTTGCAGCAGCAGGAGGTGCAGCACCGAGAAATGCAGCAGGAAAGGCAGGAGGAGGTGCAGCCGCAGGAATTACAGCAGCAGGAGATGCAGCATGAGATGCAGCAGCATGAGATGCAGCAGCATATGCAGCAGCAAATTAATTACCAGCAGATGAGGCAGAGGGAGATGCAGCAGCAGGAATGGCAGCAGTATATATAGAAGGTGGAGATGCAGCAGCAGGACATGCAGCAGGACGAGATGCATCATGTAATGCAGCAGGAGATGCAGGAGGAGATGCAGCAAGAGACTCAGCAGGAGATGCAGCAGCTTGAGGTGACACAGGAGATGAATCAGCTGTAGATGCAACCATGTACGCAGTAGCAGGAGTTGCAGCAGCAGGAGATGCATCAGGAAATGATGCAGAAAGAGATGCCACATCAGATTCATCAGCAAGAGATGCAGGAGGAGATCCAGCAGCAGGAGATGCAGCATGAAATGCATCAGCAGGAGATGAAGCAGAAAATGCTCCAGATGCATCAGCATGAGTTTCAGCAGACATGCTGCAGCAGATGCAGCAGGAGGAGATTCCACAGGATATTGAGCAGGAGATGCAGCAGCAGAAGATGCAGAAAGAGATGAAGCATGAGGAGATGCAGAAGCAGGAGATGCAGCATGAAATGCAGCAGCAGGTGATGTAGTAGCAGGAAATGCATGGGGAGATGCAGCAGCAGGAGATGCAGCAACTGAAGCAGCAGCAGGAGTTGAAGCAGCAGGAGATGCAGCAGGGAATGCAGCATCAACAGATGTAGCAGGAGATGCAGCAGCATCATATGCAGTAGGAGATGTAGCAGCAAGAGATGAAGAAGCAAGAGATGGTGAAGTAGGAGATGCTACAGGAGATGCAGCGGGAGGAGATGAAGCAGCAGGAGATGCAGAGTAGTAGATGCAGAGAAGAAGATGCAGCAGAAGGAGATATAGCAGGAGATTCAGCCGCAGTAAATGCAACAAGAGTTACAGCTGCATCAGATGCAGCATCAGTTGCAGCAGCAGAGGATGCAAGAGCAGATGCAGAAGCAGGAGATGCACCAGCAGGAGAGGTAGTAGGAGATGCAGCAGTAGATTTAGCAGCAGCAGATTCAGTAGATGCAGCAGTATTAGATTCAGAAAGAGATGCATCACCAGGAGATGCAGTAGTAGAAGATGCAGAAGGATATGCAGCATGAGATGCAGCTGCAGGAGATGCAGCAGCAGGACATGCAGCAGCATCTGATGTAGCAGGAGACGCAGAATCAGAAGATGCAGCAGCAGGATATGAAGCAGAAGATGCAGCAGAATATAGAGGAGCAGGAGATGCAGTTGGAGATGCAGCAGGAGAAGCAGCAGCATGATATAGAGGAGGAGAAAATGCAGCATCAGGAGATTCAGCAGCAGGAAATGCAATAGGAGATACAGAAGCAGGAGATGTAGCAGCAGAGGATACAGCAGGACATTAATCAGGAGATGCAGCAGGAAGAGATGCAGCTGGAGATAGAGCAGCAGGAGATGCAGCAAGATATACAGCCGCAGGAAATGGCGGAGAGAAAGCAGTAGAAGATGCAGGAGCAGATTTAGCAGCAGATTCAGCAGGAGATGCAGCAGCATCATATGCAGTAGGAGACGCAGAGCAGCAAGAGATGAAGAAGCAGGAGATGCTACAGGAGATTCATCACGAGATGAAGGAGGAGATGCAGCAGCAGGAGATGCAGAGTAGTAGATGAAGAGAAGATACAGCAGAAGGAAATATAGCAAGAGATTCAGCCGCAGGAAATGCAGCAGGAGAGAAAGCAGCAGGAGAGAAAGCAGGAGAGGATGCAACAGCAGATGCAGCAGCAGATTCAGTAGATGCAGCAGCAGATTCAGCAGATGCAGCAGTAGTAGACTGAGAAAGAGCTGCAGCAGGAAATGCAGATGAATATGCATCAGCAGATGCATCTGCAGGTGATGCAGAAGGAGGTGCAGCGGGTGATGCTCAAGAAGATGCAGCAGGAGATGCAGGAGATGAAGCAGCAGGATATGCAGCAGAAAGAAGATGATGCCGGAGAAGCTTCAATAGCAGGTGCAACATGAGATAGAGCAGGAGATGCAGCAGCAGACAAAGCAGACGGAGATGCAAAAACAGGAGATGCAGCAGAACGTCATGGAGCAAGAGATGCAGCAGCAAAAGATGAAGCAGCAGGAGATATAGCAGCAGGAGATGCAGCATGGCATGCAGCAGAATGAAGTGGAGCAGCAGGGGATGCATCAGTAGATGCAGAAGCAGCAGATACAGCAGGAGATGCCGTAGCAGGAGTTGCACCAAGAGTTTTAGCAGGAGGAGATTCAGCAGGAGATGCAGCAGGAGGAGATGAAGCAAGCGGAGATGCAACATGAGATGCAGCAGGGGGAGATTCAGCAGGAGATGCAGCAGGAGGAGATTCAGCAGGAGATGCAGCAGAAGAAGATTTAACAAGAGATGCAGCAGGAGGAGGTACAGCAGATGCAGCAGCAGATGCAGCAGAAGGAGATGCATAAGAGATGCAGGAGCTATTGATGCAGCAGGAGATGCTGGAGCCGGAAATGCAGAGGGAGATTAAACAGGAGATGCTGCAGCAGGTGATGAAGCAGCAGATGCAGCAACAGATGCAGCAGCAGAAGATGTTGCAGGTGGTACAGCAGAAAGTGAAGCAACACCAGATGAAGCAGCATATGCTGCAGATGCAGCAATAGGTGATGCAGCAGGTAATGCAGCAGGAAGAGATGCAGGAGGAGATGCACAAACAGGAGATGCATCTGCAAGATATAAAGAGCAGCAGATGCAGCAACAATTGGAGCTGCATGAGATGCACCAAAAAATACAGCAGGAGATGCAGCCGAAGGAGATGTAGCAGGAGATGCAGCAGCAGGAGATGCAGCCGCAAATGCATTCAGCAGGAGATGCAGTAGGAGATGCAGCAGCAGGAGATTCAGTAGCAGGAGATTCAGCAGCAGATGTAGTAGGATATGCATCATCAGGAGATGCGTCCACAGGTGCATCAGCAGAGAATGCAGCAGGAGATACAGCTAGAGATGCAGGAGGAGATGAAGTAGCAGATGCAGTAGCAGCAGGTGCAGGGGAATATCCAGCAGCCGGAGATGTAGCAGGAGATGCAGCAGTACATAAAGTAGCAGCAGATACAACAGTAGATTTAGGAGATGCAGCAGCACGAGATGCAGCAGGAGATAAACAACAGAAGATACAGAAGGAGATGCAGCAGCAGAAGTTGAAGCAGGAGATGAAGTAGAAATGCAGCAAGAGATGAAGCAGGAGATGTATATTCAGTAGGAAATGTAGCAGCAGAAGCTGCTGCTGCAGATGACGCAGCAGGAGATGCTGCAGAAGGAGATGCAGCAGGAGATGCAGCAGATGGAAATGCAGCAAGATATGCTGAAGGAAGAGATGCTGCAGGTAATACAGCAGGAGGGGATGCAGTAGGATATGAAGCAGGAGATGCAGCAGCAGGACATGCAGCAGGGGATGCATATTCAGCAGTAGATTCAGCAAAAATTGGGAAGGAAGATGCAGCAGCAGGAGATTTAGCAGGAGATGCAGCAGTAGATGAAGCAGCAGCATGTGCAGCAGCAGATGCACCAGATGGAGCAGAAAGAGATGCAGCAGGGAATGAAGCAGCAGATGCAACAGGAAATGGAGCATCAGGAGATGCATCCGCAGATACCTGAGCAGAGGAGATACAGAAGCAGAGGATGCAGCAGGAAATGTAGCAGCAGAAGATAGAGAAGCAGGAGATGAAGCAGCAGATGCATCAGCAGGAGATGCAGGAGGACATCAAGTAGCAGGAGATGTAGCAGCAGATGCAGCAGTACATGAAGCATTTCCTGCTGCTGCATCTCCTGCTGCTGTATTTCTTGCGGCTGCACCTCCTCCTGCTTCTCCTGCTGCATTTCTTGGTGCTGCATCTCCTGCTGCTGCAAATCCTACTGCATCTTCTGATATAGTATCTCCTGTTGCATCTCCTGCTGCCGAATCTGCGGTTACTGCATCCTCTGCTGTATCTACTACTGATGCATCTCCTGCTTTATCTTCTCCTGATGCATCTACTGCTACATCCTCTGCTTCTGCATCTTCTGCTGCTGCATCTCCTGCTTCATCACCTGCTGCTGCATCTTCTTTTCTGCAGATCCTGCTTCTTCAGCTCCTGCTGCATAATCTCCTACTGAATCTGCTGCTCTATCTCCTGCGGCAGCGGCTGCTGGTGCATCTCCTGCTGCATTTCTTGGTGCTGCATCTCCTGCTGCTGCAAATCCTACTGCATCTTCTGCTATAGAATCTCCTGCTGCATCTCCTGATGCATAACCTCCTTCTATAGAATCTCCTGCTGCATCTCATGATGCATACCTTCTGCTACGTCTCCTGCTGCTGCATCTCCTCCTGATACATCTGTTGAAGCATCTCCTGCTGCTACTTCACCTGCTGCTGCATCTGCTGCTGTATCACCTGCTGCATAATCTCCTGCTGAATCTCCTGCTGCTGCAGTACCTGCTGTATCTCCTCCTGTATATCCTTTTGCTGCATATCCTGCTTCTGTATATACTGCTGCATTTCATGCTGCTTCATTTCCTGCTGCAGAATCTCCTTCTGCCTCTCCTGCTGCGGAATCTGCTGCTACTGCATCCTCTGCTGTATCTACTACTGATGCATCTCCTGCTTTATCTTCTCCTTCTGCATCTACTGCTACATCCTCTGCTTCTGCATCTTCTGCTGCTGCGTCTGCTGCATCATCTCCTCTTGCCTCTCCCCCTACTGCATCTCCGGCTGAATCTCCTGCTGCATCTCCTGATGCTGTATCATCTGAATCATCTCTTCCTGCTGCATCTCCAGCTGAATCTGCAGCCACTGCTGTATCTGCTTTTGCATCTCCTTCTGTTGCGTCTCCTGCGGCATCTGCTGCTGCATCGGCTGCTTCATCCCGTGCTGCTGCATCTGCTGCTGCATCTGCTGCTGCTTATCCTGCTGCAGAAATTCCTGCTGAATCTGCTGCTGGATCTGCTGCGGATGCATCTCCGCTGCTTCATCTCCTGCTCTTGCATCTCCTACTGCTGAATCTCCTCCTGAATCTGCTGTGGCATCTCATGTTGCTACATATCCTGCTACATCTCCTGATGCATCTCCTGATGAATATGCATCTCCTGCTGCATCTCCTCCTGCTGCATATTCTGTGGCATCTCCTGCTGCATATCTTGCTATTTCATCTCCTGCTGCATCTCCTGCTGAATATGTCTACCCTGCTGCATCTCCTCCTGCAGTGTCTAACGGTCAATCTCCTGCTGCATCTGCTGCTGCTGCTGCATCTGCATCTGCTGCTGCTTCTGCATCTGCGTCTTCTGTATCTACTGCTGCATTTCCTGCTGCTGCATCTCCCTCTGCCTCCTCTGCTGGTACTTCATTTGCTGCTGCATATGCTGCTGCATCTCATGCTGCTGCATCTCATGCTGCATCTCCTGCTGCTGCATTTCCTGCGGCTACATCTCCTCCTGCGTCTCCTGCTGCATTTCTGGGTGCTGAATCTCCTGCTGCTGCAACTCCTGCTTCTGCAATGCCTGCTGCTTGGTGCTGAATCTCTTGCTCTTGCAACTCCTGCTGCATCTCCTGCTGAATCTCCAGCTAAAGAATTACCTGCTGCATTTCCTGCTGCATTTCTCATGATGCAGCGCTTGCTGCATAACTTCCTGCTACGTCTCCTGCTGCTGCATCTTCTCCTGATACATCTGCTGCTCAATCTCCTGCTGCTGAATCTCCTCCTGCATCTCTTGCTCTTGCATCTCCTGCTGCCTCTTCTGCTGCTGCATTACCTGCTATATCTTCTCCTACTCCATCTCCTGCTACTGCATCTCCTGCTGCTGAATCTCTTTCTGCATCTCCTTCTTCCGAATCTCCTGCTGCTCTATTACTTTATGCATCAAGTCCTGCTGCGTATCCCGCTGCTGAATCTCCTCCTGCTGCATCTGTGCAGCATCTCCTGCTGATGCATCTCCTGCTCCTAAATCTGCATCTCCTGCTGCAGCTGCTGCAGCTGCATCTCCTGCTGATGCATCTCCTGCTCTTGCATTTCTTTCTGCTGAATCTCCTCTGGAATATCCTGCGGCATCTCATGCTACTACATATCCTGCTACATCTCCTGCTGCATCTCCTTCTGAATATGCATCTCCTGATGCATCTTCACCTGCTGCTACTCCTACTGCTGCATTTACTTCTGCGTCTGCTGCAGCATCTCCTGCTACTGAATCTCCTGATGCCGTGTCTGCTGATTAATCTCCTCTGTTTGCTGCTGAATCTCCTGTTGCTGAATCTCCTGCTGCGTTTCTTGCTGCTCTATTGCCTGCTGCATCTCTTTCTGCTGCATCTCTTTCTGCTAGATCTCCTCTTGCTGTATCTCCTCCTGCTGCATTTCCTCCTAAATTTATTGCTCCACCTCCTGCTTCTGCATCTCCTATTGCATCTCCTACTGCTGCATCTCTTGCTTCTGCATTTCGTGATCCTGCATCATATGCTGAAGCTCCTGTGGAATCTCCTCATGCATATTCTTATGTTGCATCTTCTCCTGCTCTGTCATCTGCTGCTGCATCTCCTGCAGCATTTTCTATTGCTTGAACTCCAGATGCTGCATCTCCAACTGCATCTGCTGGTACTGCATCTTATCCTGCCGCATCTCCTGCTCCATTTTCTTCTGCTGCTGCTGCTTCAGGTACTGCTGCATCTTCTGCTGCTGCATCTCCTGCTTCATCTCCTGCTGCTGCATCTTCTTTTCTGCAGATCCTGCTGCTTCAACTCTTGCTGCAGAATCTCCTACTGAATCTGCTGTTCTATCTCCTGCAGCAGTGGCTGCTTGTGCATTTTCTGATGCATTGTCTGCTACTTCATCTCTTTCTGCTGCATCTCTTGCTGCTTCATGTACTGCTGCAACTCTTGCTGCATCTCCTATTGTTGCAGTTCCTGCTGCTGCATCTCCTGCTCCTGCATCTGATGCTTCATCTCCTGCTGATGCATCTCCTGCTTCTGCATTTCTTGCTGCATCTCCTGCTGCTGCATGGCCTGCTGGCGAATCTCTTGCAGTTTTTGCTACATCTGCTGTAGATTCACCTACTGTTGAATCTCCTGCTGCTGGATGTCCTCGTGCACCTCCTGCTGCTGCATCTGTTGCTACATCTGTTACTGCATCTCCTGCAGCTGCATCTCCTGTTGCATCTCCTACTGCTGAATCTCGTGCTACTGCATTCTCTGCTGCATCTACTGCTGCTGCATCGTCTGCTGTGGAATCTCCTACTTGCTTAGTCTCCTGATGCTTCATATCCTGCTTCATCTCCTTTTGCTGCATATATTGCTGCTGCATCTCCTGCTGCTTCGTCTGATGCTACAACTCCTGCTCTGTCTCCTGCTGTGGAATCTCCTGCTGCATCTACGTCTGCATCTCCTGCTGCTCCATCTGCATCATCAGGATATTCTGAAGGAGATGCAGCAACAGGATATGCAGCCACAGCACTGCGGCAGCAGATTCAGCTGCAGGAGATGCAGCCATAGGAGATGAAGCAGCAGAAGAAGCAGCAGGAGATGAAGAAGCAGGAGAAGCAGCAGGAGATGAAGAGGCAGGAGATGCAGCAGCTGCAGATGCAGCAGGAGATGCAGCAGGAGAAACAGTAGCAGGAGATGCAGCAGAATAAGCTGTAGCAGGAAATGAAGAAGAAGTAGATGCAGCCTGGGGTGTAAAAGCAGGTAATGCAGCAGCAGGAGATGCAGTAGGAGATGCAGCAGGAAGTGTAGCAGAGGTTAAGCTTCAGACGCAGAAGATGTAGAAGGATATGAAGTAGCAGTACATGTAAGAGAGGATGGAGCAGCCGGGGATGCAGCAGCAGGAGATGTAGCAGCAGGAGAGTCATCAGCAAGACATGCCTCATGAGATGCAGCAAGAGGAGATGCATCAAGAAACAAAGCAGGAGCTGGAGCAGCAGGAGATGAAGCATTACGAGATGCAGCAGGAGATATAGCAGAAGGCGATTCTTCCGTTGGAGATACAGCAGCAGGAGATGCAGTAGGACATGCAGCAGGAGATGCAGTAGGACATACAGCAGGAGATGCAGCCGCAGGAGACGCAGCAGAAGATGCAGCAGGAAATGTAGCAGGGTATATCTGAAGAGATGCAGAAGAAGGAGACTCAAAAGTAGTTGCAGCAGAAAGAGATGCAGCAGTAGATGCATCAGCAGATGCAGCAGTACGAGATGCTTCATCAGGAGATGCAGGCAGCAGACAAAAGGGGAGATTCAGATTGAGAAGGAGATGCAGCAGTAGGAGATGCAGCAGGAGGAGAAGGACACGAAGCATGAGATATAGCAGGAGATGCCCCAAGAGATGAAGCACGAGGAGATGTAGGATGGAGAGGCAGCAGAAGGAGATGCAGAAGTGGATGCAACAGCAGTAGATGCAGCAGCTAATGAAAGAGAAGATGTAAAATCAGTAGGAGATACAGTAGCTAGAGATTGCACAGGAGATGCACCAGAAGGAGATGCAGAAGCAGGAGATTCAGTAGCAGGATATGCAACAGATGCAGCTGCAGGAGATGCAGCAGGAGATGAAGCAGGAGATTCAGCAGCAGTAGATGCAGCAGGGGATGCAGCAGCAGGATATTCATCAGCAAGAAATGCAGCAGGACATGTAGCAGGTAGGATATGCAGCATCAGGAAATGCAGCAGCAGATGCAGTAGGAGGTGATGCAGCAGCAGGAAATTCCGATGGAGATACAGCAAGAGATTCAGCACTTGATGAAGCAGCAGAAGTAGCAGAAGATGCAGGTGGAGGAGATACAGCAGCCCCAGATGCAGCAGGAGATGCAGAAAGAGGAGATGCAGCAGCAGCAGATGCAGTAGCAGATGCAGGAGTATCTGAAGCAGTAGATGCAACGGGAGATTCAGCAGCAGGAATTACAGGAGAAAATGCAGCAGTAGATAGAGTATTAGATGAAGCAGCAGGAGACGCAGAACCAGATGCAACTGGAGATGCATCAGGAGATGCATCAGATACTGCATGAGATGCAGCAAAAGGAGATGAAGCAGCAGAAGGAGTAGCAGGAGATGAAGAAGCAGGAGAAGCAGCAGGAGATGAAGAAGCAGGAGATGCAGCAGCAGCAGAATCAGCAGGAGGTGAAGCAGGAGAAGCAGTAGCAGGAGATGTAGCAGAAGATGCATCAGAGTTGCAGCAGAATATGCCGCAGGATATGTAGAAGAAGCAGATGCAGGAGTAAGAGATGCAGCAGCAGATGCAGCAGGAATTGCAGCAGAACATGCCTCCGCAGCAGATGCAGGAGTAAGAGATGCAGCAGCAGATGCAGAAGGAATTGCAGCAGAAGAAGATGAGGCAGGAGGAGATGCATTAGCAGATGCAGTATGAGATGCAGCAAAGAGAGATGCAGAAGCAGGTGCAGGATATGCAACAGCATGAGATTCAGTATCAAGAAATGCAGCAGAAATTGCAGGACCAGGGGATGTAGCAGGAGATGCAGCAGGAGGAGATGCAGCAGGATATGCAGCAGCAGGAGATACTTTAGGAGATGCTGCAGCATGAGATGCAGCAGCATTAGATGCAGCATGCGATGCAGAAGAAGGGGATTCAGCAGCATTTGCAGCAGCAGGAGACACAGAAGCAGAGGATTCAGCAGCAGATGCAGCAGTATTAGATGGAGTAGTAGCAGATGCAGTAGCAGATGCAGCACCACATTTCTCGGGAGGTGCAGCAGCAGTATATGTAGTAGCAGGAGATGCAGCAGCAGAAGGTGTAACAGGAGATAAAACAGCTGGAGATGCAGCAGCAGGAAATGCAGCAGCATGAGATGTAGGAATTGATGCAGCAGGAGATGCAGCAGTAGGTGTAGCAGGAGATATAGCAGCAGGAGATTTCGAAACAGGAGATGTAGAAGAGTTGATGCAGCTGGAGATGCAGCAGATGCCGCAGTAGTTTATAAAGCATTAGGAGATGCAACGACAGATGCAGCAGGAGATGCAGATGCAGCAGGAGAAGCAGGAACAAAAGATTCTGCGGAAGATGCAGAAGCAGGAGATGCTGCAGGGAATGCAGCATCAAGAGACACAGCACCGGGAGATGCAGTACGAAATACAGCAGCAGGAGATACAGCAGGAGATGAAGCAGCAGGAGAAGCAACACCATGAGATGCAATAGGATATGCTGAATCCGGATATGCAGCAGCAGGATATGCAGCAGTAGTTTATAAAGCAGCAGGAGATGCATCATCAGCAGCTGCATCAGCAATGCAGCAAGAGGTGAATGGGAGATTCAGCAGAAAGAGATGCCGCAGCAGATGCAGCAGCAGATGTAGATTCAGCAGGAGATGTAGCAACAGGAGATGCTGCAGCAGCTGCAGCAGCAGGAGATGTAAAAGGGAGAAATGCCGCAGGAAATGAAGCACCAGGAATTGCCACAGCAGAAGATGCAGGATCATGAGCTTCAGCACTAAGAGATGCAGCAGGAGACGTAGTGGAAGAGGATGCAGCAGCAGATGCAGCAGGAGGAGATGCAGCAGCAGATGATGTAACAGAAGATGCAGCAGCAGGAGATGCAGAAGCAGTATATGTAGCGGCCCAAGATGAAGCAGGATATTGAGCAGCGGGAGATGCAGGAGCAAGAGATGCATTAGGAGATGAAGCAGAAGTATATGCAGTAGGAGATGCACCAGCAGGGGAGGTAGTAGCGTGAGATTTAGCAAGAGATGCAGCAGGAGATGCAGCCAGACGAGATGCAGCAGGAGATGTAGCAGCAGGAGATGCAGCAGCAGGAGATGCAGCTGGAGATTCAGCAGCAAGAGACGAAGAGAAGGTGATGCAGAAAGTAAGGTGCAGCAGCTTGAGGTGCAGCAGCAGGAGATGCAGCTGGAGATGCAGCAGCATCAGATGAAGCAACAGATACAGAAGCAGGAGAGGCAGCTGGAAATCCAGCAGCAGCAGATGTAGAAGTAGGAGATATATCAGGAGATGCTGCAGGAATTGCAGCAGCATGAGATGCAGTAGGAATTGCCGCAGCAGGAGATTCAGCAGCAGGAGATGCAGTAGCAGGAGATGCAGCAAAAGATGCATCAGCAAGAGCTGATTTAGCCGGAGATGCATCAGCAGGATATGCAGCAGGAGATGCATCAGCAGGAAATGCTTCATGTACTGCTGCATCTCCCGATAAAATTCCTGCTGCTGCATCTCCTGCTACTTGATGTCCTCCTGCATCTCCTGCTGCTGCATCTGCTGCTTCATCTGCTTCTGTATCTCCTGCTCCTGTATCTCCTGCTCCTGTATCTCCTGCTGCTACATCTCCTGCTGCATCCTCTGCTCATGCATCTGTGGATGCATCTCCTGATGCTCCATTTCCTGTTGTATCTGCTGCTTCATCCCCTGCTGCATCACGTTCTGCTCCATCTGGTGCATCTGCTGCTACATATGCTGCTGCTTCCTCTACTGCTGCATCTCCTGCTAAATCCCCTGCTTCTGCATCTCCTGCTGCATCTCCTGCTGCTGCATATCCTGCTGAATATATAACCCTGCTGCATCTCTTGCTGGTGCCTCTCCCGCTGCATCTCCTGCTGCAAATCCTACTGCATCCCCTGCTGCTGCATTACCTGCTGCATCTCCTCTTGCAGCATATCCTGCTGCATCTCCTGCTGCATCTCCTCTTGCAGCATATCCTGCTGCATTACCTTCTGCTGCATCTCCTGCTGTGTCATCTGCAGCAGCATCTTCTGCTGCTACATTTACTGAATCTGCAACTCCTGATGCATCTTCTACAAACAACTGAGTGTTCTTCTACAAACAACTGAGTGTAGTCTCAAAATCGCTACCTCTAGTCCTTGTGGGAGACTTCAATTTCCCAGATATAGGCTGGGAATATAATACAGCAGAAAGGAAGCAGTCCCGGAGGTTCCTGGAGTGTCTGGAAGACAACTTCCTCACACAGCTGGTGAGCGAACCGACAAGGGACGGTGCCCTCCTGGACCTGCCGGTGGTGAACAGAGAAGGACTGGTGGGGGATGTGAAGGTTGGAGGACGCTTGGGGCAAAGCGTTCATGAGATGATAGAGTTCTCAGTGCAGGGTAAAATGAAGAAGGAGGTTAGCAGAACAGTCGCCCTCAACTTTCAGAGAGCAGACTTTGGGCTGTTCAGAAGGCTGGTCGGAAAAGTCCCGTGGGAGACGCTCCTTGAAGGCAAAGGTGTCCATGAGGGCTGGGCGCTCTTCAAGAAGGAACTCCTAGCAGCTCAGGAGAAAGCCATCCCCAAGTTCCAGAAAAGTAGCCGGAGGGGTAAGAAACCAGCATGGTTGAGTAGGGAGGTCCTAAGAGACATCAATAGGAAGAGGAGGGTCTAAGACCTCTGGAGGAAGGGGCAGGCATCCCGGGTGGACTATAGGGAGGAAGTGAGAATGTGCAGGGAAAAAGTCAGGAGGGCTAAGGCCCAACTAGAAATGCGATTGGCCAAGACTGTGAAAGACAACAAAAAGTCTTTCTACATATACATCAACAGCAAAAGGAGGGCTAGGGAGAATCTCCAGTCCCTGGTAGATGCAGAGGGAACAACAGTAACAGGGGATGAAGACAAGGCTGAAGTGCTCAATGCCTACTTTGCCTCAGTCCTTAACAGTAAGGAAAATTGTTCCCTCTGTGCACAACCCCAAGGGTTGGAAGAGAAGTATGAGATTCCCAAGGTCCAAGAGGAGGTGGTTAGAGACTTGCTTGCCCAGCTAGATGCCCACAAGTCTATGGGGCCGGATGGAGTCCACCCAAGAGTTCTAAGGGAACTGGCGGATGTGCTGGCCAAACCCCTTTCCATCATCTTCCAGCAGTCCTGGATGACTGGGGAGGTTCCGCTGGACTGGAGGCTGGCTGATGTCATGCCCATCTATAAGAAGGGGCGCAGGGAGGATCTGGGGAACTACAGGCCTGTCAGCCTGACCTCGGTACCAGGGAAAGTCATGGAGCGGGTGATCTTGAGTGCGATCATGAAGCACTTGCAAGAGAACCGGGTGATCAGGCCCAGTCTACACGGGTTCATGAAAGGCAGGTCTTGCCAGACTAATCTGATCACCTTCTATGACCAAGTGACTAAACTCTTGGATGAGGGAAAGGCTGTGGATGTGGTCTTCCTGGACTTCAGTAAAGCCTTTGATACATTTTCTCATAGCATTCTGCTTCAGAGACTGTCGGCCTCTGGCCTGGACAGGTGCACACTCTCCTGGGTGAAAAACTGGTTGAATGACCGGGCCCAGAGGGTGGTGGTAAATGGAGTTAAATCCAGCTGGAGGCCAGTGACAAGTGAGGTTCCCCAGGGCTCAGTCCTGGGTCCAGTCCTGTTTAATGTCTTTATCAACGACCTGGATGAAGGCATTGAGTCCTCCCTTAGCAAGTTTGCAGATGACACCAAGCTGTGTGGACGTGTTGATCTGCTGGAGGGTCGGGAGGCTCTGCAAAGGGACCTGAACAGGCTGGACTGCTGGGCAGAGACCAACGGCATGAGGTTTAACAAGGCCAAATGCCGGGTCCTGCACTTGGGGCACAACAACCCTAAGCAGAGGTACAGACTAGGAGAAACCTGGCTGGAAAGCTGCCAGGAGGAGAGGGACCTGGGGGTGCTGGTTGACAACCGACTGAACATGAGCCAGCAGTGTGCCCAGGTGGCCAAAAAGGCCAATGGCATCCTGGCTTGTATCAGGAACGGCGTGACCAGCAGGTCCAGGGAGGTTATTCTCCCCCTGTACTCGGCACTGGTGAGACGGCACCTTGAGTCCTGTGTTCAGTTCTGGGCCCCTCACCACAAGAAGGATGCTGAGGCTCTGGAGCGAGTCCAGAGAAGGGCAACAAAGCTGGTGAAGGGGCTGGAGAACAGGCCTTATGAGGAGCGGCTGAGAGAGCTGGGGTTGTTTAGCCTGGAGAAGAGGAGGCTGAGGGGAGACCTTATTACTCTCTACAACTACCTGAAGGGAGGTTGTGGAGAGGAGGGTGCTGGCCTCTTCTCCCAAGTGACAGGGGACACGACGAGAGGAAATGGCCTCAAGCTCCACCAGGGGAGATTTAGGCTTGAGATTAAGAAGAAATTCTTCACAGAGAGAGTGGTTAGGCATTGGAACAGTCTGCCCAGGGAGGTGGTTGAGTCACCATCCCTGGAGGTGTTTAAGGTTAGGGTAGATGAGGTGCTTAGGAGCATGATTTAGGGAATGGTGGGAATGGTTGGACTCGACGATCCAGTGAGTCTCTTCCAACCTGGTCATTCTGTGATTCTGTGATCTGCTGCTGCATCTATTGCTGCTGCATCTGCTGCCTCTGCAGCTGCAGCTACATCTCCTGCTACTGCATCTCCTGCTGCATCTCCTCTTGCTGCATCTTCTGCTGCATTTCTGGCTACTGCAACTCCTTAATCTGCTGCTGCATCGGCTGCTGCCTCATGTACTGCTGCATCTCCTGCTGTATTTCCTTCTGATGCATCTCCTGCTGCATAATCTGGTGCATCACCTGCTGAATATCCATCTCTTGCTGCATCTCCTGCTGCTGCACCTCATGCTGCTGCATCTGCTGCTGTATATCCTGCTGCTGCATCTCTTCCTGCATCTGCTGCTTCATCTCCTGCTGATGTATCTCCAGCTGTATCTGTATCTCCTGCTGCTTTATTTCCTCCTACGTGCTCTGCTGATTCATCTGCAGACGCATCTGCTGATGCTGCATATCCTGCTACATCTGCTGCTGAATCTCCTACTACTGAATCTCTGGCTGCAGCATCTTCTACTGCATATCCTGCTGAATGCATTTGCGGCTGCGCCTCCTGCTGCTGCATCTCCTGCTGCATCTCCTGCTGAATCTCCTGGTGCATCTCCTGCTGCGGCATCTTCTGCAGCTGCATATCCTTCTGCTGCATCTCCTTCTGCATCTCCTGCTACGGCATCTCTTGCTCAATCTGCTGCTTGTGCATCTCCTGATGCATCCCCTGCTGCTTCATCTCATCCTGCTGCATCTCATGCTGCATCTCCTGCTGCTCTTGATCCTGCTGCTGCATCTCCTGATACTGCATCTCTTAATGAATCTCCTGAAGCTTCTTTTCCTGCTGCTGCATCTCTTGCTCCATGTCCTGCTGCTGCATCTCCTGTTTCTGCATCTCCTTCTGCTTCGTCTGCTGCTGCATCTCTATCTGCTGTATCTCATGTTGCACCTTCTATTGAAGTATCTCCTGTGTCATCTCCTCCTCCTGCATATCCTGCTGCTGCATATTCATATGCGTTTCCTGCTGCAGCTCTTGCTGAATCTACTACTGCTGCATCTGCTGAATCTGCTGCTGTATCTGCTGCTGCTTCATCTACTGCTGCATCTCCTGATAGATCTCCTGCTGATGCATCTGATGCTGCATCTGAAGCTGTTTCTCTTTTGCTGCATTTACTGCGGCTGAATCTCCTGCCATATTTCCTTCTTCTGCATCTTCTTCTCTTCATCTACTACTCTGCATCTCCTGCTGCTGCATCTCCTCCTTCTGCATCATCGGCTGAATATCCTGTAACATCTCCTGCTTCTTCATCTCCTGCTGCTCCGTCTCCTGTAGCATATGATGCTGCTGCATCTCCTGTTACTTCTGCTGCTGCTGCATTCCCTGCTGCATCTCCTGCTGCTGGAACTCCTTCTGCATCTCCTGCTACTACATCCCCTTCTGCTGCATTTCCTGCTGCATCTCCTGATGCTTCCTCCCTTGCTGCATCTCCTGTGGAATCTGCTGCTAAATCTGCTGCTGCATCTTCTGCTCCTTTCTCTCCTGCTGCATCTCCTGCGGCTGCATCTCCTGCTTAATCTCCTCTATATATTCTGCTGCTGTATCTTCTGCTTCTCTACCTCCTATTACATCTCCTGCTGATGCATTTTCTGCTTCTCAATCTCCTGCTGCTGCATCTCCTACTAATGCATCTCCTGCTAATGCATCTCCTGCTGCTGTATATCCTGCTGCATCTTCTGATTCATATCCTGCTGCTGCATCTTCTGATTCTGCATCTCCTGCTGCATCTGCTACTGATGCATCTGTGGCTACATCTCTGCTGCTACATTCTTGCTGCATTTCCTGCTTCATCTGCTGATGCATCTGCTGCTGCTATATGTCCCTCTACATCTCGTCATGCTGCACATTTTGCTGCATCTGCTCAAGATTCTCTTCCTATTGCTTTTCCTGCTGAGGCTGCATCTACCGCTGCATCTGCTGCTGCATCTCCACCTGCTGTATCTGCTGCTTCTGCATTAGCTGCTTACTCTCCTGCTGCATTTCCTATTGCTGCATCTCCTCCTACTGCATCTCCTGCTGCTGCGTCTCCTGCTGCATAACCTGCTGACTCTCTTGCTGCTGGATCTGCTACGGATGCATCTCCTGCTGCTTCATCTCCTGCTCTTGTTTCTCGATCTGCTGTATCTCCTCCTGAATTTCATGATGCATCTCATGCTGCTACATATCCTCTTACATCTCCTGATGCATCTCCTTCTGAATATGCATCTCCCAATGCATCTCCTCCTGCTGCATCTCCTCCTGCTGCACATTCTGCGGCATCTCCTGCTGCATCTCCTCCTACATCTCCACCTGCTTCATCTCCTGCTGCTGTGTCTTCTGCTGAATCTACTGCTGCATCTGCCGCTGATGCATCTGTTGCTGCTGCATCTGCAGCTGCATCGGCTGCTGAATCTCCTGCTGCTGCCTCTCCTGCTGCTGCATCTCCCTCTGTTAAATCTCCTCCTGCATCAACTGCTGCATTTCCTGCATCTTCTACTGTTGCATCTCCTGCTTCTGCATATCCTTTTGCATGTCTTGCTGCTAAATCTCCTGTTTCTGTTTCTCCTACTGCTGCATCTGCTGCTGCTGCATCTGTTGCTGCTGCATCTGCTGCTGCATCTCATGCTGCTTCATCTCCTGCTGCAGCATCTCCTGCATCTTTTGGTGCATCTGCTGTAGATTAATCTGCTGCTGCATCTCCTGCTGCTGATTTTTTATGTCCTACTGCATCACCTCATGCTCAATCTGCTGCTACTGCAAACATTACTGCATCTCGTGCTGCTGCATCTCCTGCTGCATCTCCTGCTGAACATGCTTCGGTATCTGCCGAGTCTTAGTCTCATGCTGCTGAATCTCCTGCTTCAGCAACGTCTGCTGACTGTGCTGCTGAATGTGCTGCTGCATCTTCTGCTGCACCTCCTGCTGAATATGCATCTCCTGTTGCATCTCCTGCTGCTGCATCTCCTGCTGCTGTATCCCCTGCTTCTTCATCCTCGGTTTCATCTACTACTACTGCATGTGCTGCTACATCTTTTGCTGCTGGATTTACTTCTGCTGCATCTGCTGCTTCATCACCTGCTACTGAATCCCCTGCTGCATTCCTGTTGCATCTCCTGTTGCTGTGCCTCTTGCTACTGTGACTCAGGTGCATCTCCTACTGCTGCATCTCCTGATGATGCATCTCCTGATGATGCATCTCCTGATGCATCTCCTGCTGAATCTCCTCCTGCTGCTTCATCCCCTGATCTGCTGCTGTATGTGCTGCTACATCTCCTACTGCTCTACTTCCTCCGCCTGGATCTCTTCCTGCATCTATTGCTGCTGCATCCTCTGCTGAAACCCCTGATGCTGCATCTCTGTCTGCAACTACCTCTGATGCATCAGCGGATTCATCTGATGATGCATATCCTCTGATTCATCTCCTGCTGCTCAATCTCCTGCTGTTGCCTACCCTGCTGCATCTACTGCTGCTTCATACCCTACTTCATCTACTGCTGCTGTATTACCTGCTGTTTCTCCTGCTGCTGCGTTTCCTACTGAAATTCCTGCTGCTGCATCTCCTGGTGCCCTATCTTTTGCTTATGAATCTCCTGCCACTGCATCTCTTACAGAATCTGCTTCTCAATCTGCTGCTGCATCTACTGCTGCTGCATCTCCTGATGCTACATTTCCTGCTACTGCATCTCCTAATGCATCTCCTGTAGTTTAATCTCCTGCTTTTGCATCTCCTGCTTTATCTCCTTCTGATGCATATCTTGCTGCTGCATCTCCTGCTGCTTCGTCTGCTTCTATATCTCCAGCTGCATCTCCTGCTGCTGTATCTCAGGGTACACCTCCTCTTGCTCAATCCTTTGCTGCATAACCTGCTGCTACATCTCCTGCTACTGCATCTCCTTCTGCATCTCCTGCTGCATCTCCTACTACATCTCTTGCGGCTGAATCTCCTGCTCCATCTCCTGCTGGTGAATCTTCTCCTAATCGATCTCCTTAAGCATCTCTTCCTGCTGCATCTCCTGCTGAATCAATTACTGCTGCATCTGCAGCATTTGCTGCAACATCTCCTGCTGCTTCACATACTACTGCATCTTCTGCTACATATCCTTCTGCTGCATCTGCTACTGCTATATCTCTTGCTGCATCTACTGTGTCTTCATCTCCTACTTCGTCTCCTTCTGCTGCTTCTCATTCTCTGCATCTTCTTCTCTGCATCTCCTGATACTGCTTCACCTGTTGCTGCATCTGCTGCTGCACATCTTGCTGCTGCAACTCTTGCTGATCCATCTCCTGCTCCATATCCTTCTGATACATCTGCGGATTCATCTTATGATGGTGCTTTCTTGCTGGGTCTCCTGCTTCTGCATCTGCTGCTGCTGCATTTCCAGCTGCATCTGCTGCTGCTCTATCTTCTGCGGCTGCGGCTGCTAGTGCATTTTCTAGATGCATTTTCTGCTGCTTCATCTCTTTTCTGCATCTCTTGCTACTTCACGTACTGCTGCATCTTCTGCTGCTGCATCTCCTGCTGCTGCATCTCCTGTTGCATCTCCTGCAGCTGCATCTCCTGTTGCATCTCCTACTGCTGAATCTCGTGCTACTGCATTCTCTGCTGCATCTACTGCTGCTGCATCGCCTGCTGTGGAATCTCCTAATGCATCTCCTCTTGCTTAGTCTCCTGATGCTTCATATCCTGCTTCATCTCCTTTTGCTGCATATATTGCTGCTGCATCTCCTGCTGCTTCGTCTGATGCTACAACTCCTGCTCCATCTCCTGCTGCGGAATCTCCTGCTGCATCTACATCTGCATCTCCTGCTGGTGCATCTGCTGCATCTGCTTCATCAGGATATTCTGAAGGAGATGCAGCCCAGGATATGCAGCCACAGCACTGCAGCAGCAGATAGAGCTGCAGGAAATACTGATGTAGGAGATGCAGCAGGAGATACAGATGTAGGAGATGCATCAGAAGGACATGCAGTAGCAGCAGATTCAGCAGGAGATTCAGCAGCAGATGCACCAGCAGGAGATGAAGAAGCAGGAGATGCAGCAGCAGCAGATGCAGCAGGAGATTCAGCTGCAGACGCAGTAGCAGGAGATGCAGCAGAATAAGTTGTAGCAGGAAATAAAGAAGCAGTAGATGCAGCCAGGGTTGCAAAAGCAGGAAATGCAGCAGCAAGAGATGCAGTAGGAGGTGCAGCAGAATGTGCAGCAAGAGATTAAGCTTCAGAAGCAGATGTAGAAGTATATGAATTAGCAGTACATGAAAGAGAGGATGGAGCAGCAGGGGATGCAGCAGCAGGAGATGCAGCAGCACGACATGCAGCAGCACGACATGCATTGGGAGAAGCAGCAAGAGGAGATGCAGCAGTATGAGATGCATCGGGAAATAAATCAGAGGATGCAGCAGCAGGAGATGAATCAGGAGATGCAGTAGCAGACACAGCAGCTGGGGATGCAGCAGAAGGAGATGAAGCATCATGAGATGCAGCAGGAGATGTAGCAGAAGGCGATTCTTTAGTAGGACATACAGCAGCAGGAGATGCAGTAGGACATCCAGCAGGAGATGCAGCCGCACGAGATGCAGCAGAAGATGCAGCAGGTAATTTAGCAGGGTATACCTCAAGAGATGCAGAAGAAGGAGATGCAAGAGTAGATGCAGCAGCAGATGTAGCAGTAGGAGATGCTTCATCAGGAGATGCAGGCAGCAGAGGAAAGGTGAGATTCAGATTGAGAAGGAGATATGGTAGCAGGAGATGCAGCAGCATATGCAACAGCAGGAGATGCTGCAGGAGGTGAAGCAGCACCAGATGCAGCAGCATATGCTGCAGATGCAGTAGAAGGAGATTCAACAGGGTACACATCCTCTTGCTCAATCCCCTGCTGCATAACCTGGTGTTACATCTCCTGCTACTGCATCTCCTTCTGCATCTCCTGCTGCTGCATCGCCTGCTGGCGAATCTTGTGCATCTTTTGCTGCATCTGCAGCAGATGGAGGAGATGCAGCAGTCGGAGATGCAGAGTAGTAGATGAAGAGAAGAAGATGCAGCGGAAGGAAATATAGCAGGAGATTCAGCCGAAGTAAATGAAGCAAGAGAGAAAGCAGCATCAGATGCATCAGCAGGAGATCTATCAGGAGATACAGCAGTAGATGAAGCAGCAGCAGATACAGCAGCAGGAGATTCAGCAGATGCAGCAGTAGTAGATTCAGCAAGAGCTGCAGCAGGAAATGCAGAAGTAGATGCATCAGCAGGGGATGCAGCAAAACGTACATCAGCAGGAGACACAGCAGCAGGATATGAGGCAGGAGATGCACCAGCAGAAAATGCAGCAGGAGATGCTTCAGGAGATGCTTCAGGAGATGCAGCAGCAGGAGACGTCAGGGATTGCAGCAGTAGGTGAAGCAGCACCAGATGAAGCTGCATCTGCTGCTGCTGCATCTCCTGCTTATACATTTCCAGCTGCATCTCGTCCTGCTGCATCTGCTGCTACAACCCTTTGTACTGCCTCTCCTGCTGCATCTTTCTTCTGCATCTCATGCTGCTGAATCTCCTGCAGCTGCATCTCCTGCAGCTGCATCTCCTGCAGCTGCATATCCTGCTGCATCTTCTGCTTCTGCACATCATACTGTATCTCCTGTTAAATCTCTTTCTGCCGCATCTCCTTCTGCAGTTCCTGCTGCTGCATCTCCTG
Source organism: Clamator glandarius (assembly GCA_033459285.1). Taxonomy (NCBI): domain Eukaryota; kingdom Metazoa; phylum Chordata; class Aves; order Cuculiformes; family Cuculidae; genus Clamator; species Clamator glandarius. The sequence goes on from JAUNZM010001458.1 coordinate 355,195, forward strand.
CTGCTCCATCTCATGCTGCTGCAATTCCTCGTGATTCATGTCCTGTTGCATCCCCTGCAGTTGCATCTCCTGTTGCACATCTTGCTGCAACATATGATTGCTGGATCCCCTAATGTATGTCCTGCTGATTCATCTCTTGATGCTGAATCTCCTGCTGCATCTCGAGCTGCTGCTTCTGCTGCTGCTTCTGCTGCTGCTGCATCTTGTGCTGTATCAACCACTGCTGCATCTTTTTCTTCTGCATCTCATGCTGCTGAATCTCCTGCAGCTGCATCTCCTGCAGCTGCATATATTGCTACATCTCTTGCTGCATCTCCTGCTGCTGCAATTACTGCTTCTGAATCTCCTCCTGCTGCAATTCCTGCTTCTGAATCTCCTCCTGCTGCATTTGCTGCTGCATCTGCTGCTTATTTATATCTTCTTGATTTTTTGTTGCTGCATCTTGTCCTGCATGTCCTGCTGCAGCCTCTCCTGTTACATCTCCTACTGCTACATCTACTTCTGAATCTCCTCTTTCATCACCTCTTGCAGCATCTCCAGCTGCCTCTCTTTCTGCTGAATCTCCCTTTGCCGCTTCTACTTCCGCATCTCCTGCTGCATTTCCTACTGCTGCATCTCAATCTACTACACCTCTGGCTGCATCTCCTGATGCATCTGCTGCGGCATCATCCCCTGAAGCTGCCTGTTCTGCTACATATCCTGCTGCGGTATCCCCTGCTGCTGCATCTCCCGCTGCTGCATCTGCTGCTGCTGCATTACCTGCTTCATCTCCTCCTGCGTCATATCATGCTGCATTTGCTGCTACATCTGCTGCTGCATCTTCTGCTGCATCTTCTGCTGCTGAACCTCCTTCTGCATCTGCTGCTTCATCTGCTACTGCTGTATCTCCTGCTGCATCTCCTGCGTCTGCATCTACTTCTACCTCTCCTGATGCTGAACCTCCTTCTGCTTCATCTTTGGCTGCTGCAGTTTCTGCAGCATCTCCTGCTTCTGCATTTCTTGCAGCTGCATCTTCTGTGGCATCTCCTGCTGCTGCTTCTCCTGCTGCTGCATCTTTTGCTGCATCTCCTGCTGCTGCATGTCTGGCTGTTGCATATCCTGCTGCATCTCCTGCTGAATCTGCTGCTGCATTTGCTGCAACTCCATCTCCTACTGCTGCATCTCATACTGACGCATCTTCTATCGCATCTCCTGCCGAATGTCCTGCTCCTGCATCTCTTTTTGCATCTTCTGCTGCTGCATCTCCTCCTGCTGCATCTCCTTCTGCTGCATCTGCTGCATATCCTTATTTTGCATCTCCCACTGCGGCATCTCCTTCTGATGCAGCAGAAGGAAATATAGCAGGAGATTCAGCCGCAGTAAATGTAGCAAGAGAGAAAGCAGCAGCAGGTGCAGCAGCAGGTGCAGCAGCAGATGAAGCAGCAGCAGATGCAGCAGAAGATTCAGCAGATGCAGCAGTAGTAGATTCAGAAAGCTGCGGCAGGAAATGCAGATGAATATGCAGCAGAGGGAGATACAGCAGGAGATGCATCTGCAGGTGATGCAGAAGGAGATGCAGCAGGAGATGCAAAACAGAATGCAGCAGCAGGATGTGCAGCAGGAGATGCAGTAGGAGATGCAGCAGGAAGAGATGGAACAGGAATAAAGCAGGAGGAGATGAAACATGAGATGCAGCAGGAAGAGGTACAGTAGCAGCAGATGCAGCAGAATATACAGCAGAATAAGATGCATAAGAGCTGCAGCAGCAATTGATGAAGCAGGAGATGCTGGAGCCGGAGATGCAGAAGTAGATGCATCACCAGGAGATGCAGAAGTAGATGCATCAGCAGGAGATGCAGCAAAACATGCATCAGCAGGAGACACAGCAGCAGGATATGAGGCAGTAGATGCACCAGCAGAAAATGCAGCCGGAGATGCTTCAGGAGATTAAGCAGGAGATGCTGCAGCAGGAGACGAGTCAGGGGTTGCAGCAGTAGGCGAAGCAGCACCAGATGAAGGAGGAGATGCTGCAGATGCACCAGGAGGGGATGCAGCAGGTGATGCAGCAGGAAGAGATGGAGCAGGAGATAGATCAGCAGCAGATACAGCAGCAGAGGCAGCAGCAGTAGATGCAGCAGGACATATATAAAAATATGAGGCAGCAGGAGATGTAGTAGGAGATGCAGCAGTAGATGAAGTAGCAGTAGGTGCTGCAGCAGGAAATGCAGCAGGAGAAGCAGGAGGAGATGCAGCAGCAGATGAAGTAGCAGTAGATGCAGCAGCAGTTGCAAGAGGAAATGCAGCAGGAGAAGCAGAAGGAGATGCAGCAGCAGGAGGTGCAGCTGCAAAAGCATTCAGCAGGATATGCAGTAGGAGGTGCCGCAGTCAGAGATTCAGTAGCAGGAGATTCAGCAGCAGATGTAGCAGGATATGCAGCATCAGCAGATGCGTCCGCAGAAGCATCGGCAGAGCATGTAGGAGGAGATACAGAAGCAAGAGATACCGCTGGAGATAAAGCAGCATAAGATGAAGCAGCAGATGCAGCGGCAGCAGATGCAGGAGGAGATCCAGCAGCAGGAGATACATCAGAAGGAAATGCAGCAGGAGATGCCGCAGTACATGAAGTAGCAGCAGATACAACAGCAGATTCAGGAGATGTAGCAGAGGAGATGCAGCAGGATCTGAAACCGCAGAAGATACAGAAGGAGATGCAGCAGCAGAAGATGAAGCTAGAGATGAAGTAGAAATGCAGAAGCAAATGCAGCAGGAGATGCAGCAGGATGAGATGCAGCAGCAGGAGATGCAGCAGGAGATGCAGCCAGAGATGCAGCAGGAGATGCAGCAGGAATTGCAGCAGCAGCAAATGCTGCAGGAAATGCAGCAGGATATGCAACATCAAGAGATGTGGAAACATCAGATGCAGCAGGATATGCGACAGCAGATGCAGCAGCATGAAGTGCATCAGCAGGAGATGCAGCAAGAGATGCAGCAGTACATGAAGCAGCAGCAGATGCAGCAGCTGATCAAGGATATGCAGTAGCCAGAAATGCAGGACAAAATGCAGCAAGAAAAGATGCAGCAGGAGATGCAGTAGGAGCACATGCAGTAGCAGGAAAAGCAGCAGGCATTACAGAAGCAGGAGTTGCAGCAGCAGGAGATTCAGCACCAAGAAATGCAGCAGGAGATGCAGCAGCATGAGATGCAGCAGCATGAGATGCAGCAGCATATGCAGCAGCAAATTAAGTACCAGCAGAGGAGGCAGAGGGAGATGCAGCAGCAGGAAATGCAGCAGTAGATACAGAAGACGGAGATGCAGCAGCAGCAGATGCAGCAGGAGATAGACCGTTAGACACTGCAGCAGGAGATGCAGCAGGGTAGACATATTCAGCAGGAGATGCAGCAGGAGATGAAATAGCAAGATATGCAGCAGGAGATGCCACAGAATATGCAGCAGGAGGAGATGCAGCAGGAGATGCATATTCATCAGGAGATGCATCAGGAGATGTAGCAGGATATGTAGCAACATGAGAATGCCACAGCAGATTCAGGAGGAGATTCAGCAGTAGGAGATGCAAGAGCAGGAGATGAAGCAGCAGGAGATGCAGCCGCAGCAGATTCAGCAGCAGATTCAGCAGGAATTTCTGCAGCAGGATAAGCAGCTGCAGATGCAACAGCAGATGCAGCAACACAGGATGCAGCAGCCGATGCAGCAGCAGATGCCGCAGGAGACGCAACAGAAGGAGATGCAAAAGCAGATGCAGCAGTGGCTGCAGATTCAGCTGGAGATGCAGCAGGAAGAGATGATTCAGATGATACAGCATCAGGAGATGCAGCAGGAGATTCAGCCGGAGATGCAGTAGGGGGAGAGGCAAGAGGAGATGATGCAGCAGACGCAGCAGCAGAAGATGCAGAAGCAGAGGATGTAGCAGTAGATGCAGAAGGAGAAGATAAAGCAGGAGATGCCTCAGTAGTAGATACAGCAGAGGATGCAGTAGCAGCAGATTCCGCAGCAGGAGAGGCAGAAAGAGATTTCGCAGCAGGAAATGCAGCAGTATATACAGAAGCAGGATATGCAGCAACAGGAGAGCAGAAGATACAGCAGGTACTGCAGCAGTAGGAGATTCAGCAGGAGATTATGCAGCAGGTGATACATCAGCAGATGGTGCAGCAGGTGAAGTAGCAGCAGGAGATGCTGCAGCAGATGTATCAGTAGGAGATACAGCAGCAGGAGACGTAGCAGGAGGTATGCAGCAGGAGATGCAGAAAGAGATTCTATAGAAGAAGATGCAGCAGGATTTGCAGCAGCAGGAGATGCAGCACCAAGAAATGCAGCAGGAGATGCAGGAGGAGGTGCAGCCGCAGGAAATACAGTAGCAGGAGATGCAGCATGAGATGCAACAGCATGAGATGCAGCAGCATAGGCAGCAGCAGATTAAGTACCAGCAGATGAGGCAGAGGGAGATGCAGCAGCAGGAATTGTTAGCAGTGTATATAGAAGATGGAGATGCAGCAGCAGGACATGCAGCAGGATGACATGCATCATGTAATGCAGCAGGAGATGCAGGAGGAGATGCAGCAAGAGACTCAGCAAGAGATGCAGGCGGAGATCCAGCAGCAGGAGATGCAGCAGGAAATGCATCAGCAGGTGATGTAGCAGAAAATGCTCCAGATGCATCAGCATGAGTTTCAGCAGGAGATGCAGCAGGAAGAGATGCATCAGGAAACGCAGAAGATGCAACAGAAAGAGATGCATAAGGAGGTCCATCAGGAGAATATTCACCAGCAGGAGATGGAGAAGGAGATGCAGCTGCAAAAGATGCAGCAGGAGATGCAGAAGCAGATGTAGTATCAGGAGATGTATCAGCAGGATATGCAGCAGGAGATTGAGCAAGATGTGATGCATCATGAGGTGCTGCAGCTGGAGATGCAGCAGCAGACGAAACAGCAGTAGATGCAGCAGCAAGCCATGCAGCAGAAGAAGAGGAAGCAGGAGATGCGGCAGAAGATACAGCAGGAGATGCAGCAGCAGTAGATATAGCAGTGTATGCAGCAGCAGTAGATATAGCAGTGTATGAAGCAGCAGCAGATTCAGCAGTAGGAGATGCAGCAGCAGGACATTCAGCAAGAGGAGATGCAGCAGGCTATGCAGCAGCAGGAGGGGCAGCAGGAGATGCGTCAGCAAGAGATACGGTAGGCTTAGAGTCAGCAGCAGGGGATTCAGTAGCAGGTGATGCAGAAGGAGATGCAGCAGCAGATAAAGGAGACGCAGCAGGAGGAGATGCAGGTGGAGATGCAGAAGTATATGAAGCAGCAGCAGATGCAGCAGAAAATGCTGCAGATGCAGCAGTAGGAGATTAATCACTAGATACAGCAGCGGATGATGCAGAAACAGGAGATGTAGCAGCAGGGTATGCAGAAGATGCAGCGCTAGATAAAGCAGAAGCACATGCAGCAGAAAATGCTGCAGATGCAGCAGTAGGAGATTAATCACTAGATGCAGCAGTAGATGATGAAGCAACAGGAGATGCAGCAGCAGTAGATGCAGCAGGGTTTGCAGCAGCAGGACATTTAGCAGCAGGAGAACCTGCAAGATAGCAGTATCATAAGATGAACTTGCAGATGCATCAGAAGGATATGGAGCAAGAGGTGCAGCAACAGGAATTTCAACAGCAGATTCAACAGCAGATGCAGAAGGAGATGCAGCAGCAGGAGATGCAGCAGCAAGAGATGCAACATCAGGTTCAACAGCAGATACAGAAGGAGATGCAGCAGGAAGAGATGCAGCAGCAGATGCATCAATAGATGCCTATTCATATGGAGATGCAGCAGGAAGAGATGCTTCAGCAGGTACAGCTTCATGAGATGTAGCACGAGATACAGAAAGAGATGCTGTAAGAGGAGAGGCAGGAGTAGATGATGCAGCAGACGCAGTAGCATGAGATGCAAAAGCAGAAGATGCAGCCGTAGATTCTGCAGCAGGAGATGCAGCCGCAGGAAATGAGCAGTGGATTCAGCAGGAGATGAAGCAGCAGGAGATGAAGCAGCAGGATCTGCAGAGAAGAAGAAGCAGCAGCAGGAGATGTAGCAGGAGATGCAACAGCAGATGCATCAGCAGGAGATGCAGCAGCAGAAAATACAGCAGTACATGAAGCAGCAGACGCACAAGAAAACGGAGCAGGAGATGCGGCAGGATATGATGCAGTACCAGCAGATGCAATAGGAGATGCAGCATCTGGAGTTGAAGCAATAGAAAATGCTGGAGGAGATGCAGCAGGAAATGCATTAGGAGAAGCAGGAGCAGGAAATGCAGAAGCAAGAGATGCAGCAGAAGAGATGCAGGAGTAGGAGAGGCAGAAACAGGAGATGTAGCAGCAAGACATGCAAAAGGATATGCAGAAGCAGGAGATGCAGCAGTCGAAGATGCAGGAAATGAAGCAGCTGATGCAGGCGGAGATTTAGAAGGAGGAGAGTCATCAGCAGGAGATGCAGTATGAGATGCAGCAGCATGAGATGAAGCAGCATGAGATGCAGCAGCAGATGCATCAGCAGCAGATGCAACAGTAGATTCAGCAGAAGACACAGCATCTGGAGATGAAGCAGAAGATGCAGCAGCAGGAGATGTAGTAGGAGATGCAGAAATAGATGCAGAAGCAGCAGATACAGCAGGAGATTCCGTAGCAGGAGATGCACCAGGAGATTAAGCCGGAGGAGGTTCAGCAGGAAATGCAGCAAGAGGAGATGCAACATGAGATGCAGCAGGAGGAGATGCAACATGAGATTCAGCAGGATGAGATGCAACATGAGATTCAGCAAGAGGAGATGCAACAGGAGATGCAGCAGGAAGAGGTACAGCAGCAGCAGATGCAGCAGCATATGCAGCAGAAGGAGATGCATAAGAGATGCAGCAGCAATTGATGAAGCAGATGCTGGAGCCGGAGATGCAGAGGAAGTAGATGCAGTAGCAGGATATGCAGAAGTAGATGCATCAGCAGGAGATGCAGCAAAACATGCATCAGCAGGAGACACAGCAGCAGGATATGAGGCAGGAGATGCACCACCAGAAAATGCAGCAGGAGATGCTTCAGGAGATTAAGCAAGAGATGCTGCAGCACGTTATGCAGCAGCAGGTGCAGCAGCAGGAGATGTGTCAGAGGTGGCAGCAGTATATACAGAAGCAGGATATGCAGCAACAGGAGATACAGCAGAAGATACAGCAGGTACTGCAGCAGCAGGAGATTCAGCAGGAGATTATGCAGCAGGTGATACAGCAGCAGATGCAGCAGCAGGTGAAGAAGCAGCAGGAGATGCTGCAGCAGATGTATCAGGAGGAGATGCAGCAGAAGGAGACGTAGCAGGAGGTATGCAGCAGGAGATGCAGCAGGAGATTCTATAGCAGGAGATGCATCAGGAGATTCTATAGCAGAAGATGCAGTAGGATTTGCAGCAGCAGGAGATGCAGCACCAAAAAATGCAGCAGGAGATGCAGGAGGAGGTGCAGCCGCAGGAAATAGAGCAGCAGGTGATGCAGAAGCAGGAAATGCTTCATGTACTGCTGCATCTGCTGCTACATCTCCTACTACTTGATGTCCTCCTGCATCTCCTGCTGCTGCATCTGCTGCTTCATCTCCTGCTTCTCTATCTTCTGCTGCTACATTTCCTGCTGCATCCTCTGCTTCTGTATGTCCTGCTGCTACATCTCCTGATGCATCCTCTGCTCAGGCATCTGCGGAAGCATCTCCTGATGCTCCATTTCCTGTTGCATCTGCTGCTTCATTCCCTGCTGCATCTCTTTCTGCTCCATCTGGTGCATCTGCTGCTGCATATGCTACTGCTTCATCTACTGCTGCATCTCCTGCTAAATCTCCTGCTGCTGCATCTCCCTTCCAAATTTTTGCTGAATCTACTGCTGAATATGCATCCCCTGCTGCATCTCCTGCTGCTGCATCTCCTGCTTCATATCCTACTGCATCCCCTCCTGCTGTACTACCTGCTTCATATCTTCCTTCAGCATATCTTGCTGCATTTCCTTCTGCTGCATCTCCTGCTGCATCTCCTTCTGCAGCATCTCCTGCTGCGTCATCTGCAGCAGCAGCTTCTGCTGCTACATTTCCTACTGAATCTGCATCTCCTGATGCATCTGCTGCTGCATCTATGGCTGCTGCATCTGCTGCCTCCGCAGCTGCAGCTGCATCTCCTCCTGCTGCATCTTCTGCTGCATTTCCTGCTACTGCATCTTTTTAATCTGCTGCTGCATCTGCTTCTGTATCTCCTGCTGCATCGCATCCTGCGGCATTTCCTGCTGCATCTCCTGCTTCAACTTCTGCTGCTGCATCTCCTTCTGTATCTTCTGTTGTTTATCTCCTGCTGCATCTCGTGCTGCTGCATCTCCTAAATCTGCTGTTGTATCTGCTGCTACTTTATGTACTGCTGCATCTCCTGCTACATCTCCGGCTGCTGGATATTCCCCTGCACCTGCTGATGCTGCATCTGCTACTTCATCTCCTCCTGCATCTCTAGCTGTATCTCCTGCTGCATTCTCTGCTGATGCATCTGCGGACGCATCTCCTGATGATGCATATCCTACTACATTTGCTGCTGAATCTCCTGCTACTGAATCTCCTGCTGCTGCATCTCCTGCTGCATCTCCTGCTGAATGCATTTGTGGCTGCGTCTCCTGCTGCTGCATCTCCTGCTACATCTCCTTCGGCTGCATCTTTTGCTGTATTTTTTGGTGCATCTCATGCAGCTCCAATTGTTGCTGCATCTGCTGCTCTTTATATCTTGCAGATGCATCTCCTGTTTGTGCATCTCCTCCTCCTGCATCTCTTCCTGCAGCATTACCTGCTGCATCACCTATTGCTGCAACTGCAGCATATGCTGCTTCATCTGGTGCTGCTTCACCTACTGCTGCACCACCTGCAACATCTCCTGCTACTGCATCTGTTGCTGCATCTGCTGCTTCAGCACCTGCTGCAGCATCTCCTGTTTAATCTCCCTCTGCATTTCCGGCTCCAGCATCTCCTGCTGCGTCAATAGCTGCTGCATCTCTTATGCATCTCATGCTGCTGCATCTGCTGCTGCATCTGCTGTACCTCCTCCTGCTGCATCTCTTGTTAAATCTTCTTCTGCTGCATCTCCTGCTGAATCTCCTCCTGCTGCATCTCCTGCTGAATCTCCCCCTGCTGCATCTCATGTTGCATCTCCGCTTGTTTCATCTCCTCCTGCTGCATCTCCCCCTGCTGCATCTCATGCTGCATCTCCTGCTGCTATATCTCCTGCTGCTTCATCTTCTGCTGCTGCATCTCTTGCTCCATGATGTTCTGCTGCATCTCCTGTTTCTGCATCTCCGTCTGCTTCGTCTGCTGCTGCATCTCCTGCTCTATCTCATGTTGCACCTGCTATTGAAGCATCTCCGGTGTCATCTTCTTTCTGCAGCATATCCTGCTGCTTCATCTCCTGCTGCATCTCCTGCTGCATCTCCTTGAGCATCACCCGCTGCATCTCCTCCTGCATCACCTGCAGATGCATCTCCTGCTGTATCTCCTGCTGCTGCATATTCATCTGCATTTCCTGCTGCAGCTCTTTCTCAGTCTACTACTGCTGCATCTGCTGAATCTGCTGCTGCATCTGCTGAATCTGCTGCTGCCTCTGCTGTTGCATCCTCTCCTGCTGCATCTCCTATAGCATCTCCTGCTGCTTTCTCTCCTGCTGCATTTCCTGCGGCTGAATCTCCTGCTATATTTCCTTCTGCTGCATCTTCTACTACTCTGCATCTCCTGCTGCTGCATCTCCTCTGTCATCTCGTGATGAATCTCGTGTAGCATCTCCTGCTACCTCCTCTTCTGCTGTTCCATCTCCTACTGCATATGATGATGCTGCATCTCCTGCTACTACATCCCCTGCTGCTGCATTCCCTGCTGCTACTCCTGCTTTTGCATATCCTTCTGCATCTCCTTCTGCAACTCCTGCTACTACATCCACTGCTGCTGCATTCCCTGCTGCATCTCCTGAGGCATCCTCCCTATCTGCATCTCCTCCTGCTGCATCTCCTGCTGAATCTACTGCTAAATCTGCTCCTGCATCTTCTACTGCTTTCTCTCCGCCATTTCCTGCGGCTGTATATCCTGCTGCATCTCCTGCTGCTCTATATCCAGTTGCATCTCTTCCTGCTGCATCTCCTGCTTAATGTCCTGCTGTATCCTCTGCTGCTACATCTCCTGCTTCTGTATCTCCTATTGCACTTCCTGCTGCTGAATCTCCTGATGCTGCATTTTCTCCTCCTCTATCTCATGCTGCTGCTTCTCCTGCTGCATCTCCAACTGCATCTCCTGCTGCTCTATATTCTGCTGCATCTTCTGCTTCATATCCTGCTGCTGCATCTTCTGATTCTGTATCTCCTGCTACATCAGATTCTGCTGCATCTCCTGCTGCTGCATCTGCGGCTGCATCTGATGCTGATTCATCTCTTTCTGCTGCATTTCCTGCTTCATCTGCCGATGCATCTGCTGCTGCCAAATGTCCTGCTGCATCTCATCATGATGCATATCCTGCTGCATCTGCTGAAGATTCTCTTCCTTTTGCATCTCCTGCTGAATCTGCATTTCCTGCTGCTCTGTTTCTGCATCTGCTGCTGCTGCTTCATGTCTTGCTGCATCTCCTCCTGAAGCTTCTCCTGCTGTGTTACCTTCTGGATTTCCTGCTGCATCTCTTACTCCTGCATCGTCTATTGCAGCTCCTCCTCTTGATTAGCCTGCTGCATTTACTTCTGCCGCACCTCCTGCTGATGCATCTCCTACTGTGAATCTGCTGCAGCATCTCCTGCTTCAGAATCTGCTGCTGAATCTGCATTAGCTGCTGCATCTCCATCTGCTGTATCTGCTGCTTCTGCATTTGCTGCTTAATCTCCTGCTGCATCTCCTCCTGCTGCATCTCCTCCTGCTGCATCTGCTGCTGCATAACCTGCTCAATCTCCTGCTGCTACATTCCCTGCTGCTGCATCTCTTACAGCAACTCCTACTGCTTCATCTCCATTCTCTGCATCTCCTGCTGCATCTACTGCTGCTTCTCTTGCTGCGGAATCTGCTGCTGCTGCATCTCCTGCTTCATCTTCTCTTTCTGCATCTCCTGCTTCATCTTCTGCTTCTGCATCTCCTGCTGCATCTCCTGCAGCTGCATCTCCTGCTGCTCTGTCTACTGCTGCTCTGTCTGCTGCTCTGTCTACTGCTGAATCTGCTGCTGCTGAATCTCCTGTTGCTGCATCTCCTGCTGCATCTGCATCTCCTTCTGCATCTCCTGCTGCTGCATCTGCTGCTTCTGCATCTCCTGCTGTATCTCCTGCTGCTGCAATACCTGCTATATCTCCTCCAGCTGTATCTCCTGTTGCTGCATAACCTGCTTCTGTATATACTGCTGCATTTCCTGCTTCTTCATCTGCTGCTGAATCTCTTTCTGCATCTCCTGCTTCTGCATCTTCTGCTGCTGTATTACCTGCTGCATCACCTCCTGCTGTGTCTCCTCCTGATGCATCTGTTGCAGCATCTGCTTCTGCATCTCCTGCATTTGCTGCTACACCTTCTTCTGATTCATCTACTGCTGCATCTCCTGCTATATCTCCTGCTGCTGCATCTCCTGCAGCTGGATCTCATGCTTCATCTCCGGCTTCCGTATTACCTGCTGTTTCTCCTCCTGCTGCTGCATCTCCTCCTGCTGCATCTCCTGCTTCCGTATATACTGCTGCAATTCCTGCTGCTGCATCTCCTTCTTCTGAATCTCCTGCTGCTCTATTACTTTTTGCATCAACTTCTCCTGTGTGTCCTGCTGCTGCATCTCTTCTTGCTGCATCTGCTGCAGCATCTCCTGCTAAAGCTGCATCTCCTACTGCATCTGCCTCTGCATCTTCTGCTGCATCTTCTACTACTGCATCTCCTGGTGATGCATCTCTTTCTGAATCTAATACTGCTGCATCTGCTGAATCTGCTGCTGCATCTGCTGCTGCTAAATCTCCTGATGCATCTCCTGCTGCTGAATCTCCTGCTAATGCATCTCCTACTGATGCATAACCTGCTGCATCTTCGACTGCTGCATCTCCGACTGCTGCATCTCCTGCTACTGAATCTCTTGCTGATGCATCTGCTGGTGCTGTATATGCTACTGCATCTGCTGCAGGATCTCCTTCATCTGCCTCTCATGCCACATCTCCCACCGATGCATCTCCTGCTTCTGTGTATCTTGCTCAATCTACTGCTGCTGCATCTCCAGCTGCATCTCCTGCTGCTGCATCTCCTGCATCTTTTGGTGCATCTGCTGTAGATTAATCTACTGCTGCATCTCCTGCTGCTTCACATTCTGATTTTTTATGTCCTCCTGCATCACCTGATGCTCTAGCTGCTGCTACTGCAAACACTGCTGCATCTCCTGCTGCATCTCCTGCTGATCGTGCTCCTGTATCTGCCGAGTCCTAGTCTCCTACTGCTGAATCTCCTGCTTCAGCATCGTCTGCTGACTGTGCTGCTGAATGTGCTGCTGTATCTTCTGCTGCACCTCCTGCTTAATATGCACCTCCTGCTGCATCTCCTGCTGCTGTATCCCCTGCTTCTTCTCCTCGGTTTCATCTATTACTGCTGCATGTGCTGCTACATCTTCTGCTGCTGAATTAACTTCTTCCGCATCTGCTGCTGCATATGCTGCTACATCTTCTGCTGCTGGATTTACTTCTGCTGCATCTGCTGCTGCATCACCTGCTACTGAATCCCCTGCTGCATTCCTGTTGCATCTCCTGTTGCTGTGCCTCCTGCTACTGTGTCTCAGGTGCATCTCCTACTGCTGCATCTCCTGATGCATCACCTGCTGTTGAATCCCCTGCTGCATCTCCTAATGCTGCATCTCCTGATGATGCATCTCCTGATGATGCATCTCCTGATGCATCTCCTGCTGAATCTCCTCCTGCTGCTTCATCCCCTGATCTGCTGCTGTATGTGCTGCTACATCTCCTACTGCTCTACTTCCTCCGCCTGGATCTCTTCCTGCATCTATTGCTGCTGCATCCTCTGCTGAAACCCCTGATGCTGCATCTCTGTCTGCAACTACCTCTGATGCATCAGCGGATTCATCTGATGATGCATATCCTCTGATTCATCTCCTGCTGCTCAATCTCCTGCTGTTGCCTACCCTGCTGCATCTACTGCTGCTTCATACCCTACTTCATCTACTGCTGCTGCATTACCTGCTGTTTCTCCTGCTGCTGCGTTTCCTACTGAAATTCCTGCTGCTGCATCTCCTGGTGCTCTATCTTTTGCTTATGAATCTCCTGTCTCTGCATCTCTTACGGAATCTGCTTCTGAATCAAGTAGCAGGAGATGTAGCAGCCGATGCAGCAGTACATGAAGCATTTCCTGCTGATGCTTCTCCTGCTGCATATCTTTCTGCTGCATCTCCTGATGAATATGCATTTCTAGCTGCATCTCCTGGCGTTGCATCTCCTGTTGCTACGTCTCCAGGTTCTGCATCTCCTGCTACATGTGCTGCTGCAATTCCTGCTGCATCTCCTGCTGCTTTATCTGCTGTTGCATCTCCTGATATGTCTTCTACTTCTGAATCTCCTGCTGCTGCATCTGCTGTCTATTTAAATCTTCCTGGTTTTTTGGTTGCTGCATTTGCTGCTGCATGTCCTGCTACAGCCTCTCCTGTTACATCTCCTACTGCTCTATCTACTTCTGAATCTATTCTTTCATGTCCTGATGCAGCAACTCCAGCTGCCTCTCTTCCTACTGAATCTCCGTTTGCAGCTCCTACTGCATCTCTGGCTTCATCCCCTGCTGCTGCATATTCAGTAACATATCCTGCTGCGGTTTTCCCTGCTGCTGCCGCTGCTGCTACTGCATCTCCTGCTGCTGCATCTGATACTGCGTCATCTCCTGCTGCAACTGCTTCTGCATCTGCTGCTGCATCTGCTGCCTCATCTGCTACTGCTGCATCTCCTTTTGCATCTACTGCTTTATCTGCTACTGCTGTATCTCCTGCTTCTTCATTTACTTGTGCATCTCCCGATGCTGAACCTCCTTCTGTTTCATCTCCTGCTGCTGCAGTTTCTGCAGCATCTGCTGATGCCGTGTTTCTTGCTGCTGCATCTCCTGCAATTTATCCTGCTGCTGATGCAAATTATCTCCTGCAGAACCTCCTGCTGCATCTTCTACTGCATCTCCTGCTTCACTCTCTACTGCTTAATCTCCTGCTGCTGATTCTGAATTGCATCTCCTTATGTATCTCCGGGTCCTGCACCTTCTGCTGAATCTCCTGCTTCTGTATCTTCTGCTGCTGCATTTCCTGCAGCATCTCCCGCTGTTGCACCTCCTGCAGAATCAGCATCTACTGCTACATCTGCTGCTACTTCTGCTGCTTCATCTCCTGCAGAATCAGTATCTCCTGCTACATCTCCCGCTGCTGCATTTGCTGAAGCATCTCCTGCTGCATCTCCTAATGAATCTCCTGCTTCTGCATCTACTGCTGAGTATCTCTTGCTGCATCACATACTGCATCTCCTGCTCCTGCATCTACTGCAGTATTTCGTGCTTCTGCATCTCCTGCTGCGGCTTATCCTGCTGCATCTCATCCTATAACATCTCCTGCTGCTGCATCTACCGCAAAATATCATAGTGCTGCTTCTTCCGGCTTCATCTCCTACTGCAACTCCAACATCTCCATTCCTTACCTTATATGAAAACAACTCCCGCAGCGAATATTCTAGCATGGAATGCTGCTCTTTCTGAATGTCTTCTCTTACAGCGCTTTCACTGCAGAATGACTTCTCTGGAAGTGTTTTCAATGCAAGCTGCAAAGCACGACTAACAGAAAGTTTTATATATAGTATAAGGACCTGAATTATGACTGAACTGCCCCTGTTGAGGCGCTTTAGGAAAATGGAAAAACGCCCACAGGGAAGATGCTAGCATGGAATACTGCCGCTTCTGAATGTCTTCTCTTAAAGCGCTTTCTCTGTAAAGCAAGACATGTAGAACGTTGAGTATACGCTTGTGTACTGTAACATCAGTACTGCTATTAAAGCGTCACTTCAAAGTTTTTAGATCGTTCAGCACAAGTACGACAGGGAAGCTGCTACGATCAAATGCTGGCTCTCGTTAAGAGTCTTCTGTGAAAGAGCATTCACTGCAAGCTACAAAGCACGACTAGTTGACAGTTTTCGTGTAGGGTACTGAATTGTGACTTAACTGTGCCTCTTAAAGCCCTTTAGGAAAAGTGAGTAAATCCCGCAGGGAAGAAGCTGGCAAGGAATGCTGCAGAAGAAGTACGGCAGGGAAGCTGCTACGATTAAATGCTGGCTCTCGTTAGAGCCTTCTCTGGAAGCGCTTTCATTGCAACGTGGAAAGCACGACTTAATGTAGGTTACTGAACAGTTACTTTACTTCGCCTAATAACGCACTTTAGGAATAGTGACTATCGGCAGCAAGGAAGATGGTAGTATGGAATGCTGCTGCTTCCGAATGTCTTCTCTCACAGCGCTTTCACTGCAAAGCAAGACTTATAGAACTTTCAGCCTAGGATTCTGAAGTATAGCATCAGCTAGTAAAGCGTCACTTCAAAATTTCAGAGCGTTCAGCAAAAGTCCCGCAGGGAAGCTGCTACCATCCAATGCAGGCTCTGCTTAGAGTCTTCTCTTATAGCGCTTTCATTGCAAGCTGTAAAGCACAACTAACACATTTTAGTTTAGGGTAATGACTTGTGACTTAACTGAACCTATTAAGGCTCTTACGTTTTCATGTAGGCTAGTTATTAGCGAATTAATCACGCCTAATATGGCTCTATAGGAATAGTGAATATCTCCAGCAGGGAAGATGTTAGCATAGAATGATTCCGCTTCTGAATGTCTTCTCTTAGAGCGCTTTCACTACAAACCAAGATTTATGAACTTTCCATCCAGGCTAGTGAACTGTAACATCAGCATGGCTAGTAAGGCTTCACTTGAAGATTTGAAAGCGTTCAGCACAAATACCCCTAGAAAGTTGCTAGCATCAAAGAGTGGCTCTCGTTAGAATCATCTCTGGAAGCGCTTTCACTAAGAGGCGCAAAACACTACTAACAGTAGGCTAAAGAATAGAGATATAATAGCGACTAATAACGCGCTTTAGGAACATTGAATATCTCCAACAACGAAGACGCTAGCACGGAATGCTGCTGCTTCTGAACGTCTCCTCTTATAGCGCATTCACTGCAGAGCAAGACTTGTAGAACTTTCAGTCTAGGCTTGTACACTGTAACATCAGACTAGCTATGAAGGCGTCACTTCAAAAATTCAGAGCTTTCAGCACAAGTACCGCAGGAAATCTGCTACCATCAAATGCTGGCTCTCGCTAGAGTCTTCGCTGGAAACGCTTTCACTGCAAGCTGCAAACACGACTAAAAGAACTCTTTAGTATAGGCTTGTTAATAGTGACTTTAAAACGCCTATTACGGCGCTAGAGTTGAAATTAGTATCTCCAGCAAGGACGATGCTAGCATGGAACGATGCTGCTTATGAACGTCTTCTCTTAAAGCGCTTCAACTACAAAGCACCATTTGTCGAACTTTCAGTCTAGACTTGCGAAATGTAACAGCAGCATGGCTATTAAGGCTTCACTTCAAGATTTCAGAGCGTTCCGCACAAGTACCGCAGGGAAGCGGCTACCATCTAATTTTGGCTCTCCTTAAAGTCTTCGCTTATAGCGCTTTCACTGCCAGCTGCAAAGCACGAAAAACGCAATGTTTTCGTGTAAGCTAGGTAATAGCGACTTAGTAACGCCTATTAAAGCGCTTTTAGAAAAGTGAATAACAGATACGGGGAAGTCGGTAGCATGGAATGCTTCTGAATGTCTTCTCTTATTGCGCTTTCACTGCAGAGCACGACTTGTAGGACTTTCACTCTAGGCTTGTGAAATGTGTCATCAACATGGCTATTAAGGCGTCAGTTCAAAATTTCAGAGCGTTTAGCCTAAGTTTCGCAGGGAATCTGCTTGTATCAAATGTAGAGTCTCGTTAGAGTCTTTCCAGTAGGTCTTTCACTGCAACCTGCAAATATGACTAAAAGAACGTTTTGGTATAGGCTAGTGAACAGTGACTTAACAACGCCTATTAAGGCGCTTTAGCAAAAATTAATATCTCCAGCAGGGAAGATGCTATCATGGAATGCTTCTGCTTTCGTATGTATTCTCTTCGGGCGCGTTCACTGCAAACCATGACTTGTAGAACTTTCATTCTAGGCTTGTGTGCTGTGGCATCAGAATAGCTATTAAATCATCACTTCAAAATTTCAAAGCGTTCAACACAAGTACCGCAGAGAAGCTGCTACCATCCAATGCTGGCTCTCGTTAGACTCTTCTCTGCAAGCGCTTTCATGGCAAGCTGCAGCAACGACTGAAAGAAGGTGTTGGTATAAGCATGTGAATACTGACTTGACACCGCCTATTAAGGCGCTTTAGTAGAAATGAATATACCAGCCAAGAAGGTGTTAGCATGGAATGACTCCGCTTCTGAGTGTCTTGTCTTAGAGCGCTTCCCCTGCAGGGCAAGATTTGTATTACTTTCGGTCTAGGCTTGTGAACTGTAACGTCATCATGGCTATTAAAACGTCACTTCAAAATTTCAGATCGTTCAGCACAAGTACCTCAGGAAAGCTGCAATCATCACAAGCTGGCTTTCGTTAGAGACTTGTATGGGAGCGCAATCTCTGCAAGACGCAGAGCACGACTAACGCAACGTTATTGTGTTGGCTAGTTATTAGCGACTTAATAGCGGCTAATAAGGCACTTTAGGAAAAGTGAATATCTCCAGCAGGGAAGATGTTAGCATAGAATGATTCCGCTTCTGAATGTCTTCTCTTAGAGCACTTTCACTACAAACCAAGATTAATAGAACTTTCCGTCCAGGCTAGTGAACTGTAACATTAGTATGGCTAGTAAGTCTTCACTTGAAGATTTGAAAGCGTTCAGCACAAATGCCCCTGGAAAGCTGCATTTGCTGCGGCTGCAATTCCTGCTGCATCTGCTGCTGTTGCATCTCTGGCTGCATCTCCTGCAGAAGGAAATGCAGCAAGATATGCTGAAGGAAGAGATGCAGCAGGTAATACAGCAGGAGGGGATGCAGTAGGATATGAAGCAGGAGATGCAGCAGCAGCAGATGCAGCAGGGGATGCGTATTCAGCAGTAGATTCAGCGAAAATTGGGAAGGAAGATGCAGCAGCAGGAGATGCAGCAGTAGATGAAGCAGCAGCATATGCAGCAGCAGATGCACCAGATAGAGCAGAAAGAGATGTAGTAGGGAATGAAGCAGCAGATGCAACAGGAAATGGAGCATCAGGAGACGCATCCGCAGATGCCTGAGCAGAGGATGCATCAGGAGATGTAGCAGCAGGAGATACAGAAGCAGAGGATGCAGCAGGAGATGAAGCAGCAGATGCAGAAGCAGGAGATGCAGGAGGACATCAAGTAGCAGGAGATGTAGCAGCAGATGCAGCAGTACATGAAGCATTTCCTGCTTCTGCATCACCTGCTGCTGTATTTCCTGCGGCTGCACCTCCTCCTGCTTCTCCTGCTGCATTTCTTGGTGCTGCATCTCCTGATGCTCCATTTCCTGTTGCATCTTCTGCTATAGAATCTCCTGCTGCATCTCCTGATGCATAACCTCCTGCTATAGAATTTCCTGCTGCCTCTCCTGCTGCGGAATCTGCTGCTACTGCATCCTCTGCTGTATCTACTACTGATGCATCTCCTGCTTTATCTTCTCCTTCTGCATCTACTGCTACATCCTCTGCTTCTGCATCTTCTGCTGCTGCGTCTGCTGCATCATCTCCTCTTGCCTCTCCCCCTACTGCATCTCCGGCTGAATCTCCTGCTGCATCTCCTGATGCTGTATCATCTGAATCATCTCTTCCTGCTGCATCTCCAGCTGAATCTGCAGCCACTGCTGCATCTGCTTTTGCATCTCCTTCTGTTGCGTCTCCTGTGGCATCTGCTGCTGCTTCAGCTTCTGCATCCCTTGCTACGGCATCTGCTGCTGCTTATCCTGCTGCAGAAATTCCTGCTGAATTTCCTGCTGAATCTGCTGTGGATGCATCTCCGCTGCTTCATCTCCTGCTCTTGCATTTCCTACTGCTGAATCTCCTCCTGAATCTGCTGTGGCATCTCATGTTGCTACATATCCTGCTACATCTCCTGATGCATCTCCTCTTGCTGCATATTCTGCGGCATCTCCTGCTGCATATCTTGCTATTTCATCTCCTGATGCATCTCCTGTTGAATATGTCTACCCTGCTGCATCTCCTGCTGCAGTGTCTAACGGTCTATCTCCTGCTGCATCTGCTGCTGCATCCCTGTCTTCTGTATCTACTGCTGCATTTTCTGCTGCTGCATCTTCCTCTGCCTCATCTGCTGGTACTTAATTTGCTGCTGCATATGCTGCTGCATCTCCTGCTGCTGCATCTCATGCTGCATCTCCTGCTGCTGCATTTCCTGCGGCTACATCTCCTCCTGCATCTCCTGCTGCATTTCTTGGTGCTGAATCTCCTGCTGCTGCAACTCCTGCTTCTGCAACGCCTGCTGCATTTCTTGGTGCTGAATCTCTTGCTCTTGCAACTCCTGCTGCATCTCCTGCTGAATCTCCTGCTAAAGAATTACCTGCTGCATTTCCTGCTGCATTTCTCATGATGCAGCGCTTGCTGCATAACTTCCTGCTACGTCTCCTGCTGCTGCATTTTCTCCTGATACATCTGCTGCTCAATCTCCTGCTGCTGAACCTCCTCCTGCTACATCTCCTGCTGCTGGATCTCCTCCTGCATCTACTGCTGATGTGTCTGATGTTGCATCTCTTGTTCTTGCATCTCCTGCTGCCTCTTCTGCTGCTGCATTACCTGCTATATCTTCTCCTACTGTATCTCCTGCAGCTGCATCTCCTGCGGCTGAATCTCTTTCTGCATCTCCTTCTTCTGAATCTCCTGCTGCTCTATTACTTTCTGCATCAAGTCCTGCTGCGTATCCCGCTGCTGAATCTCCTCCTGCTGCATCTCCTGCAGCATCTCCTGCTGATGCATCTCCTGCTGCTATATCTGCATCTCCTGCTGCAGCTACTGCAGCTGCATCTCCTGCTGCTTCATCTCCTGCTCTTGCATTTCTTTCTGCTGAATCTCCTCTGGAATATCCTGCGGCATCTCGTGCTACTACATATCCTGCTACATATCCTGCTGCATCTCCTTCTGAATATGCATCTCCTGATGCATATTCACCTGCTGCCACTCCTTCTGCTGCGTTTGCTTCTGTGTCTGCTGCAGCATCTCCTGCTACTGAATCTCCTGATGCCGTGTCTGCTGCTGAATCTCCTGTTGCTGAATCTCCTGCTGCATCTGCTGCTGAATCTCCTGCTGCATCTGCTGCGTCTCCTGCTGCTGCATCTTCTGCTGCAGCTGCATCTTTTGCTGCATTTCTTGCGGCTCTATCGCCTGCTGCATGTCCTGCTGCATCTCTTTCTGCTAGATCTCCTCTTGCTGTATCTCCTCCTACTGCATTTCCTGATGAATTTACTGCTCCACCTCCTGCTTCTGCATCTCCTATTACATCTCCTACTGCTGCATTTCCTGCTTCTGCCTTTCGTGATCCTGCATCACATGCTGAAGCTCCTGCGGAGTCTCCTCATGCATATTCTTATGTTGCATCTTCTCCTGCTCTATCATCTGCTTCTGCATCTCTTGCAGCATTTTCTATTCCTTCAACTCCAGATGCTCATCTCCTACTGCATCTGCTGGTACTGCATCTTATCCTGCCGCATCTCCTGCTCCGTTTTCTTGTGCGTCTGCTGCTTCAGGTACTGCTGCATCTTCTGCTGCTGCATCTCCTGCTTCATCACCTGCTGCTGCATCTTCTTTTCTGCAGATCCTGCTGCTTCAACTCCTGCTGCAGAATCTCCTACTGAATCTGCTGCTCTATCTCCTGCATCAGTGGCTGCTGGTGCATTTTCTGATGCATTGTCTGCTACTTCATCTCTTTCTGCTGCATCTCTTGCTGCTTCATGTACTGCTGCAACTCTTGCTGCATCTCCTATTGTTGCAGTTCCTGCTGCTGCATCTCCTGCTCCTGCATCTGATGCTTCATCTCCTGCTGATGCATCTCCTGCTTCTGCATATCTTGCTGCATCTCCTGCTGCTGCATGGCCTGCTGGCGAATCTCTTGCAGTGTTTGCTACATCTGCTGTAGATTCACCTACTGTTGAATCTCCTGCTGCTGGATGACCTCGTGCACTTCCTGCTGCTGCATCTGTTGCTATATCTGTTACTGCATCTCCTGCAGCTGCATCTCCTGTTGCATCTCCTACTGCTGAATCTCGTGCTACTTCATTCTCTGCTGCATCTACTGCTGCTGCATCGCCTGCTGTGGAATCTCCTACTGCATCTCCTCTTGCTTAGTCTCCTGATGCTTCATATCCTGCTTCATCTCCTTTTGCTGCATATATTGCTGCTGCATCTCCTGCTGCTTCGTCTGATGCTACAACTCCTGCTCCATCTCCTCCTGCGGAATCTCCTGCTGCATCTACGTCTGCATCTCCATCTGCTCCATCTGCATCATCAGGATATTCTGAAGGAGATGCAGCAACAGGATATGCAACCACAGCACTGCGGCAGCAGATTCAGCTGCAGGAGATGCAGCCGTAGGAGATGAAGCAGCAGAAGAAGCAGCAGGAGATGAAGAAGCAGGAGAAGCAGCAGGAGATGAAGAGGCAGGAGATGCAGCAGCTGCAGAATCAGCAGGAGATGCAGCAGGAGAAACAGTAGCAGGAGATGCAGCAGAATAAGATGTAGCAGGAAATGAAGAAGAAGTAGATGCAGCCGGGGGTGCAAAAGCAGGTAATGCAGCAGCAGGAGACACAGCAGAAGATGCAGCAGGAAATGTAGCAGGGTATATCTCAAGAGATGCAGATGAAAGAGACTCAAAAGTAGTTGCAGCAGAAAGAGATGCAGCAGTAGATGCAGCAGTACGAGATGCTTCATCAGGAGATGCAGGCAGCAGACAAAAGGGGAGATTCAGATTGAGAAGGAGATGCAGTAGCAGGAGATGCAGCAGCATACGCAACACAGGAGATGCAGCAGGAGGTGAAGCAGCACCAGATGCAGCAGCATATGCTGCAGATTCAGTAGAAGGAGATTCAACAAGAGATGCATAAGGAAGAGATGCAGGAGGATATGCAGAAAAAGAGGCAGCTACAAGAGATGCATCAGGAAATGCACCAGCAGGATATGCATCACCAGTAAAGGCAGCAGGAGATGAAGCAGCAGGAGATGTAGTAGGAATTGCAGCAGTAGATTTAGCAAGAGGAGATCCACCATGAGATGCAGCAGTAGGAGATGCAGCAGGAGAGGCAGCAGCAGGAGAAGGACAGGAAGCATGAGCTATAGCAGGAGATGCCCCAAGAGATGAAGCACGAGGAGATGTAGGATGGAGAGGCAGCAGAAGGAGATGCAGAAGCGGATGCAAAAGCAGTAGATGCAGCAGCTAATGAAAGAGAAGATGGAAAATCAGTAGGAGATACAGTAGCTAGAGATTGCACAGGAGATGCACCAGAAGGAGATGCAGAAGCAGGAGATTCTGTAGCAGGATATGCAACAGATGCAGCTGCAGGAGATGCAGCGGTAGATGAACAGGAGATGCAGCAGCAATAGATGCAGCAGGGGATGCAGCAGCAGGATATTCATCAGCAAGAAATGCAGCAGGACATGTAGCAGGTAGGATATGCAGCATCAGGAAATGCAGCAGCAGATGCAGTAGGAGGTGATGCAGCAGCAGGAAATTCAGAAGGAGATACAGCAAGAGATTCAGCACTTGATGAAGCAGCAGAAGTAGCAGAAGATGCAGGTGGAGGAGATACAGCAGCCCCAGATGCAGCAGGAGATGCAGAAAGAGGAGATGCAGCAGCAGCAGATGCAGGAGGAGATGCAGGAGTATCAGAAGCAGTAGATGCAAAGGGAGATTCAGCAGCAGGAAATACCGGAGGAAGTGCAGCAGTAGATAGAGTAGGAGATGAAGCAGCAATAGATGCAGAAGCAGATGCAATTAAAGATGCATCAGGAGATGCATCAGATACTGCATGAGATGCAGCAAAAATAGATGAAGCAGCAGAAGGAGCAGCAGGAGATGAAGAAGCAGGAGAAGCAGCAGCAGCAGAATCAGCAGGAGGTGAAGCAGGAGAAGCAGTAGCAGGAGATGTAGCAGAAGATGCATCAGAGTTGCAGCAGAATATGCAGCAGGATATGTTGAAGAAGCAGATGCAGGAGTA
Organism: Clamator glandarius; assembly: GCA_033459285.1. Classification (NCBI taxonomy): domain Eukaryota; kingdom Metazoa; phylum Chordata; class Aves; order Cuculiformes; family Cuculidae; genus Clamator; species Clamator glandarius. The sequence goes on from JAUNZM010001458.1 coordinate 378,478, forward strand.
AGAGATGCAGCAGCAGATGCAGCAGGAATTGCAGCAGAAGAAGATGAGGCAGGAGGAGATGCATTAGCAGATGCAGTATGAGATGCAGCAAAGAGAGATGCAGAAGCAGGTGCAGGATATGCAACAGCATGAGATGTAGGAATTGATGCAGCAGGAGATGCAGCAGTAGGTGTAGCAGGAGATATAGCAGCAGGAGATTTTGCAACAGCAGATGTAGAAGAGTTGATGCAGCTGGAGATGCAGCAGATGTCGCAGTAGTTTATGAAGCATTAGGAGATGCAACGACAGATGCAGCAACAGATGCAGATGCAGCAGGAGAAGCAGGAACAAAAGATTCTGCGGAAGATACAGAAGCAGGAGATGCTGCAGGGAATGCAGCATCAAGAGACACAGCACCGGGAGATGCAGTATGAAATACAGCAGCAGGAGATACAGCAGGAGATGAAGCAGCAGGAGAAGCAACACCATGAGATGCAATAGGATATGCTGAATCCGGATATGCAGCAGCAGGATATGCAGCAGTAGTTTATAAAGCAGCAGGAGATGCATCAGCAGCAGCTGCATCAGCAATGCAGCAGGAGGTGAATGGGAGATTCAGCAGAAAGAGATGCCGCAGCAGATGCAGCAGCAGATGTAGATTCAGCAGGAGATGTAGCAACAGGAGATGCTGCAGCAGCTGCAGCAGCAGGAGATGTAAAAGGGAGAAATGCCGCAGGAAATGAAGCACCAGGAATTGCCACAGCAGAAGATGCAGGATCATGAGCTTCAGCACTAAGAGATGCAGCAGGAGACGTAGTGGAAGAGGATGCAGCAGCAGATGCAGCAGGAGGAGATGCAGCAGCAGATGATGTAACAGAAGATGCAGCAGCAGGAGATGCAGAAGCAGTATATGTAGCAGCCCAAGATGAAGCAGGATATTGAGCAGCGGGAGATGCAGGAGCAAGAGATGCATTAGGAGATGAAGTAGAAGTATATGCAGTAGGAGATGCACCAGCAGGAAATGCAGCAGGAGATGCACCAGCAGGGGAGGTAGTAGCGTGAGATTTAGCAAGAGATGCAGCAGGAGATGCAGCCAGACGAGATGCAGCAGGAGATGTAGCAGCAGGAGATGCAGCAGCAGGAGATGCAGCTGGAGATTCAGCAGCAAGAGACGAAGAGAAGGTGATGCAGAAAGTAAGGTGCAGCAGCTTGAGGTGCAGCAGCAGGAGATGCAGCTGGAGATGCAGCAGCATCAGATGAAGCAGCAGATACAGAAGCAGGAGAGGCAGCTGGAAATCCAGCAGCAGCAGATGCAGAAGTAAGAGATATATCAGGAGATGCTGCAGGAATTGCAGCAGCATGAGATGCAGTAGGAATTGCCGCAGCAGGAGATGTAGCAGCAGGAGATGCAGTAGCAGGAGATGCAGCAAAAGATGCATCAGCAAGAGCTGATTTAGCAGGAGATGCATCAGCAGGATATGCAGCAGGAGATGCATCAGCAGGAAATGCTTCATGTACTGCTGCATCTCCCAATAAAATTCCTGCTGATGCATCTCCTGCTACTTGATGTCCTCCTGCATCTCCTGCTGCTGCATCTGCTGCTTCATCTGCTTCTGCATCTCCTGCTGCTACATCTCCTGCTCCTGTATCTCCTGCTGCTACATCTCCTGCTGCATCCTCTGCTCATGCATCTGTGGATGCATCTCCTGATGCTCCATTTCCTGTTGTATCTGCTGCTTCATCCCCTGCTGCATCACGTTCTGTTCCATCTGGTGCATCTGCTGCTGCATATGCTGCTGCTTCCTCTACTGCTGCATCTCCTGCTAAATCCCCTGCTTCTGCATCTCCAGCTGCATTACCTGCTGCATATCCTGCTGAATATGTAACCCTGCTGCATCTCTTGCTGGTGCCTCTCCCGCTGCATCTCCTGCTGCAAATCCTACTGCATCCCCTGCTGCTGCATTACCTGCTGCATCTCCTCTTGCAGCATATCCTGCTGCATTACTTTCTGCTGCATCTCCTGCTGCGTCATCTGCAGCAGCATCTTCTGCTGCTACATTTACTGAATCTGCAACTCCTGGTGCATCTGCTGCTGCATCTATTGCTGCTGCATCTGCTGCCTCTGCAGCTGCAGCTACATCTCCTGCTACTGCATCTCCTGCTGCATCTCCTCTTGCTGCATCTTCTGCTGCATTTCTGGCTACTGCAACTCCTTAATCTGCTGCTGCATTGGCTGCTGCCTCATGTATAGCTGCATCTCCTGCTGTTTTTCCTTCTGATGCATCTCCTGCTGCATAATCTGGTGCATCACCTGCTGAATATCCATCTCTTGCTGCATCTCCTGCTGCTGCACCTCATGCTGCTGCATCTGCTGCTGTATATCCTGCTGCTGCAACTTTTCCTACATCTGATGCTTCATCTCCTGCTGCTGTATATCCTGCTGCTGCAACTTTTCCTACATCTGATGCTTCATCTCCTGCTGCTGTATCTCCAGCTGTATCTGCATCTCCTGCTGCTTTATCTCCTCCTACGTGCTCTGCTGATTCATCTGCAGATGCATCTGCTGATGCTGCATATCCTGCTACATCTGCTGCTGAATCTCCTACTACTGAATCTCTGGCTGCAGCATCTTCTACTGCATATCCTGCTGAACGCATTTGCGGCTGCGCCTCCTGCTGCTGCATCTCCTGCTGCTTCTCCTGCTGGATCTCCTGGTGCATCTCCTGCTGCGGCATCTTCTGCGGCTGCATATCCTTCTGCTGCATCTCCTTCTGCATCTCCTGCTACGGCATCTCTTGCTCAATCTGCTGCTTGTGCATCTCCTGATGCATCCCTTGCTGCTTCATCTCATCCTGCTGCATCTCATGCTGCATCTCCTGCTGCTCTTGATCCTGCTGCTGCATCTCCTGATACTGCATCTCTTAATGAATCTCCTGAAGCTTCTTTTCCTGCTGCTGCATCTCTTGCTCCATGTCCTGCTGCTGCATCTCCTGTTTCTGCATCTCCTTCTGCTTCGTCTGCTGCTGCATCTCTATCTGCTGTATCTCATGTTGCACCTTCTATTGAAGTATCTCCTGCGTCATCTCCTCCTCCTGCATATCCTGCTGCTGCATATTCATCTGCATTTCCTGCTGCAGCTCTTGCTGAATCTACTACTGCTGCATCTGCTGAATCTGCTGCTGTATCTGCTGCTGCTTCATCTACTGCTGCATCTCCTGATAGATCTCCTGCTGATGCATCTGATGCTGCATCTGAAGCTGTTTCTCTTTTGCTGCATTTACTGCGACTGCATCTCCTGCTATATTTCCTTCTGCTGCATCTTCTTCTCTTCAACTACTACTCTGCATCTCCTGCTGCTGCACCTCCTCCTTCTGCATCATCATCGGCTGAATATCCTGTAACATCTCCTGCTGCTCCGTCTCCTGCAGCATATGATGCTGCTGCATCTCCTGTTACTTCTGCTGCTGCTGCATTCCCTGCTGCATCTCCTGCTGCTGGAACTCCTTCTGCATCTCCTGCTACTACATCCCCTTCTGCTGCATTTCCTGCTGCATCTCCTGATGCTTCCTCCCTTGCTGCATCTCCTGCTGATGCATCTCCTGCGGAATCTGCTGCTAAATCTGCTGCTGCATCTTCTGCTCCTTTCTCTCCTGCTGCATCTCCTGCGGCTGCATCTCCTGCTTAATCTCCTCTATATATTCTGCTGCTGTATCTTCTGCTTCTCTACCTCCTATTGCATCTCCTGCTGATGCATTTTCTGCTTCTCAATCTCCTGCTGCTGCATCTCCTACTAATGCATCTCCTGCTGCTGTATATCGTGCTGCATCTTCTGATTCTGCATCTCCTGCTGCTGCATCTTCTGATTCTGCATCTCCTGCTGCTGCATCTCCTGCTGCATCTGCTGCTGATGCGTCTGTGGCTATATTTCTGCTGCTACATTCTTGCTGCATTTCCTGCTTCATCTGCTGATGCATCTGCTGCTGCTATATGTCCCTCTACATCTCGTCATGCTGCACATTTTGCTGCATCTGCTCAAGATTCTCTTCCTATTGCTTCTCCTGCTGAATCTGCATCTACCGCTGCATCTGCTGCTGCATCTCCACCTGCTGTATCTGCTGCTTCTGCATTAGCTGCTTAATCTCCTGCTGCATTTCCTATTGCTGCATCTCCTCCTACTGCATCTCCTGCTGCTGCGTCTCCTGCTGCATAACCTGCTGACTCTCTTGCTGCTGGATCTGCTACGGCTGCATCTCCTGCTGCTTCATCTCCTGCTCTTGCTTCTCGATCTGCTGTATCTCCTCCTGAATTTCATGATGCATCTCATGCTGCTACATATCCTCTTACATCTCCTGATGCATCTCCTTCTGAATATGCATCTCCCAATGCATCTCCTCCTGCTGCATCTCCTCCTACATCTCCACCTGCTTCATCTCCTGCTGCTGTGTCTTCTGCTGAATCTACTGCTGCATCTGCTGCTGATGCATCTGTTGCTGCTGCATCTGCTGCTGAATCTCCTGCTGCTGCATCTCCTGCTGCTGCCTCTCCTGCTGCATAACCTGCTGACTCTCTTGCTGCTGGATCTGCTACGGCTGCATCTCCTGCTGCTTCATCTCCTGCTCTTGCTTCTCGATCTGCTGTATCTCCTCCTGAATTTCATGATGCATCTCATGCTGCTACATATCCTCTTACATCTCCTGATGCATCTCCTTCTGAATATGCATCTCCCAATGCATCTCCTCCTGCTGCATCTCCTCCTACATCTCCACCTGCTTCATCTCCTGCTGCTGTGTCTTCTGCTGAATCTACTGCTGCATCTGCTGCTGATGCATCTGTTGCTGCTGCATCTGCTGCTGAATCTCCTGCTGCTGCATCTCCTGCTGCTGCCTCTCCTGCTGCATAACCTGCTGACTCTCTTGCTGCTGGATCTGCTACGGCTGCATCTCCTGCTGCTTCATCTCCTGCTCTTGCTTCTCGATCTGCTGTATCTCCTCCTGAATTTCATGATGCATCTCATGCTGCTACATATCCTCTTACATCTCCTGATGCATCTCCTTCTGAATATGCATCTCCCAATGCATCTCCTCCTGCTGCATCTCCTCCTGCTGCACATTCTGCGGCATCTCCTGCTGCATCTCCTCCTACATCTCCACCTGCTTCATCTCCTGCTGCTGTGTCTTCTGCTGAATCTACTGCTGCATCTGCTGCTGATGCATCTGTTGCTGCTGCATCTGCTGCTGCATCTGCTGCTGAATCTCCTGCTGCTGCCTCTCCTGCTGCTGCATCTCCCCCTGTTAAATCTCCTCCTGCATCAGCTGCTGCATTTCCTGCATCTTCTACTGTTGCATCTCCTGCTTCTGCATATCCTTTTGCATGTCTTGGTGCTACATCTCCTGTTTCTGCCTCTCTACTGCTGCATCTGCTGCTGCTGCATCTGTTGCTGCTGCATCTGCTGCTGCATCTCATGCTGCTTCATCTCCTGCTGCATCTCCTGCAGCATTTTCTATTGCTTCAACTCCAGATGCTGCATCTCCTACTGCATTTGCTGGTACTGCATCATATACTGCCTCATCTCCTGCTCCGTTTTCTTGTGCGTCTGCTGCTTCATGTACTGCTGTATTTTCTGCTGCTGCATCTCCTGCTGATGCATCTGCTGCTTCATCTCCTGCTGCATCTCCTGCTGCTGCATCTTCTTCTCTGCAGATCCTGCTGCTTCATCTCCTGCTGCTTCATCTCCTGCTGAATCCACTGCTCATTTCCTGCAGCTGCATCTCCTGCTGCAGAATCTACGGCTGCAACTTCTGCTTTTGCATCTCATGCTACTGCCTCTGCTGCATCATCTACTCCTGCCTCTCCTCCTACAGCATCTCTTTCTGTATCTCGTGCTACATCTCATGAAGCTGTACCTGCTGAAGCACCTCTTCCTGCTGCATCTCCATATGAATAGGCATCTATTGATGCATCTGCTGCTGCATCTCTTGCTGCTGCATCTCCTTCTGTATCTGCTGTTGAACCTGATGTTGCATCTCTTGCTGCTGCATCTCCTGCTGCTGCATCTCCTTCTGCATCTGCTGTTGAATCTGCTGTTGAAATTCCTGCTGCTTCACCTCCTACTTCTGCATCTGCTTCTGCATCTCCTGTTGCTGCATCTCCTGCTCCTGAATCTTCTGTTTCTGTATCTCCTGCTAAAGCTCTTGCTTCATCTCCTGCTTCATCTCCTGCTGCTACATCTTCTGCTGTTGAATCTCCTGCTGCTGCATAATCTGCTGCATCTCCTCTTGCTGCATCTCCTGATGCATCTCCTGCTCCTGAATCTCCTGCTAATGCATCTCCTACTGATGCATAACCTGCTGCATCTTCGACTGCTGCATCTCCGACTGCTGCATCTGCTGCTACTGAATCTCCTGCTGCTGCATCTACTCGTGCTGTATATGCTACTGCATCTGCTGCAGGATCTCCTTAATCTGCCTCTCATGCCACATCTCCCGCCGATGCATCTCCTGCTTCTCTATATCTTGCTCAATCTACTGCTGCTGCATACCCAGCTGCATCTCCTGCTGTGGCATCTCCTGCATCATTTGGTGCATCTGCTGTAGATTAATCTACTGCTGCATCTCCTGCTGCTGATTTTTGATATCCTCCTGCATCACCCGATGCTCAATCTGCTGCTACTGCAAACACTGCTGCATCTCCTGCTGCTGCATCTCCTGCTGCATCTCCTGCTGAACGTGCTCCGGTATCTGCCGAGTCTTAGTCTCCTGCTGCTGAATCTCCTGCTTCAGCATCGTCTGCTGACTGTGCTGCTGAATGTGCTGCTGTATCTTCTGCTGCACCTCCTGCTGAATATGCATCTCCTGCTGCTGCATCTCCTGCTGCTGTATCCCCTGCTTCTTCTTCTCGGTTTCATCTACTACTGCTGCATGTGCTGCTACATCTTCTGCTGCTGAATTAACTTCTTCTGCATCTGCTGCTGCATGTGCTGCTACATCTTCTGCTGCTGGATTTACTTCTGCTGCATCTGCTGCTGCATCACCTGCTACTGAATCCCCTGCTGCATTCCTGTTGCATCTCCTGTTGCTGTGCCTCCTGCTACTGTTTCTCAGGTGCATCTCCTGCTGTTGAATCCTCTGCAGCAGTAGATACAGCAGCAGGAGATTTAGCAGATGCAGCAGTAGTAGATTCAGCAAGAGCTGCAGCAGGAGATGCAGAAGTAGATGCATCAGCAGGAGATGCAGCAAAACATGCATCAGCAGGAGACACAGCAGCAGGATATGAGGCAGGAGATGCACCGGCAGCAAATGCAGCAGGAGAAGCTTCAGGAGATTAAGCAGGAGATGCAGCAGCAGGATACGTGTCAGGGGTTGCAGCAGTAGGTGAAGCAGCACCAGATGAAGGAGGAGATGCTGCAGATGCACCAGGAGGGGATGCAGCAGGTGATGCAACAGGAAGAGATGGAGCAGGAGATAGATCAGCAGCAGATGCACCAGCAGAGGCAGCAGCAGTAGATGCAGCAGGACATATATAAAAATATGAGGCAGCAGGAGATGTATCTCCTGCCGAATGTCCTGCTCCTGCATCTCTTTTTGCATCTTCTGCTGCTGCATCTCCTCCTGCTGCATCTCCTTCTGCTGCATCTGCTGCATATCCTTATTTTGCATCTCCCACTGCGGCATCTCCTTCTGATGCAGCAGAAGGAAATATAGCAGGAGATTCAGCCGCAGTAAATGTAGCAAGAGAGAAAGCAGCAGCAGGTGCAGCAGCAGGTGCAGCAGCAGATGAAGCAGCAGCAGATGCAGCAGAAGATTCAGCAGATGCAGCAGTAGTAGATTCAGAAAGCTGCGGCAGGAAATGCAGATGAATATGCAGCAGAGGGAGATACAGCAGGAGATGCATCTGCAGGTGATGCAGAAGGAGATGCAGCAGGAGATGCAAAACAGAATGCAGCAGCAGGATGTGCAGCAGGAGATGCAGTAGGAGACGCAGCAGGAGGAGATGGAACAGGAATAAGGCAGGAGGAGATGCAACATGAGATGCAGCAGGAAGAGGTACAGTAGCAGCAGATGCAGCAGAATATACAGCAGAAGGAGATGCATAAGAGCTGCAGCAGCAATTGATGAAGCAGGAGATGCTGGAGCCGGAGATGCAGAAGTAGATGCATCAGCAGGAGATGCAGAAGTAGATGCATCAGCAGGAGATGCAGCAAAATATGCATCAGCAGGAGACACAGCAGCAGGAAATGCAGCAGGAGAAGCAGGAGGAGATGCAGCAGCAGATGAAGTAGCAGTAGATGCAGCAGCAGTTGCAAGAGGAAATGCAGCAGGAGAAGCAGAAGGAGATGCAGCAGCAGGAGGTGCAGCTGCAAAAGCATTCAGCAGGATATGCAGTAGGAGGTGCCGCAGTCAGAGATTCAGTAGCAGGAGATTCAGCAGCAGATGTAGCAGGATATGCAGCATCAGCAGATGCGTCCGCAGAAGCATCGGCAGAGCATGTAGGAGGAGATACAGAAGCAAGAGATACCGCTGGAGATAAAGCAGCATAAGATGAAGCAGCAGATGCAGCGGCAGCAGATGCAGGAGGAGATCCAGCAGCAGGAGATACATCAGAAGGAAATGCAGCAGGAGATGCCGCAGTACATGAAGTAGCAGCAGATACAACAGCAGATTCAGGAGATGTAGCAGAGGAGATGCAGCAGGATCTGAAACCGCAGAAGATACAGAAGGAGATGCAGCAGCAGAAGATGAAGCTAGAGATGAAGTAGAAATGCAGAAGCAAATGCAGCAGGAGATGCAGCAGGATGAGATGCAGCAGCAGGAGATGCAGCAGGAATTGCAGCCGCAGCAAATGCTGCAGGAAATGCAGCAGGATATGCAACATCAAGAGATGTGGAAACATCAGATGCAGCAGGATATGCGACAGCAGATGCAGCAGCATGAAGTGCATCAGCAGGAGATGCAGCAAGAGATGCAGCAGTACATGAAGCAGCAGCAGATGCAGCAGCTGATCAAGGATATGCAGTAGCCAGAAATGCAGGACAAAATGCAGCAAGAAAAGATGCAGCAGGAGATGCAGTAGGAGCAGATGCAGTAGCAGGAAAAGCAGCAGGCATTACAGAAGCAGGAGTTGCAGCAGCAGGAGATTCAGCACCAAGAAATGCAGCAGGAGATGCAGCAGGAGATGCTGCAGCAGATGTATCAGTAGGAGATACAGCAGCAGGAGACGTAGCAGGAGGTATGCAGCAGGAGATGCAGAAAGAGATTCTATAGAAGAAGATGCAGCAGGATTTGCAGCAGCAGGAGATGCAGCACCAAGAAATGCAGCAGGAGATGCAGGAGGAGGTGCAGCCGCAGGAAATACAGTAGCAGGAGATGCAGCATGAGATGCAACAGCATGAGATGCAGCAGCATATGCAGCAGCAGATTAAGTACCAGCAGATGAGGCAGAGGGAGATGCAGCAGCAGGAATTGCAGCAGTATATATAGAAGATGGAGATGCAGCAGCAGGACATGCAGCAGGATGACATGCATCATGTAATGCAGCAGGAGATGCAGGAGGAGATGCAGCAGCAGGAGATGCAGCAGGAAATGCATCAGCAGGTGATGTAGCAGAAAATGCTCCAGATGCATCAGCATGAGTTTCAGCAGGAGATGCAGCAGGAAGAGATGCATCAGGAAACGCAGAAGATGCAACAGAAAGAGATGCATAAGGAGGTCCATCAGGAGAATATTCACCAGCAGGAGATGGAGAAGGAGATGCAGCTGCAAAAGATGCAGCAGGAGATGCAGAAGCAGATGTAGTATCAGGAGATGTATCAGCAGGATATGCAGCAGGAGATTGAGCAAGATGTGATGCATCATGAGGTGCTGCAGCTGGAGATGCAGCAGCAGACGAAACAGCAGTAGATGCAGCAGCAAGCCATGCAGCAGAAGAAGAGGAAACAGGAGATGCGGCAGAAGATACAGCAGGAGATGCAGCAGCAGTAGATATAGCAGTGTATGAAGCAGCAGCAGATTCAGCAGTAGGAGATGCAGCAGCAGGACATTCAGAAGGAGATGCAGCAGCAAGAGATGCAACATCAGGTTCAACAGCAGATACAGAAGGAGATGCAGCAGCAAGAGATGCAGCAGCAGATGCATCAATAGATGCCTATTCATATGGAGATGCAGCAGGAAGAGATGCTTCAGCAGGTACAGTTTCATGAGATGTAGCACGAGATACAGAAAGAGATGCTGTAGGAGGAGAGGCAGGGGTAGATGATGCAGCAGAGGCAGTAGCATGAGATGCAAAAGCAGAAGTTGCAGCCGTAGATTCTGCAGCAGGAGATGCAGCCGCAGGAAATGAGCAGTGGATTCAGCAGGAGATGAAGCAGCAGGAGATGAAGCAGCAGGATCTGCAGAGAAGAAGATGCAGCAGCAGGAGATGCAGCAGGAGATGAAGCAGCAGGATCTGCAGAGAAGAAGATGCAGCAGCAGGAGATGTAGCAGGAGATGCAACAGCAGATGCATCAGCAGGAGATGCAGCAGCAGAAAATACAGCAGTACACGAAGCAGCAGACGCACAAGAAAACGGAGCAGGAGATGCGGCAGGATATGATGCAGTACCAGCAGATGCAATAGGAGATGCAGCATCTGGAGTTGAAGCAATAGAAAATGCTGGAGGAGATGCAGCAGGAAATGCATTAGGAGAAGCAGGAGCAGGAAATGCAGAAGCAAGAGATGCAGCAGAAGAGATGCAGGAGTAGGAGAGGCAGAAACAGGAGATGTAGCAGCAAGACATGCAAAAGGATATGCAGAAGCAGGAGATGCAGGAAATGAAGCAGCTGATGCAGGCGGAGATTTAGAAGGAGGAGAGTCATCAGCAGGAGATGCAGTATGAGATGCAGCAGCATGAGATGAAGCAGCATGAGATGCAGCAGCAGATGCATCAGCAGCAGATGCAACAGTAGATTCAGAAGAAGACACAGCAGCAGGAGATGAAGCATCTGGAGATGAAGCAGAAGATGCAGCAGCAGGAGATGTAGTAGGAGATGCAGAAGGAGATGCAGAAGGAGATGCAGAAGCAGCAGATGCAGCAGGAGATTCCGTAGCAGGAGATGCACCAGGAGATTCAGCCGGAGGAGGTTCAGCAGGAGATGCTGCAAGAGGAGATGCAACATGAGATGCAGCAGGAGGAGATGCAACAGGAGATGCAGCAGGAAGAGGTACAGCAGCAGCAGATGCAGCAGCAGATGCAGCAGAAGGAGATGCATAAGAGATGCAGCAGCAATTGATGAAGCAGATGCTGGAGCCGGAGATGCAGAAGAAGTAGATGCAGTAGCAGGATATGCAGAAGTAGATGCATCAGCAGGAGATGCAGCAAAACATGCATCAGCAGGAGACAGCAGCAGGATGTGAGGCACGAGATGCACCAGCAAAGAATGCAGCAGGAGATGCTTCAGGAGATTAAGCAAGAGATGCTGCAGCACGTTATGCAGCAGCAGGTGCAGCAGCACAGGATGTGTCAGAGGTGGCAGCAGTATATACAGAAGCAGGATATGCAGCAACAGGAGATACAGCAGAAGATACAGCAGGTACTGCAGCAGCAGGAGATTCAGCAGGAGATTATGCAGCAGGTGAAGTAGCAGCAGGAGATGCTGCAGCAGATGTATCAGGAGGAGATGCAGCAGCAGGAGACGTAGCAGGAGGTATGCAGCAGGAGATACAGCAGGAGATTCTATAGCAGGAGATGCATCAGGAGATGCAGCAGGAGATTCTATAGCAGAAGATGCAGTAGGATTTGCAGCAGCAGGAGATGCAGCACCAAGAAATGCAGCAGGAGATGCATCAGTAGGAAATGCTTCATGTACTGCTGCATCTGCTGCTACATCTCCTGCTACTTGATGTCCTCCTGCATCTCCTGCTGCTGCATCTGCTGCTTCATCTCCTGCTTCTCTATCTTCTGCTGCTACATTTCCTGCTGCATCCTCTGCTTCTGTATCTCCTGCTGCTACATCTCCTGATGCATCCTCTGCTCAGGCATCTGCGGATGCATCTCCTGATGCTCCATTTCCTGTTGCATCTGCTGCTTCATTCCCTGCTGCATCTCTTTCTGCTCCATCTGGTGCATCTGCTGCTGCATAGCTGCTGCTGCTTCATCTACTGCTGCATCTCCTGCTAAATCTCCTGCTGCTGCATCTTCCTTCCCAATTTTTGCTGAATCTACTGCTGAATATGCATCCCCTGCTGCATCTCCTGCTTCATATCCTACTGCATCCTCTCCTGCTGTACTACCTGCTTCATATCTTCCTTCAGCATATCTTGCTGCATTTCCTTCTGCTGCATCTCCTGCTGCATCTCCTTCTGCAGCATCTCCTGCTGCGTCATCTGCAGCAGCAGCTTCTGCTGCTACATTTCCTACTGAATCTGCATCTCCTGATGCATCTGCTGCTGCATCTATGGCTGCTGCATCTGCTGCCTCCGCAGCTGCAGCTGCATCTCCTCCTGCTGCATCTTCTGCTGCATTTCCTGCTGCTGCATCTTTTTAATCTGCTGCTGCATCTGCTTCTGTATCTCCTGCTGCATTGCATCCTGCGGCATTTCCTGCTGCATCTCCTGCTTCAACTTCTGCTGCTGCATCTCCTTCTGTATCTTCTGTTGTTTATCTCCTGCTGCATCTCATGCTGCTGCATCTCCTAACTCTGCTGTTGTATCTGCTGCTACTTTATGTACTGCTTCATCTCCTGCTACATCTCCGGCTGCTGGATATTCCCCTGCACCTGCTGCTGCTGCATCTGCTACTTCATCTCCTCCTGCATCTCTAGCTGTATCTCCTGCTGCATTCTCTGCTGATG